>OY986967.1:18056190-18337395 GCA_963920575.1 Narthecium ossifragum | reverse complement strand
CTCCAGCAGCAGTACCCCAAAAGCATAGATGTCTGATCGAGGGGTTAGCCGCCGATTAGATTTCCGTGTTTCTGGTGCTCGGTAGCCCGAGTCATCCTCGCCATCTGATGGCTCCACAAGGCATGAGAGGCAGTTGTCAGTAAGGCAGGCTTCGAAGTCTGAGCCAAGGAGGATGTTTGAGGACTTGATGTTGCCATGAACCAGTCTAGAAGCTTGGTGGATGTATGCAAGGCCCTGTCCTACGTCTTCCGCAATCTTCAAGCATGATGTCCAGTGAAGGGGTTTGGCTCGAGTTGATTTTGAACCTTTAAGTCATTCAGGGAATACTTCAGTACATTTGGGTATAAATTAACGCAATGAACTTAAAAAGCGGCTGGAAACTCCACATTCCTATTAGTGCACTTATCAGGCTGAAAGAATATAAACATGTACTTTAAACTATTTCAGACCTCATAAAAGTGCTCATAACTAAAAATGTAAAATAAATCTCAAAGGAAGCTCCCATATAATATTACTCAAGTATCTACTCTTCGTATCTCAGAACAGCAAACAGTTTTCAACTTCCATGCGTGTACTCAAGGAAATGGCCTAGAAAGATCATGGTCCTGAACTCCTAATAGCTCTTTGTGAAGCCACCTTTCTTAGAAGCACCCAGAACAACCACAAGGTTTGTTTAATTTGAACAGATACAACAAATAACGGAAGAACACAAAAATCTAGGAGCAATGTCCTTTTCATCCATCTAAAGAAGTGGCAATTCAAGATAATATATAGAGTAAACGTCTTGTTGTGCTACCAACTGCCTGTAACAAAGGCAAAGGTACTTTTTCCTTTATGGAAATGCTTACACTTTGCATGTCATTTTCTTCTACAACGTTAAATATTACTCGATAGAAGAGTGTCAATGATAGCATGAGCCCCCATTATGGTGGTAGACTTTCCTCACATCCTCAGGTTAAGACAATGAATTAAAATATTCTGATCCACTGTCAAGTTAACCAAGTGTGCATAGCTTTTCTTGAAGCTCATATGGGAAAGTTACTCATTCAACTACAGTAGCTTAAGAGGGAACAACCTCAGTTATATGGGAAGGAAATAAGATAAGAGCTACCCGGTATAGTAGGGAAGTAAGATAAGAACTAATCAGTCTTATGGTCCTCAGTACTAATATTATAACATGGGGCCATGAACAAGATCATAAGCGATTAAGAATGTTCAAAGACAAAACTATATTCAAAAGCTAATGGAGAGACGAAATATAGCCGTGGTAATTCTGAAAAGAGCAAAAATTTCTATTTTATGAAACAAATTAAAGCAAAGAAAGCTCTTAGGTATGAACCATATGCCCATAGATGAGCGCATATCCTATTTTCTTCACATCATGGGCCAAAATGTCCGCAATAGAGTAATTCGGTATGATTTCACAGGACTAGTAAACAGTATCTAAATACTCAAGGCCAAAATAACACTTCATGAAGAAACGCATGTCCCCCAGTACAATTACAAGTCAATGTGTAGCACTGTGGACCAAATACATGTCATGATTCCATTTAAGACTAAATTCCATTCTGTTTGTGCACACATAGGGGCTTCATTGGCCATGTTATGTTTGCTCATGCATGCTCAATCAAATAGGGGACGAGGACAAGAACACTACCTGACAGGACACATGTAGAAGCATTGTTGCTTGTGGGTAATGTTGATGCATTTCAAGACCAAAAACCTTATCCAATCCAAAATACTCTAGCAGTGGTCTACGGCTTAAAGTTCATGTACATGTTGGCATGTTGGAGGGTTCAGAACCTGATGAGCTCAATATTCGGGATGCTTTGGAGAGGACCTAATGGACTGAAGATTTCATAAGGAACGATTCATAATTTTTAAGTATTTTTAATTACTTCAAACTGATTTTCATTTTATTTATATGAGATTTTATTTTTAAGTAAGTTCTACTTATCCGACGCTAGGTACACAGTTAGAGCCGATTTTCAATCCCCATGCAGTGGTTCTAGATAGTATTTCAAAGAAAAGGATGAGAATGCAAGAGATTTATACAACTATCTACATTCCTCATTTCGAAAGTGAGGGGCTGTTCGGTAAGAGAGAGAGAGGGGGCGAAGGGGATCTAGTGATATATAGAGAGGGAGGGGTTGGTTCTAACTTCGCAGGAGTGGAGCTGCCAGTTCCAGAAGGAATGAAGGTGGGGTTGGAGGTGGGGCTAGAAGAAAGGTGAGAGGGAATGGAGGATGAAGGAGATGGTGGGCAATAGGTGGGATGATATGGCTAGGGTGGAAGAGATCGCCGGGGACAGTTGGTGGCCGGCGTTGAGGGCGGCATTGGCAATTGTACTATGGTGGGAGTGGTGGAGCTAGCTGGGAGGAGATAGATGGAGAAAGGTAGGGTATGAAGATCGATTGGTGGAGATGATTGAAGCAATTCCTGGATGGAATTCCAGCCCTTGTGGAGCTAAGCCCAATAATCCCAATTAGGGTTTTATTTCTCTCAAAAGATAATTAGTGTTTACACCAAAACAAGCAAATTTATTAACTGGTACACCACTATCATTAGTATTAATGTATAAACACCATTTTAAGACAGTTATGGGAGGTTACGTATTTTGGATGACTATTTTACCCCCATGTCCTCTATATTGTATAATTCAACAATTATATAGTTGTATTCATTTTAAGGTAATTACGGGTTGTTTTATTTCCATTTTTTACCGTAATCCATTATCGCGGCATGGTGGAGGTCGTCCGCGAGGCGACCCACACCATTGAGCGGGAGATCAACTCCGTCAACGACAACCCGATCATCAACGTCGTCAGAGACATCGCCCCCCACGGAGGCAACTTCCAGGAGAGCGTTCGAGGAGGCGGAGGGTCGCCGGATGTGAAGTGGAGATCTGCGACGGCGAAGGCGTCAGAGAGGACGGCGGATGGGGTGCTGGTGTTGGTTGCCCCCGCCGTCATCGGGGAGGGTTGGGGGTGGTGGAGCGGGAAGCGCGATTTGATCGCGGCATGGTGGAGGTCGTTCGCGAGGCGACCCACACCGTGGAGCGAGAGATCAACTCCGTTAATGACAACCCGATCATCGACGTCGTCAGAGACATCGCCCTCCACGGAGGCAACTTCCAGGAGAGCGTTCGAGGAGGATGACGGCTGCGAGAGGGTGGACGGATGCGAAGTGGAGATATGTAGTGGCGAAGGTGTCAGAGAGGTCGACGGATGGGGTACTAGTGTTGGTTGCCCCCGCCGTCGTCAGGGAGGGTTAGGGGTGGTGGAGCGGGAAGCGCCATTGGGTGAAGCTCCGGGAGGTGGAGGACGACGACGAGGATGACGACGAAGATTGCTGACGGTGGTCGACGGGTAGGGATGTCGGAGGCGGAGGGGATGACGGTGACGGTGGCAGGTGGTGGAGAAGAGAGAAGAGAGGATGGTAGGGTGATGGAGAGGTAATGAGGGGGGAGGGGGGGGGGGGGGGGGGGGGTTGAAGAATGGGGCCATCAAGTATCAGGGAAGGGGGCTGGACAAGAGGGAAAGCGTCATACTGATGAGAGCATGAAAGTGCACTCTGAACAATCTTATAACCATCTCAATTTCCATATTGTCACCCCTAATCAATCACTTTAGTACTATTTTTATAGTTATATATTGTTTCACATAGTTGTTTGAAAAATACAGGAAATTGAAGCTAAAAGAAGTAAAGAAGCTGAAAAGATTACATGGGTCTACTTCAAATATTAAACTGTACCTGCTCAAGAAGAACCAGATGATGTACCATATATCATTGGAAAACTCTAGAAGTCTAGTTTCTGGAGAATTTTATAGTTCGTGATTCCGAGTTTCCTAGAGGAAGTTAAAACAATTTTAGTATCAATGACGCAGTCTGAATGACAAAAGAGAAAATACGCAGAACAAATGATCGATCATTTGATGCGCTAGAGCTAACAGAGAGCATATTTTCAAAGGATCGATCATCTACCCATAGAAGATCGATCCCTTATGACACTGGAGTGATTTTGGGATAAAAAAATCGATCTTCTCTGTATAAATGATCGATCATTTATGTGATAGAGCGATATACTTCAAAGGATCGATCATCTCCCTTATAATGACCGATCATTGTATGTAGTCAGAGATGACAGAGAGCCATGTTTCAAATGATCGATCATGCCCTTAAGATGATCGATCATCATAGGGGCGTGACACTTCTACAGGACGAAATGATCGATCATCTTCCTCTATGATGATCGATCATATACGGCGGCGGAGCAAAAATCAAGGGTGCACATCTAATCCGAGTTGCACACTTTTGGAGGCTATAAATAGGCAACTTAGGGCTATTCAATGAGAGCTTTTTGGCAAAGTTTTGAAGGGGAGAAAAACAAGGAAGAAGATGAAGAAATCTCCATCCATGACCGAGTAAGCCGTCGGCATGATAGACGGATAACCCAACGAGGATTAGGGTTTTTTCTTCATCATGATTCACAGTTTTAATCTTTATTGTTAAATTCTTTTCTATGTATTGAATCTTCAATGATTATTTTCAGATTATGGATTTCTATGTGGATGAATAATATTATGAATCAAGTCATGCTTCTTTCATGATCTTGTAATCCCATGGTTATATCTATTATTTACCTACTTTATCTCGTGAATTCTTTGCTATGCATTGCCGATTGTGAGAGTTGGTATTGTATATTCTTAGAGATCTGATAAGATAGGGATAGGGTTTTGTCCCGAGGAACTTTTGTTATATGTTGTCTGTAGTGACAGCCGGTATCGTATATTCTTAGGTTTTGGTAGGATAAAGTTAGAGTTATAAAAGGAAGAATCAATCGTAGGAAGAGACATTTATATATTTTGTTAGGTTTATAGTTCCATATCTTCCGATTAAGGTGATTGTGTTGTGAATCCCTTAACTGAGTATTGTATAAACCGTTGGTAGAAGAACCTAAATTCGAGCGAAGTGATTCCCGATGCCTAGCCTTATTAAAACTCTGATATCTTTAGTTAATCTTACATTATAATTAAATCCTTTGATCCAATTCAGTTAATTCTTAAGTTCTTGTTTGTCTTCAATTCATTATTATTTGCGTTTTAGATGTTTTCTGCTTGTCTCTCTGTGAATTCGACCTCTCTTATGTTATGCTGCTCTGTACCGCTGTGTTACGACACATTTGAGCGATATCACATACATGCATTATAAGAGATTTGCAGCAGTGATAATGGCCAAGTCTGCATCATCGCCGATGATGATGGCTAAGTCATCTCAACTTTCGTTTTCTATTTCCTCTTTTCTCAGCTTTGTATGTCCATTGTTCCAGTTGAATATTAGCCCAATATTGACCCCTGCAACTACAATGCCACCGCCGAGAAGCCAAATAGGGCCTTCCGCTTCCTCCACAGCAGAAACACCAGCGGCTTCAGCTTTGACGCGCAGTCAAGTTTGTCTTTTCTCTTTTCTGCAACGTCCACCGCAAGAATCCTAAGGTGGAGCCGCCGACACGATGGAATGGGTGGCGCCTCTGGTGTAGAGAGGTCGCGGAGTTGTGTGATCAATACTGATGTGTATCCTGAAATAGTCGAGCACTCAATGTAGGTCTATTTCAGTTTTCTCTTTTCTTTTTTTATTTCTTCTTTTTTCTACAACGTCCACTGCAAGGTAGAGCCGCTGGCATGGTGGAATGGATGGCGCCTCCAGTCTAGAGAGGTCGTGGAGCTGTGTAATCGATGCTTATGCGTATCCTGAAATAGTCGATCGCTCGATGCAAGTATGTTTCAATTTTCTCTTTTCTATTTTCTATTTTCTCTTTTCTCTTTTCAAAACGGATTCCGCCAACGGTGACGGTGATGGACGGCAACACCTTCCACTCCTCGCAGCCACCCTCCACTCCTCAATCCGTGGCCACCACCATCTCCTTCCCCCCTCCCAGCGGCATCACAGCATTCCCCGATCTCCTCCTCTAACTCCAGCAACCCCAACGACCTCCTTCTCCTTTAACTCCGGCAGCAACCCCAACGACCACCTCCTTCTCCTCTGACTCTGGCAGCAACCCTAATGACCACCTCCATTCCCCTTGCCGGCGTCAACCCCGAGCTCTTCCTCCACCCCGTAGCAACCGGCGGCAGCCCCGGCTCCGCTTGCAAACCCAACTCCAAAACCAACCCCGACAAGGCCTCCCTCCGACAAAATCCACCCCGTGCTCCTCTCCCTAAGTTGGCACCGCAACCACCATATCCCACCGCATCCGACCACCCCGACCTTCCCAAACACCATATCCGGCTACTTTTCCGTCCGCCGACCTCTCCCCAGCCGACCACCCCGACCTTCCAATCGCCGAGATCCAACCTCCAGTCGTCGGGAAACTCTCCCAAGTTCCTCACCCCACTCAGGCCCGGCACCGCTTCCGCTCAATCTAGCCTTCTCCGGCCTCCCGCATCTCATCTGACCTCGGATCCAGACCCCACGCTGTCCAGT
This sequence comes from Narthecium ossifragum, assembly GCA_963920575.1. Lineage (NCBI taxonomy): Eukaryota > Viridiplantae > Streptophyta > Magnoliopsida > Dioscoreales > Nartheciaceae > Narthecium > Narthecium ossifragum. The sequence goes on along the minus strand of OY986967.1, from coordinate 18,330,912 downwards.
AGGCTTCCCAGCGAGAAGTAGGATGGCAGCTACGGCGTGACGCAGATCGGCGAGGGAGGGGGAGATGGGTTTAGGGAGCGCAGCGTTGGAAAGGTCGACATCGGCATTCCAGAGGCGGCGGCGTGGAGATCGGGCCCCGACGACGACGGTGATGAGCGGCGACGACGGCGACACAATCCTTGTGCGTGTTTTTTAGATGTAGGTTGTGAAAAGGGGGCATATGTGTCTTTTGAAGTGTTAAATGGTGTTAAGCCACCAAATCTTATGATTAGTGTTTCTTTAAGAGGATAAGTCTATTTTATCGTGCTGCCTCCTAAATCCCCTAGTTTTTTCCTATTACATAGCAAAAAGGAAACCCTAATACAAGGTGATCTAACCCAAATAGGTCTAATGGACTTGACTCAACCACTAATGAAGCAACTAAGCAAGGTAAAAGCCTACTACATAAAGACTAAGCAACTAAAGCAGGGGCCCATAGCCCAATAGGCCCAATCATCGGCTGGACTAGTCCTGCTGACTCGTATCACTTAACACTGGCTCACTTTTTGTCTTCACCTCATGTTGACTAAGAATAGGACCCCAAGCTAGTTGTTGATTGAGCTAGGAACTCAAACCATTGAGCCTAAACCCTAAACCCTAAACCCTAATCTTTTATCGATAAAACAGAAATTGTACAGTAAGAAAACATCCACCCTAAAATAAGTCAATTGAGAAACATTCCAATGACTTGCAAGAACCATAAAGATATCAAGAACCCACATACCATTGACGTCATCTGCAAGCATTTCATAATCAATGTTATTCCTCCAAAAAGTATTACTAAAGTCCTATATATATTATACATTCACATCACATTACTTGTAAATAAACAATATCATTTATCAGCTTAGCTTAAATTGAAGAACAATATATCAGCAATGCAGTGCAGTGAAAGGCTGCAATGCATAAAAGACCCACAGACTTCAGCATGCAACACCATACCAGCATGAAACAAAAGTAAGAAACCATACACTAGCATTTATTGCAGTCGAACCCACATAGCAGCAATAAAATCAAGAGAGCTGCCAAGATAGAATCTTGGACACTATTAGCATCGGCATTTAATGGCATAAAAAGTCAGTTCAGAGGCCCAAAGCCAAAGAGATTGCCATCGGAATGAAATTTATCTGAATTCATAGTACCAGAATAAACATGAGTTCATAAGACATGACTTAATGTAGCAACCAAAATACCAAATGGGACCCAAATAGTAATCACAATAGCATTTTCTTGAATCAAAAATTCCAGCCATAGAGGATCCACATGCATGGAGGGGCATCCGAAAGCAGAGGAAAACTGAAAGCTGCTAGATTAGTAAATGCAATATGAGTCTTATAAACCCTGGAAGAAGTTCAATCACTGAGTAATTTAATGTAATGAATGTGTAGATAGGTTCATTTGGCATATAGGCAACCATTCACAGAAATGTTTTTGGTTTACGTGCATATGAATCACTTTCCTTGGTTTACCACTTCCACAACAGGGAAGCCATCGATTGGGATATGTTTATCTTCCTCTAGCACAAAAGCTAAGTATAATATCTATATGGACCACTTGATGAAGGATACAGAAATGACCACAAGCGTATTTGAAAATAGAGAAACTGAGGATAACTGCTTAATCACAGCCTAATTCATTAACCAGTAGTTGTTTTCTAATTTTGAAGTATCACCTAAGGATACTTGCTGCACAAGACCCCCTATGCACTGTGATACCTCTTGCCCCAATGCTATTCCTGAAGAGGACTCTCTACATAGTCCACTAACAGCCAAAACATCCAAAGTTCAGGAAACTCTGATAACAGGTCTGAAATTTATTTCTCTAGAGACAATATGATGGAATAGTTCTCCTCGTCTAATCCATGAGACTGCGCTATATAGTATCCATTCGAAAGTATCAAAGTCTTGGCTGAATTCTTCTTTGTAGAAATTCACTATGAAAATAATTGGCTGAACTATGATTTTAATAAAGAATAAATCCAGAGAATATTTAACCAGGCTAACATGATTTAAAGTTGAGGAACATATCAGGCAGCAAACTTGATACATCCCTTGCTTATCAAAACTGGACAGTCTCTTCATCCAAAAAATAGACTAGCCAGTCGGAAGTAATTACAGCGCCACTTAAGCAGAAAAAGAACCTCATCAAAAAACTTCTAAAGAGTTCAATGCATCACCTAAAGCCATCCCCAATTCTCTGCAGATCTATGGTGTCCAGTAGGGTGGTTAGGAACCTATGGTGATTCCACAGCATTTGTCTTATCTAATCAGGTTTTACATGTCACTCATTGCCACCAGAAGCCACTAGTCAGACCTATCAATGTTCAAAGCCAAATGTACAAGTTCTAGGAAGATCTACGTCAAACTAAATTTACAAGTTTTACATGGAGGTAATATCACAGGTGACAAAAACATAGTTGGAAGAAATCCATATGAGGTTTATCCAGAAGTCAAGGAAAAAGTTTCAAACTTTATCCTAACTAAGTGAAGAACAACTGCATTGAACAATTGTGAGGATATCAAAGTGAACTCAATCATTCACATGCCTCTAACATTGAATTGGAATCCACAATCATACAAAGTCGCAATCAAGCAGATTTAACACCGACAATTCTTATAGTAAGAGAGCATAGCAAAAAAGAACAAGAATGTAGGGGGAAAGGAAAGAACATATTAGAAGAGGCAAACATACCATGTATCAGAGAAAAGAGGCTTCCATTGGCCTGGTAATCATAGACGAGCAGCCGCTCCTCCTTCGCCTGGAAGTACGACCGCAGTGGCACCAAATTGGGGTGCCGCAGCCTACCAACAACATCCATCTGCCGCTCGAACGCCTCTTTCCCAGCCATTCCAAGCTTCGCAGCATCCACTCTCTTCACAGTCACAATAAGCCGATTATCGAGCACCGCCTTATATGTTGTTCCAATGCTACCCCTTCCCAGCATCTCCGCAGAAGCTCGCATCAGCTGCTCCAGCGTGTACACAGGAGCCTCCCCGGCGCAGAACACCAGGCACCCGCTCTTCCCCAGCTTCTTCACCTTCTCCTCCGACATCATCCCGGCCGCCGCCTCCAACTCCGCCGACTCATTGTTGTTGTTGGCGTTGCTGCAACTAATTCCACTGTCACCATCATTTCCCACATAATCCACACCATCAGAAGTCCCATTCTTATGGGGACTCAACATCTTCCCCTGTCTCAGCATCCTGTTTTTCTTGCTCTTCCTACTCAAAGCCAGTGAGATCCCAACGAGCCCAACCAGGAACAGTCCACCGGCCAAGAACCCGACGGCAATGGTGGCTCGCTTCCGCATCCTCCCCGATGCCGGCGACGCCGCCGCCGCGCCACCGCCCCCGGGGAGAACAAACCCCTCTAGCTGCTGCTGTCCCCCTGCTCCTTGTTTCCCCACTGTGGCCGGCGCCGGCGCAATGTGGCCGCCGAAGAACAACAGATTCGACGGGCATTCCCGGCGCACCGCGGCGCCACAGAGTCCGGGGTTCCCGGCGAACGCGTCAGGCCCAAAAGCAGACAGTGCCATAGTGACGGGCACCGGCCCGGAGAGCATGTTGCCGGAGACATTGAAGTACTTCAGAGAGGACTGGTTAAGAGGAGGCAGGGAACCATTGAACCGGTTAGAGTCGAGGCGAAGCGAGTAGAGGCGATCTTGGGCGGCGAGGCGAGGAGGAATGGGGCCGGAGAGGCCGTTGAAGGAGAGATCCAGGATGCGGAGGCGGCGGAGGGAGAAGACGGAAGGAGGGAAGGGGCCGTGGAAGCGGTTGCGAGAGAGGAAGAGAGCCTTGAGGTCGGGGAGGAGGGAGAGGTCGGGGATGGGGCCGGAGAGGGAGTTGGACTGGAGGCTGAGGATGCGGAGCTGGTCGAGCTGGTCGATGGTGCCGGGAGGGAGGAGGCCGGAGAGGCCGAAGTCTTCGAGGACGAGGCGGACGACGCGGCCGGAGGAGGAGCATTGGACGCCGGGCCAGCGGCAGTGGGAGGTGTTGGTGGGGAAGTAGAGGTGGTCGGACGGGTCGGCCTTGAACTTGAAGTCCAGCAACGCCTGGGCATCGCCAGCGCCAGGGATGCTCATGCTGGTGGTGGTGGTGGCGGCGGAAGCTAATAATAAATCTAGTGGTGCAAATAGCAAGAGCAATACTAGGAGGAGGAGTGGTAGCAGCAGCAGCAGCATTGTTGTTAATTTGTTGGAGATGTGAGTGAGCGAGCAGCAGCAAGTGTGACTCTGACGGACGGAAGCAGTAGGTGGTTTCTTTCTTCTTGCAGTGGAGTTTTTCTTTTACTTTTACTTTTACTTTCTACTTTTTCGTGGTGTTGAGAGAGTGAGAAGACGGTGAGGAAGAAGAAGAAGCACAGTCACAGGCACAGGCACAGCTAGCTAGCTAGCTAGCTCTGTGCTGGTGAAGGAAGAAGACCTGAGAGGAGAGAGAGAGAGAAAGTGTGTCACGACTCACGTCGTCACGTGAAGGCAGACAAGGATACTGTCCTACAGTCCTACAGTCCTACAGTCCTACAGAGAGAGAGAGAGAGAGGGGGTTATGTTATGTATGTATGATATGATATGATATGATATGCATGACCAGTATGGTGTATTGGAGGTTATTTACGTACGGAGGTGGGGGATTTAACTTTGTGGTGGCATTTGGATTTGAAAGCGTCTGTCTGTCTGTCACGTGGAGGAGAGAGAGACAGAGTGTTAAAAAGTGGTAGAGAGAGACGAGAGGGACGAGGGGTTTTGGGTGACGTTGGAGACATGTACAGACAGAATAGACGTCGATTTTGCGAGTACCGATGCTATTTATTATAAATTCCTCTTCTTTACTGTGCATATAATATGTATGTTGTTGGAGCGCTAACTTGTTGCGCTGATGTGGTTTTCTTGGTTTTTGAGTAGCACCACATTGATGGCCGATCGAGGCGTTACAAATGCATCCACACAAATAGCATGTTTTCTCTTTATAATACTTTGTATTATAAGTGTGAACGTGATTACACCTAAAGTAATTATATAATATTTGAATATCAAGAAGCAGCACGTTAAGAAGATGCAAGAAAATAAGAGAAAACGGAATAAGAGACAAAAACAGAGTTTTTAATTTATCCTTCTTTTTTTCACTTTGATTTCACCATATGAGCATATTTATACGCAAAGAAATCATATGTGAACATCTTATCATGTCATGAGAGTTGAAAATTATGACTATCAGTTGTTACACGATACATATGACACACATATTGGCTATCAATTGTGTTTTTTTTTTATGAGTTTAGCATAAGTTAGGCACAGTTATAAATTACAGCTCATTAAAAATTACAAACTAGCTATCAATCTATCAATTGTTACATGGCACACATGACACATATCATCCACTTTTGTACACAACACTTCCTCCTGAATGACTATTACTACAAGAATGTGCTTTCTCAAATACTTTGTTAAGAAAAACCCCGGAGGATAAAAAAATTTAACGAAAAAAAAGAATACACTATTCTTGTTTAAAAATGTATTAAACTATCAAAACTATCTCGTTAAAACCTTATTAAGGAAAACCCAGTATGACAAAACCTTAGTGAATGAAAAATAGTACAATAGCTGAATACTTTCTAAGATTATATCTCCCCCTCATGAAGATGCAAGATAAGCTTTAAAATGCTCAGCATATAAGATCTTGGAGACTACGCATCACAATATCATGCACTAACTTTTTGAATGTTGCTATAGGGAGTGTCTTTGTAAATAAATCAGTCAAGTTATCACTGGAGCGTATATGCTGGATATCAATATCGCCGTTCTTCTGGAGCTCATGCGTGTAAAAGAATTTGGATGATATATGCTTGATTCTATCGCCTTTGATATAACCACCTCTAATTTTGAGTAATACATGTGGCATTATCTTAAGATAATATCGTCGGAGCATTTCTAATTGAAGATAATCCACAAGTATCTTGGATATGTTGAATCATGCTCCTCGACCAAACGCATTCTCAACTTGCTTCATGAATAGCAAGTATCTCGGCATAATTTGAAGAAGTGGCGGCTAGTGTTTGCTTCATAGACCTCCAAGATATAGCAGCATCTAGGGGTGTCCATCCGGGCCGGCCCCGGGTCGGGCCGGGTTGGAGGCAATACCCGGTCCGGCCCTTGTAACCATCCGGACCGGGCCGGGCCAGTACCGGGCCCAATAGGACTTCCACCCGGTCCGCCCCAGTTAAGGTCATGCCCGGCTTCGAGATCGGGCTGGACCGGACCGAGCCGGTTAGGCCCGATTGGCCCGGTCCGGTTCTCTTTAAAAAAAAAAAGAAGAAGTTGTCACCTGTGACACAGGTGACCTCTCACCTGTGTCACAGGTGACCTCTCACCTGTGTCACAGGTGACCGTTTGAGGGACACAGGTGACCCTCAAACCAGGTCACCTATGGGTCACCTATGTCACAGGTCACCCTCAAAAGGGTCACCTGTGTCACAGGTGACCGTTTGAGATCAAAATCAAACGGTCACATTGCTTCACATTGAGCAATGTGACCGGCTATGATTTCAAATGGTCACCGTGACTGTGCAGCAGAGCTATCTTTTTATAAAACTCGGACCGGGTTTTAAACTAATGGGTACGGGTCCGGCCCTGAACCCGGATTAGCCCGGTCCAGCAGGGCCAACATCCGGGCCGGACCGGGCTATGGCCCTGGCGGGCCCGGGCCGGACCCGTACCGGGCCGGGCTATTTGGGCTTTTTGGACACCCCTAGCAGCATCGCCATAGGTAAAGATGTACCCGGATTGTGACTTGGCCTTATGTGGATCTGAAAGATAGCCAGCGTCTGCATAGCCAACTAACTGTGGTCTCGAACTTTTTGAGAAAACTAGTCCCGGATCTGTGGTTCCCCAAAGATAGCGTAATATGTGCTTAATCTCATTCCAGTGCATTCGGGTTGGTGCAGAACTGAACCTTTATAATAAATTTATTGCAAAGGTTATATCAGGGCTTGTGCAGTTTGTAAAACACATAATAGCTCCAATTGCACTAAGATATGGGTACTTCAAGACTAAGAAGCTCTTCCCCATCTTCTTGAGGGCGAAATGGATCCTTCTTCAAATCAAGGGACCAAACAACCATTGGAAAACTCAATGGATGTGTTTTGTCCATATAAAATTGCCTCAATACCTTCTCTATATAGGTTACTTGGTGAACAAATATTCCACTTGAAATGTGCTCGATCTGCAGGCCGAGACAAAATCTTATCCTTCCAAGATCCTTCATTTCAAATTCTTTCTTTAGATAGTCAGATGTCTTTGTGAGCTCTTCTAAAGTTTCAATTAAATTCATATCATCAACATGTACTGCAATAATAGCAAATCCAGAGGCTGCTTTCTTAATGAATACACATTGACAAACTGAGTTATTCACGTATCCTTCTTTTAGAATGTACTCACTAAGCCGATTGTACCACATCCGACCATATTGTTTTAACCCATATAAGGATCTTTGAAGTTTAATAGAATACAGAGTCCGAGATTTATTTGCTTCAGGCAATTTAAGTCCTTCACGAAGTTTCTTATAAATGTCACTATCTAGTGACCCATATAGGTATGCTGTGACTACGTCCATTAGATGCATATCCAGTCTTTCTGAGATTGCTAAAACAATTAAGAATCAAAAGATTATTGCATCCATTACAGGAGAGTACGTCTCCTCGTAATCTATACTAGGTTTCTGTCAGAAACCTTGTGCTACAAGCCATGTCTTATATCGTACTATTTCATTTTTCTCATTTCGCTTGATATCTTCTGGTGTCTGAACTACGGGTCCAAAAACATTTCATTTTGCTAGTGAATTTAATTCAACTTGAATAGTTTCTTTCCATTGTGGCCAATCAACTCTACATTTATACTCTTTGACGGTTGTTTACTCAAGCTCTTCCTTACTCCTAGTAATGTCAAAAGCAACTACATATGCAAATGTGTCATCAATAATCTCTTTATTTCTATTCCATCTTTTCTCAGTGTGCATATAATTTATCTAGACCTCATCATTTTCAAGTAACCGAGCCTCTTCTGGAGGCACATGAACATCTTCAGGAGGTATTTGAGCCTCTTCGAGAGGTTTTTGGACTTCTTCATAAGCTAACCCTTCGAATCAATTTGGAATACAAACTTCATATTTGTCAATCTCTTCGGAAGTATCAATATTCTAGCCAGGTTGTCCCTTTGCCCTTCTTTTCCTTGGGACTTTATCCTTGGCTTCAATATGCCTACCACGCTTTTAACATGCTTTAAATACACATGCTTTAGGATTCTCGGATTGTCCTTTAGGAACATCAATCCATGTTGAAGCATTTGCAGCTGGGATATTTTATTTCATCAAACGTTATGAATCAGTAAATGCATTAGACATCTGATTTGTAATTTTCTACAAATGTATGATCTTCTAAAATTCGAGTTCAGCTTGACTTGTCCTAGGATCAAAATGAGACAACGTCAAAATGCATCATACGATTTCATTTTAAGCTTTTGGCCTCTTCTTATCTCCTCCTAATGATGGGAAAATTGACTCATCAAAGTTGCAGTCAACAAAATGTGCCCTAAATAAATCTCTCGTTAACGGCTCTAAATATCTAATGATAGAAGGTGAATCAAAACCGACATAGATTCCAAATCAACGTTGAGGACCATCTTGGTTCTCTAAGGTAGAGGGATTAGAACATAGCCGGCACATCCAAAAATCCTCAGGTGGAAAATGTTTGGTTGCTAACCAAAAGTAAGTTACAATGGTGAGAATTTATGATATGCAGATGATCTGATACTGATCAAAGATGCTGCATGTAATACAACATGTCCCCAAGCAAAGATAGATAACTTAAACTTCCTAAGAAATGGTCTAGCTATGAGTTAGATATGTTTAATAAGTGATTCTGTTAGGCCATTCTGAGTATGTATGTTTGCAACATGATGTTCTACGTTTATCCCTATCGATACACAATAATCGTTAAACGCTTGAGAGGTAAACTCACTAACATTATCTAAATGTATGGTTTTGATATTATAGTCTGGGAACTGGGCTCGTAACCGAATAATCTGAGCTAAGAGTTTAGCAAAAGCAATGTTACGAGTGGATAGAAGACATACATGTGACCATCGTGTGGATGCATCTATTAAGGCCATGAAGTACCGAAACTATCCACTTGAAGGATGAATGAGCCCACATATATCACCTTGAATTTGCTCCAAGAAATTTGGGGATTCAGAGGTGACCTTATAAGGAGATTGTATCATTATCAGTTTCCCTTGGGAGCAAGAGGCACATATATATTCATTGGGCAAAAGAATCTTCTGGTTCTAAAGCCTATGCTCATGTGAATTATTAATGATTCGACGCATTATCATCGATTCCGGATGACCAAGTCTATTATGTCAAAGCATAAATTTCTTTGAATTAGAACACTTCTGGTGCATCGTAACATGTGATTCTATTGATCTTATTTTCGTATAATATAGACCAGAAAAAAGGGCATGAAGTCTTTCAAGTACATGCTTCTGACATGAAGTTTTAAGTGTGATGCATAAATACTCAATACCACTTTCACTCTTCGTTTCAACATGATATCTATTACGGCGTAAATTCTTGAAACTAAGTAAATTCCTTCTAGATCTAGTGGAGTTTTATGCATCATTGATTGATAGTTTTGTTCCTATGGGCAAAACTATTATTACTCTTCCAGAGCCTTCAATCAGGTCTACATGACTAAATATTGTATTGACATTTGATTCTTTCAATGTTAACCGTGAAAAGTACTTACGATCTCGAAGTATCGTGTTTGTTGCTGCACTATCTGCAGGATATGGATATGCATCATCATCCATCTGGGAAACAATTAGAGTTGTAGATATATCCATAGCTTGTTCATAAATTTTAGAGTACATAAAGATAATAAGTCAAGTTCATAAAAGCATACTAATTCTATTACATGATATTAGTTAGCGTCCATCCAGTCTTCAGGACATGCGAGAAAATCCGATACATCCAGAGATGTACCAACCATGGGGTCGTCAGGGAGAGGTATATCAGCCAACCCGTCAAAATCTGTGAAGTTCATTTTAACACACTTTTTCTTCTCTCTTGTTGTGTGTTGCTCCACAACATGTGCAAGACCGGAGCCCTTTCTCCCCACATCGGTAACACTTATCATCATTTCTCTTATAAGTTTCTTCATGATGCTCATTTCTCTTTCTATTCCCTACTTGATCATTTTTAGGGAAGGGTTGAGGGGCATTATATCTTTCGCGATAATAATGAAACCTATCATTACCTCACCCATGGCCGCGACCCCATCCACATCCACGTTCACGTCTATGACCGTTTTCACGATATGCACTAGCATTTGCTTCTAAAAATGGAGCAGAACCAGAGAGATGAGACTCATGATTTTTCAACAGGATTTGGTTATGTTTCTCATCTCTAAATAAAGCATCAATCGGTTCAGAATACTTCTTATAGTCATGTTGTCTATACTGTTGTTGTAAAATTAGGTTTGAGGCGTGGAAGGTGGAGAAGGTCTTCTCAAGTTTGTGTTGGTCAGATACGGGTTGGCCACATAGTTCTAATTGTGAGATGATTTTGTCGATGGCCGAATTATACTCACTAATAGTTTTAAAATCATGAAAGCGTAAGTGCATCCGATCATATTGAGCACTGGGGAGGACAATAGTTCTCAAGTATTGAAACTTATCACTCAAATTTTTCTACAAATCTAGTGGGCCACGAATAGCAAGGTACTCATTTTTTAAATAATCGTGTATGTGGCGACGAAGAAATATAATAGCACTATATTTTTCATTTGGCATGGATGTATTCCCCTCTTCAATAGTGCTCCCCATGTTTCTAGCATTAAGATGGAGTTCAACATCTAGCCTAGGATGAATAGTTAATTACTGCCGGTAACATCCAAGGGGAGGAACTCCAACTTCACCATGATTAATTGTATAAAATAAATATGTCAAGAATTAAATAAAGTAAAAGAAATAGCACCATTTTCTTTTTTTGGCTGGCCAGGTTTTCCTGGCGGATCGATGATCCGGATTTGAACCGTGAGCTTCATTCCCATAAATCTGAGCTACCGCGCTGACCACTCAGGTGGCCCGAAGGGCCGATAGATTTTCATACAAAAATTTACATATAGCGTAATGAATGATGCATATGTATTGCAGGTATCAAAATCTTCAAATTGAAATAATCAAACATCAAATAAGCATTAAAGTAAAATTTAGTATATGTACTTATGGTATAGAAAATATTTGTACTTGTGGAACAAAAATCTCAATGTGTGTTTTAGGCACCATGGCAATATGTACTTCAGGTACTAAAATAATTTTGCGCTTCATGTACAAAATTGTATGTTTTTAGCACTTTAGCAATAATTTGTATTTCATATACAAAATTGTGTATTTCAGACACTCTTTTAATTTGTATTTCGGGTACAAACTTATGTGTGCTTCAACACTACATATCCAAATCAAAAAATGATGATATTTCAAGAACAAATATAAAACAGAGCTAAGTGAGATATACTTGACGATTTTAATATGATAGATGCTCATGCTGATAACGTGTTGTATTATAAATGTGTATGAGATTACACACAAAGTAGCTATATAATATTTGAATGCTGGGAGCAGCACACTAAAAAGAGGAGAGAAGACGGAATAAGAGATAGAATGAGAGTTTTTAATTTATCCCTCCACGCTCACTTTCATTTCACCATCTGGGTCTATTTATAGGCAAAGAAACCATAGGCGGACATCTCGTCATGTTTTGTTTTTTCAACTCTTATTTATGCTATCAGTTGTTACACGACACACATGACATGCACATTGGCTATCAATTATTACACGGCACACATGACACACATGTCATCCACTTTTGTACGCAACAAATACAAATATTATAATTGTTTTCATAGAAATTTTACACCCGATACTTCAGGTAGAGTGAGAGAATTTTCTATGAACTTTATTTGCATATTAGGGGCGTTTGTTTCGTTGGAATGCTTTTGGAATGCTTTTGAAATGCTTTTGGAATGGAACGTGATTTCAGTGAAATGGAATGGAATGGAATGTCACTTTTGCTATTTGTTTGGTGGTGTTGGAATGGAAACAGAATCCAGTGACTTTTTTAGTTTTTGTATTTGTTTTGCGATGGAATGGGGGATATGGTCACCCCTGAATGCTAATGGTGAGAATACCACAATGTATTCCCATTTTAATATTTATTAAACTTTTTATGACATTAATAATATGATATGATTGTGATATTTTGATATCTATGTTGATGAAAATATAATCACTTCGAAATTTCTTTATTTTTTAATATTTTCATTCGATGATGATAATCAATTTTATTGATGGAACATTTAAGTTCTGAATATGTAAGAAGATGCTAATCAAAATTATAACATCCATGTAAAAAAAAAAAAAGTCATGTACAATATTTGAAATCTCATCATGAACAATCCAAATTAACAATTCAGATGATAGCATTCAATTACATGTCAATTACTTACAAAATTACTTGCAAAATTATAACACCCATGAAGAAGGGTGGGGGTTGGAGTAGTGGCGGACTTACGTGGGTGTCTCAGCCCTGAAAAAAAAAAAAAAAATTCTCCCTCAAATCGATTTGCAATTAAACCGAGAGAGAGAGAGAGAGATGGGATGGCATCCCATCCGTCTCATCTCCCTCTCTATTCTCTCATCTCCCTCTCTTCTCTGTTCTCTCATCCCCGACATCCGATGTTCTCTCATCCCCGACGGTCGACGGTCGACGGCCGACGGCGACGCCATCACCCATTGCCATTGGCCACGCCCCCCTCTACCAACTACCGGCTCCGTCGCCCACGCCCACACGCCCCTCTACCGGCTGGTCCGGCTCCGTCGTCCGTCGGCCACTCCCACACGTGACACGCCCCCCCCTGCCTCCTCTACCGGCGTCAAGAACTCCTTCGCCAACACCGGCGCCCTCGTCACCTGCGTCAAGAACTTCCCAGAGAGCCGCGGCGCCGTGCTCTGCCTCCTCAAAGGCTTCGTCGGCCTCAGCGGCGCCATCTTCACGCAGCTCTACCTCGCCTTCTACAGCGACGGCATCAAGTCACTCATCCTCCTCACCGCCTGGCTCCCGGCCGCCATCTCCATCGTCTTCGTCGGCACCATCCGCGTCATGAATTTCGTGCACCAACCCAACGAGTTCAAGGTCTTCTGCTCCCTGCTCTACATGTCCCTCGCCCTCGCCAGCTATCTCATGGTCGTCATCATCCTCGAGAAGAAGCTGCCCTTCTCCAACCGGCGGACTGAGAGTGAGGAAGATCACGAGAGAGATGGCTAGTGGTGAGGAGAAGAAGCTCTGGTGAGGAGGAGGAGAAGAAGTTGGTGAGGAGATGAAGCTCTGGTTAGGGTTCTCCGCGCGGATGGAAAAGGATGGAAAGCCATTTGAGAAATCGGCTGGAAAAATTGGCTTGAATGTGTTTCTGGTCAAATTTTGACCAGAAACAATTCACTGGAATGAGGGTGAATGGAATGGATCTGGAATGGATTTGGAATGGAATGGAATCCATTCCAGTGAAACAAACACCCTAAGGGCTGGAATGGCATTCCATTCCAGCCAAACAAACAGCCCCTTAGTATTTTTATTTTCTCAAATTTGCAAAAAGCTGCTCATTTGTCAAAAATTATATCTCATTCTTCTATTATCATCCTTATATGAGGCTATGGTTATAAGTGAAACTTTTGTTGTCCTATATGGCGGGAGAATGTTCTAGGTGGAGCCTATGTGGCGCCTATATGACATGATAATCCTAGGTTGAGGGGGGTTTAGTGGGAGGGAGTTATTGGGTGGTTATTGGGGTGGGGTTGATGGTTACCCTGTCATCATGTGGTAGGAGGCACAACTAGTCCATATATAATTTTGCAAAAGGTCTATCTTTCGTCGACTTCCATCGTTGACCGGTATAGTTGACCAATTAATCATAGTTATAACTTAATTAACCTATGTTTAAATAATAATAAATACTTATTCAGTATTTGTAGAAAAAATATTTAAGATATAGTTAAAAATATAGTCAAAAACATGGAGATGGTAATATTGAAAAATAGTTCTAGTATGTAGGTTTACTAGAAAATGTAAGAGTATTCTAATAATACAAGAGTATTCGAGTCAATTTTGAAGTTACAATTATTTTAAAAGCAAATAAAATTCAGACAACTGAGAGAGACTAATCGCCTCTCGACGGAAAGTAAGTTCTTACAAAATTAGGGAGACTAAATCCCTTTTCGTCTTTGACATTGATATCTTCAAGAGAACTACAGCCCACAAAACCTACCTCCCCACACGGGAAGTACTTTGGTTGTGAGCTCACAGGCAGGAGGTAGGATCCAGAGGTTGTTGCTTTGTTGCCTTGTTGGTGGTTAAAAGATGACAAACATACGTCTGCGCACCTTTTGCACATAAGCACCTCATGGTCCTCATCATCTTTCCATTATAGGAGAAGGAAGAGCCAGCCAACCAACCAACCAACCATCCATGATCCATGATCCATGATGCATGATGAAGTGCAGAGAGATGGATGAAAAATGTAGGGCATTGTTTGCTGTAAAGCGTCTCAAGAGGCGCGTGAGATGCATGTTCACCTTCACCGCCATCACATGGAAGTTGGTGGGACCTCCCTTACGCGTCTGCACTCTGCCATGATTATTTAATCACAGTGAAAAAGGATAAAATGATGATCCACTTATTTCTTGGTGCCTTCCAGATTTCAAATTTGAATGTTTGGCATATAGAATTCATATATAGATACGTGTTATGTGGGACCATCCACAAGTTACTGGAATGGTGCTACCAAGGCAAGCAGAATACGAATACAAAACCAACTAAACTAATAAGCAATAGTCCCCCATAGATCGGTTGTAAATAACATGTAACCTAATTGCCAAGTACAAAGTACATTTAACATTGAGAGTGTCCCCTCCAATTCTATACAACTCGGAATTCCTCTTGGAAAAAGATAGAGAGAGTATGTATGTACACACATATATAGTTTCACTAACAGAGTCCTAAAATTAGGAGGACAACAACTTTCCAAAAGTAAACAAACCAATCGTAAGAAAAATGATTTTTGCAGAATTTTTCAAGACACTCACGCACTCATCGGTTCATGTTGCTGTGAAGCTGCATCCACACAAGGAAGGAACACACATCATCTGAAGACAAACCATTGCGCCAGGAACTTTCTTTTCTTTATTTTTCAGATAGATTATTTACAACACAAGTCAGAAATATACAGACTATTACTTTACAACCTCTTTTTATCCAACACAATGCCCCTCTCAGAAAGACAAAATTCAAAGATAAAGAAACAAAAATTAACACCAAGAACCTGATGAGCAGCTGTGCCCAACTATTTACCCATCCATGCCTAACAACAAATAAAAGATATGAATAGTACAAGTGAAGATGAACCCTCTGCCTGCTACACAGGGTTAAGACTCCAGAATATTTACCCTGTCATCGTCTTGTTTCACGCCTATCAGACACGCCACTAACAAGCTTTCCACCACATGCATCAGATGTCCCATCTAAGTTCTCTGATAGTACAGACAGAAGCTCTTTACATGATCACCCCAGTAGCACTATTCCTTGACAAGAGAGAGAGGCAGTTCCCCACCATAATTCTCACGTACAGAAATCTGAAGTAGAAGAGAAGAAAAAAAATTGCACATAGTTAGAAATTTCATAGCTGTAGTATTGCATAAACAATTTCTAGACTACACAGTCCACCACATAGCTCATTACTAAAAGGACAGCACCGGATGATTGACATTAATTCTTCACATGAACAGGATATATACACCCTTATGCCAAAGAAAGTTCTTCAGAATAGCTCAGAGTACTTAATAGAGTGCAAAAGATATTTCCACAGTAAGTATAATACAATCGGGCAATAATGGACTGACTATAAAGAATCGTCAAGTTCGAAGATCTATTAACCTTCTTGAATATGTAACAAAAGATGCTACTTTGATCTCGACATTATAAAAAGTTTCATAATGTTCAAATTTCTAGACTCTAAGTTGTTATTTAGTGTTGAAGGATTTTATTTTTATCATGTGTGAATCCACCGAATCCACACAAGGGTTGAGAATAAGCCTAGGAATAGCATTGCAATGCAATCGAAGCCCGTGGCCCATTTTCAAAGGCGAATGACTCCCAGCTCACCTATAATACTTTTATTCCATAAACGGTATAATCTGATGTAAATAGCAGGATAATGACCTGAAAACGGTAAGTACATATCTGCAAGTAAAAAAACAGGTCTTCCGTGTGCTTTCTTAATCCACAGTGATACAGATAAAAACAAGAACATAGGCAGTGGCAAGTAGATGGGAGGAACAAAAGGAATGTTCCCAGATTGAAATGAGAAAGGAATAGAATACAACGAGATGTAGGAAACTATTTGACGGCGCTTTTACCATGCATTAGTTGATGGCATTTTGGCTTTATAGGGCACTAATCATGATGGAATTAGAGAAATTAGGATGAATACTGAAACAATTTCACTACATCAGATAACAATGTGTCCATATACTAGATGGAAAAATTTATCACATTAGGTTTTATATGAGTGAAGGTTCAGCAGTCAACCTAACAGAGATCATACAACTTTTGAAAAGCCCTAAATTTCGTCCTTGTAATGGAAACTCAGGACAACAATAATATCCAAGCTGCCAAGTCAATTCAGCACAAGAGGAAATTGAAATAATTTACAGTACCTGAAGAAAAGGAAGAACTAGGTTGTACACCCGCAAGAAAAACCCCGACATGGCAGAAAACCTGCATATCAAATAAAATTTTTGTCAACTAAATTTTTAGGGTCTTTAATATTTGTACCAGAAGTTGTAAATGAAAATGCAAACTTAATGACTGAATACATACAATTTGCTTCGGAACAGGAAACAAAAAAAAGCAAAATGAATCCATGCTCACAAATATACCATGGAGTATGGAAAAGTAGTACCAAACTAACTACTAGCCAAATTCCAGTCAATAAATATATCTATGAAGAGTTTAAGTGACCTCTCAAGGATGCTAGACTGTTTTGCACACTTAACATGTGTTAATACCAGTGACACCCTGTTGGGGAAGCATCCTGTGGATCTCATCATTTGACACCCTAGATCTACAATCTAGTGTATGTTATCCTCAATCGACAAAAATAAGGCTTACATTCGATGTGCACTGTCGTATGCTTCCTCCATAGATTGCCATGGAGCCAAGAAGTCTGACTCTGATACCACTCTTAAGTATGCAGAAAGTTTGAAATAACAAGCTATACATGCTTCCTCGAAGAAGATGATAACTGGCACTAGACTTCAACAGCAAGAAGGGGGGGAAAACAGTCTGTATCAATAAAACATAAAAGATACATGCTTATCAAATGGCAGACTTCATCCTAACTCCTAACCCCAACTAATATCTAAAACAATCAGTAAACTCAAGTAAGCAACCTGAATTAGGAAATTGAATAAAGTAGGAAACCTTAGCATCTCAACGGACTCAAGGTTTGATCGATGGAACCTAACAGAGAGTCGGCATTCGACTATTGCTCCATTCCAATTGCTCGATCCATCGAACTGGACAGCAACTAGTACAACCCACTCTTAACCATTTCGATCGATCAAACTCTCATTCCGATCAATCGAACCTAACAGCAAGGGCATTTCTAGGGAAAACCTATCGCCCAAGCTCGAATCTCTCACCCCCGAACCCTCTGGGGCGAAACCAAGCACAAACAACAAGCTAGACCCCAACATGTGCACACCTAACGCAGGTGAAACCAACATCAGAAGGAACAATTTACCAAACCACCCCCCCCCCCCCCCAGCCACAAGAACCACACTTGGTCGTGCTCGATGCGAACCAAGTCACAAGGCTGACCTGAAGCGGTCCGAACCGCATGGAGGTATGGCCCATACGGGTCATCACAAGATATAAAGACTTGATTTTTGCCTTCTATACAAGCAAGAAAATGAAAATGTGCATACCTGGGCAATAAGCTACACACATTAGCATTCAGGAACCTCTTTTTTGACACTTTCAACACAAGTACCCAGCAGTGCTGCTTAAGCAATACATATCATCATTCATGTCCATAATTGGTGCAACTTTTAGGCTACTGGATTTATGCCTTCAGCACTTCATTTTAATTTTCACCACAAAACGAAAAGTTCCTCCCACTATATTAGAAATTTATAACAAGAATGTTCATTTGATTTTAGATAAGAAGAAACAAACTTCCAAGCTACTAATATAGAAAACAAATAAGGCAATCTGCTTCAGAAATTTAGATGAACATTGTAGATAACAACATGATGGGAGAGATAAGACGAGAAAGTACTACAAAACTTTTAATAAAGTATTACGCATAAAGGACAGAGTACTAGCCACCGAAAAACACATAATCTAGGATAAAGGTACCTCTTCAAAAGCCGAAAGCAGATGTAGAGCTCCTCAATGTGAGATTCGATCTTAAAATAAATATACTGTCGAAAAAGATCACACAAGCTTGAAAGTGATTCATCACATCCCCCACTTCCTGAATCAACTAAAGGAAGGAAAGAAACTAAGGAGTGCATAACGGAGGACAAAAGGTCATCTTTAACAACTGTTGAATACAAATTGGCCAGAAGATTCAAAATGAAGAAAGTGCTAGCTTTAAACTTTTCCACCCAGTTTGGAGGGTCTCCTTCCCAAAGATAGAATCTAGTATTTGCAGAATTCTTGACACACATATCGTGAGGGTGTTTGCTAACTAAACTGCTAGGGACATTGCCAGAGGAATTCAGCTGTCTGTGTGCAGGGAGTAGCTCATATACATCAACTTTCACATCTTCAGGTAACTGTTGCAGAACTGAAATGTCAGCTTGACTTAAAGATGCAGGCATCAAATCAATTTTGTTAACACCAGTACTCATGCTGATACAGTTTCCTCTTGCAGATTCAACCTGACAATAGCAATTCAGGAATCAATAAAATGCATGCAATGTAACTAAGACAATTTATTAAATAAGCTACTCAAAAAACATGCTAAGGATACAATAAAAAAAAAGCATTATGGATCAGAGACTTCATGTGCTAGTTTTTCATTGGAATGTTCTCCACCATCAGTGGTGACCACCCCTTGATACCACTTTAAGCAAACTTAATCAACTACAGCCAAGTCAAGGACATTAAACTGCCAGACTACCTGTTGGCAATCATTGCAAGATCGATATTCATGTACAGATGAATTTATATAACCATAAACTATATCTCACATGCTCAAAATTTAACGCTCGCTCAATTCACGGACTAGGTGTCTAACTCATGATAAAACCATTGTGTGACTTGAGAGAGATTAGTCAGGGATTCAGTACTTGGATGCTGAAAGACACTTAATGACTCAACGTAAACAATATAAGATTGGTTTACTAACTAAGATCTTCTATAAACCTGTAGTCTCCTACCCGTGCACCGAAAGATAGGAAGTTTGAGGGTTTCAGTTGAAACCAATCAAACCATGCCCAAGCAAAAAAATTTCAGATAGACATGACAACACAAAGCAAGCACATTTTGGCCTTGTTTGGTTCGGGGATAGGGAATCCCTATCCCAGGTTAAGCCCACTTTATCCGGCATAGCAACCAAATACCCTCTAATCCCCATTTTTATCCCCACTTTTATCCTCATTCATATCCCCACTTTTCAACCAATCATTACTACTTTATCCCTACTTTTCCACTTTTCAACCAATCATTACTACTTCTTCCCTTCTTTTCAACCAAACATTACTATTTTATCCCTACTTTTCAACCAAATATCACATATATCCCACCACTAATCCAAGCATACTAATCCTTATTCCTTCAATCCCGAAATTGCTTATCCCGCAACCAAACAACACCTTTATGAAAACCAACTACTGACGGAGGAAGGTTTCACTAAGAAATACTTGGGGATTTTCCAGAACTAACTTCTCAGAAGTTGCCTAGTTAGGAAATTTCATTGGCTTCACATGTGTCATGACTTGCGAAATTGGGTGGTAGCAAAAAACAAGATATTGTCTCTATTTCTAGCACGGAGGTCAATCATCGTGCTATGTCCATGTACGATGAAGAAAGTTGTTCATCTTGGGCGACTCCTTTGTCAACTTCGAGTATCTACCACAGGACCAACTCACTTTACTACCATAATTGCAGCGCTATGTAGAATTGCAATTAACCCCGTATTTCATGAGCGAACTAAGCACATAGAGATCACCTACCACTTCGTCTGCCAACATCTTTAGATCGGTAATATGTCTCTTTTCCTCATATGGCTCATCTTGCTCCGATATTTAGACATATTGCAGGCAAAATCTCCATGTATGATCCACCTTGAGTTTGAGGAGAGGTGTTACTGTATATATCATAGCTTAAGTAGGAGCACTTTGGATAGGGATTAGGATAAATTTTGTGTACATACTTGAGCTCTTGCAGATGACAGTATTCAGCTTTCTCTCTCACAAACTCTAGCTTCTCATTACAAGTATGACTGATTAAGCTAAGCCAACTGACTACTAAGCAGGATGAGTCAAAATGGTGTATGGTAGACAGGGGCCACCTCATGCTAGGGGAAGACCTCGCCCTAGCTTCTGAGACATGTGCTAAAATGCAAGGAATGCGAGCACGGTGTAAAAAGGAAAGGAGGGTCAGTACGAATTTTTTTTGGTTACTAAGAGAGAGAAAAGGCAAGAAAAGTGATGAAAAGGGAGAAAGAAAAGCATAAGAGGAGCCAACCCAACATATACTGCAGCCTAGCTTGATTTAAGGGTTTGAATGCAAGAACATGAAAAGCATTTACAACCCAGAAGTGAAAAATGTGGCATTCAGGGCAAGTTTCTAGTTGCAGTTTCCTTTTTGCACAGCCTTGTTACATTTTAAATGCATATGTTAATCATCGTTGCAAATGTTATCCACCGAATGAGATTTGGAAATCCACGAACATGGGGTGGCTGTGCACAATTGTGGATGACAATCAATGATATTCCATACCCAAGGGTTCCTAGATCGGGACTTGAAATACAAGAAATCCGGTCCGTCGATCGGGACTTGTAATACACTTATTTACTTACCGGTGATGATAATGACATGAGGATGGGCGAAACCCAACCAAAATAGACCCGTCCTATCACATTGGATCTACTTTAACAATTTCACTCGATAACAAATAAGATTCGCCAGAAACACACGAGTTCATGATAGTGCCAAGCGACGTGCACAGAAAACCACGATCTTAGCAATATATGCTCTTTACTCTAACCTTTGCCTGACACCGCACCGTCGTCTCCAACCTCCACTTCTCTGGTCCTCCCTCCCAACTATCTCCCCCGATGCACATCTTTGATCTATCCCAAAGCCTCCCCCAGGTCCTCCATTCCTTTCTTTCTTCTCCTCTCCTCTTCTCCTCCAGTCTTGTCTTCTGCTCCCATACCTCCCCACTCCTCTATCTCACACACTCATTCTCCTCGTTCCCTGCCAAGTATCGACAAAGTCTGTGTGCTGTAGCACCTACTGAGCCCGCCAA
Source organism: Narthecium ossifragum (assembly GCA_963920575.1). Taxonomy (NCBI): domain Eukaryota; kingdom Viridiplantae; phylum Streptophyta; class Magnoliopsida; order Dioscoreales; family Nartheciaceae; genus Narthecium; species Narthecium ossifragum. The sequence continues at coordinate 18,309,231 of OY986967.1, read as the reverse complement.
AGGCCGGCTCGGCAAGAGCTGCCAGCACAGAAATCCTTTCTTTCCAATTTAAGTGATTATCCAGATCTGAAAGTTGGAATAAGAGAACAGGAATCCAATAAAATGTTAAGAACTAAGTAGCCAAAATATTTTGGTAGAGATAGACACATAATAACGGTTATTACAAAGTTATACTTGGGTCAAAAGCCCACGTAAGAATTATTTAATGCTATAAATGATATGTCTTTAAATTCACTGGTTTCCTCGCCAGTCTTATCTGCAACTGAAAATGTCATCAGAGACGGAAAATCTACATAAGCATAATCTCCCGCAAACATACATGGATAATTCACATTGCACATAGCTCCAACTCATAATATTGTCCTCCAGATCGTTTCAAAAGGATTTTCACTTAAGCACATGTGTACATCATATCAAAAGTTTCTGTCAATCTGTTAGCAAACACTAAACATTCTAATAAGTGAACCCAAACATTCTAATAAGTGAACCCAAACATCCTATTGAATGGCCATATGTTGAACCATTACAAAGTGAGTATAAGAAAAGATTATGGTTATTCTCTGTGCATACTGGGTGGCACCTTTGGAATACAAAAACAGATAAATGAAAATATAGACTTGATTGCAACACATGTGCAGACAGACTAACCTTTGTTTTAGGCAAAACATTGCACATAAATGCACTGGAACATAGAGGCGGTTTTCCCTTGTTTCCTCCAACAGAATCCAATCCACCATATTGAACCTCTCCATCAATTGTATTGATGATGGTATCACCACATCCCTTCTTGCAGCTAGATGATGAAGTGGCCTCATTTCTTTCAGTAAAGGATATACTCAACAAGTAAGCCTGTGTTCTTCCTTCCCTTTCGTTGTGTTTCTCCATCAGATCAAGCAATTTACCATTGTACATGTCATTAATTTCAGAAACTATTTCATGAGGAAGGTCCTTAATAACATCTATATCTAGATGACACAATGGTGGCAATGTCGAAGTACTACTTCCATGGGATCTGATATTGGATAGATCATTGTGTGATGAACCAGAACCAGTCACTTCTGTATAGTCCTTAAAACCTTGTTTGGACTCTCCACCAGGAAGCAATGGCTCTGCCACAGCTTAAAAACATTATATCGGTTATCATAATCAAAGGAAAACAATAGTATAGCAAGTAAGAAAAAACATAGCTACAGATTTAAAAGATAGAAAAGCTCGCTAAGTCTTAGCTCGCTCATCTGCCAAAGATAAAATGATTAATAGACAGCTAGGCATTGAAACTTACCTACATTGTGCTTCTCCATCACCGAAAAGTCAAACTCCTTGTACTGTTCTCCAGTCTTCCCTGATGCAGACGCAAGCCATGCCTCAAGTTTATTGTCATCATGCCCTTCAGAGAAAACACGAAAACAGCAACTGGAAATGAAATTGACCTTAAGCAATTTATATCATACAAAGCATGCATCAGATATCAGTAAATAACATGCGAATGGGACATGCAGAAAATGAAAAATGCACAGCGAAAACAATAAAAAGGATGAACTTAATATGAACTCACCAACCAAATCCTAAAACAAAGATTACCTTGCCTCGTTATGTCTACATTCTCAAGCCTTGTTAGTTGCAAACCAACACCACGAACCTCCTTCACATCTAAAATAGTAAGTAGTTAAAAAAATACAAAAGAAAACTCTCGCACAGACAATGCAAAAATGAGGAAGATGAATGGGCACAGAAAATAACATGTCCACATATGTTAATAATATATACGAATATGAGTACGAAAAATTGATGCCAGCATAACAACATAAACACACAATTTTCCATTTAAAAAGCTGTTAAAGTTATATTTTTCATAAAAGATACAGAAAAACACAAACGCCCTGAATGCCAATACTAATTTAAACACTTAGTACAAAGCTACTTTTAAAAAGACAGAAAACACTAAGCCAATCACAAAATAAAGAGGCCTCAATGGGACATCAAAACCAGCGGGTACATGAAGCCACAGTCCAGCAGTCAGATCACAAATGGAAGGAACAAGGAACTGCAAAATTCCAGAAAAACTACCACTAAGATCCAGTTGACAAAGGAGAGAGAGCAGGTAAACATAAATCAGTTTTTTATTTTTTTTACATGCAACAAGTCTTTCATATTCTAAAAAGCATGCTGCCAGATTCAAAGCAAGAAACAGACCATCATTATTAAGATATGCTCAAATGACCAGCACGGTATCATGCATGCTTAGCTGTGCTTATTACTGGCTGCAATGATCATAATGGCACAATCTAACATTTAGGTTGCTGCACCCTAGCAGCCTATACTTCAGAAAATTAGCAGAATCTCCTTCTAGGGCTGCTGGAAGAAGGAAACCTACAAGTTAACAAAGTTTGACTGACTCTCCTCTACCTCTCACTCTCACCTACACTCTCTATCTCTTCCCTCACTCCCTCATTCTACTCTGTGCAGTTTGGCACAAAGAGCATGTTGACACTCAGCACAGCCCGTGCCAGCAGCCTTGTAATCCTTGCCACAACATATATGATTTCTAGTGACAAGTTTCTTCAAATTCAATAAGAATATCAAAAATTTGCCTCGCATGTGATTGCACTCAAAATTGATCCCATTTTCAGAAAATGAATAATAGTCTGGATGAAGACGAGAGTCGTTATATATTATAGCCTGTAAACGTTCAGTAAAGAGGTATCTAGCAATTAAGATTGAACAGCCTTATTCTGCTCTTGCAGTTTATTGCACAATTTTTATCCTGCATGCTTCCCCCCTCTTATTACAGCAGAACATTTGGTTTATGCATAGCTTCATAGACTTATTGTAGTCAACATATAACATTCTATTTACTGGATCATCATGGTACATTTGGGTTCAACAATATGGTGTGTTTTGGGGGCCTTTATTTAGAATTTTCCTTTGGTTTGGGACAATAAGAGATGTTGACTTAGCAGCACAATTAGTAGGTTTTACATTCTGTAAAAACAAAAACATATGAAAAAACAATGCAAACTTTTGGGAAAAGTTCATATGTAATTCATTTAGATTACTTCCCTTCAGGAAACTACCAACTACATGTGTAGTATGCTTGGCCATGCACATCACTAAAATTATAAAACAACTAAATAGAGGAACCAGCACATGTACTGTGACAGCAAAGGAACAAATATGGAAACATATGTCTGAAGGTCAAGGGTAAATAAGCATTCAATAGAACCAAGTATATTTAAGTTGTTTAAAGAAAGGAAAATAATACATCTAACATCACATCCTGGCTTACCAAAATGAAAAGAAGAAAAAAGTTGTTTGCTAGTCCTCTGAAGCAAAGTTATGTCGTCAGTAGCAACAGGAAGCTAGAAAAAGAGTAGCAAGTGTGAGGGTATGTAACTAGCTTGCATGAAGCAGAAAACAATTAACATTTATCCATTCAAATCAGTGGGGGGGGGGGGAGCTACCGTCACTGAACGACTGAAACTTTCACAGTCCCCACATCCCATAAACTTTGTAGGTTCAGCGGCCCCCTTTTTCCGTCTCTTTACCTGAATAATGAGTTAATGCAAGAGTGTCACGCAGGCATAACTAAAAAGGTCGAGGATGGAAATAATTTCCTAGCTCAGAGAGACAAATTAATAGATCAGGCAAAAATTCATGTGCCAGTCTAAGGCACGCTTAGTTCCGTTCGGAAATGCATGAGAACAGATTATGAACTAAAAAAAAGGTTAGAAGGCACCTTTAATGTTATCGTGCGTCCTTTCACTCCACATCCCTGCAACCTCAAGGAGACTTCTTTGCAAAGGTTCACAAGAAAATTTTGACACTGAAAAAAAGTTGAGCACATAATGCACAATGCTCAGATAGATGAGGGAAGAAACAACATAATCGAAGCTAAAGCATAATACCTACCTCTGAAGTGTCATTGAATCTAACTCCCCAATTTACTTCAGCACCTACGGATTTCGTTTCCTGCAGATAACCTTAAAAATGAGGACGAGCAGATGAAAGTAATATACCTATTGCAATGATCACTAACTTGAAACCATTTCAAAAGATATGTAACTTTTTAAGAAGATATGCTTCATTGAAAGAAATACTTGAATAGATTATCATGGGGCTTTAAAGTGCAAACAAGTTTCCATCCAAATGTGACTAACCACAAAATCAGCTAAAAGGAACCATTAGCTGACAGACAAGCAAGCAAAAGAATAAGAACACTGTTGAAGGAGCATAGGAATTCAGATCAATGACGAAGCAGAAGTAAGAGTTTCCCAAAGAGTTCCCGAATATGAAGTAAACATAAACATTCAAAACATATCTTAAGTGATATCATCTACTGTGTCAAAAACTATACATGACGTAATTCCAGAGTCTAACTTAGTTGGTTGCACATTAGCTAAAGGAGAATGTAAGGGATCATGACCAGTAAAACCTACGATGTAAGAGTTCAAAACGAGAATTAAGTTAGAAAGTAAATAAAGAAAAGCTCCAAGGTCAAAAGACCATGCACATAGGCGATGATGTGCAAGCATTAATGTGTAGACATCCAGAATAACTACACATTAATCCTTGGTTAATCGTCCAGCACGGACATTCAACCTCCAGGTCCCATATGTTGGCCGTTTTGGTTGGATTAGGAGGTTGCTCAGGCAATCAAAATTAAAAATAACTGGTTTTGAGTATCAAATTCTACTGAAAGCTCCATTGCAACTATTCCTGCGCTTCTCAAAAATGTAATAACTAGGTAAATAGGAGCTTTGAGTAAGCTTTCAGTAATATTTGAAGCTTGAAACCAATTATTTTCAATTTTGATTACTAAACAAATGCATGTGCGGAGTCAGAAATTTTTAACATGAGGTGACATGGGTAGGAGATCTAAAGGCTTTCTAGATTGGTAAGCATGCACGACCTCAAAAGAACTCATACCAATAGAAATGTTAAGGGAGCTGCTATAGGCAAATTGAGCACGAGGAAGGATCACATCCCAATTTCGATCACAGTCACCTACAAGGCATCTCAAGAGGTTGCCAAGACTCCTATTTATAACTTCGATTTGGTCATCAGTTTGAGGGTGATAGGCAGTAGAAAACTTAAGTTTAGTACCCACTAGATGCCAAAGGATTTTCCAAAGCAGCTTGTGAAACGGACATCCCAATCCAGCACGATGGTTTTAGGAAGACCATATAACTTAACGATCTCATCGAAGTAAATTCGGGCAATCTTGGAGGCATCAAAAGTTTTGGTGCATGGGAGGAAGTAGGCCATTTCGGAGAAACTATCGATGATGAAAATAGAGTCGTGCTTTTTCAAAGTGCGAGGGAGACCAAGAACAAAATCCATACTAACGTCTTGCCATGGGCGATCTGGTACGGGTAGCAAAGTGTAGAGTCCAGTATTCTGTCGTTGTTTGGCCAGTTGACAAGCACGGCATTGGCTGGTGATTTTTGAAACGTCACACTTTAAGCATGGCCAATAGAACTGGCGCTCAACTTCCTCAATAGTCTTGTTAGTCGAATATTTTTCATGAAAGATTCCATTGTAGGTCCCTGATCGCGTGAGGTTATGAATCAAATGTGAAATGACCACCATTTGCATGCAAATGTAGGGTGAAGCCTACAAGACTAGGATGCAAATGCTCATATAAGGACCTAAAGCATGATGGAAGAGATCAACCAGAGGGATTCCAAGTAAATTTCAATATAAATTTAAGCTAATTCCAGCAAAATTCAATAATGGGATTATGCTACATAGATTGCATGTATGTAGAGTTAGATTTCAAGAACTTACTAGTAAGCTCCACAATTAATACCAAAGTCTAGCTATCACAGGGTATTGTTACAACAATAGGTGGCCTAAGCATATATGCCATTCAGAGAAAGTAGAGAAGGAAAATTTTGTGGAGTTGTGCCCAACACAATAGAGAAATGCCAAATTTAGAAAATCACAAGCTAGATCTACAAAATCTGCCACGCCATCTTCAAGATTCCAAACGCCATTGTTGGGGAAGATGCTTGTGTGCTTGTTGGGGGTGTTTTACTCGCTATCTTGAGGCCTCCTAGCCTCTCATGACCTGTGGCGCCAACCCCGCACCATGTTTGGGCCTTTGGCAGCGCTAACTCCGGATACCCCGCGCCACCTTCGGATGCCGCGCGCCATGGCCCTTGTCATGAGCTCAAGCCTTGACAGCAGCCACCCCCACCAGCTCCTTCAATATCTTCCTAGTCCATTAGGACTCCCCTTCTATCTCACCAAATCTTCCAACAAAACACTCACATGCGCACTCCCACACCCCAACACCCCTTACAGTCCCAGCCACAGGCGACGTCCATGACATTGAGGATTAAGAGTTCGACGTCGAGGACGACGACTTAGATGTGTTTGATCAGCTCGCCATCAATAGAAAAGGGGAGAAATTTCACCGAGAAGCATCGTCATCGCCGCAACCATCTTCACCGCCACTAAGATCCACCCTCGCCACCTTCACCGCCATCCCACCTAAGGAAGAAGGGGAGAAAATTTCTTTTTGGGAGGATCTTTTCATCTTTTCTGTTTCTTTTTTCTATTTTTTCTTTCTTTTTCTTCTTTCTTTTTTTTTGGCTGCAATAGAGAGCTTTGCTTGCTTTCTTTGTCTGCTGAGATGTTGAGAAAAAAACTTCAAATTGTTGGACCTCTTCTGATGATGGCGACCTCGTCGAACGCATTTAAGTCATCGTCGTCGAACTCATAGTCCTCGATGTCAAGGACATCGGCTATGTCTGGGACTGTAATGGGTGTTGGGTGTCAGAAAGGCGCAGGTGAGTGTTTTGTTGGAAGATTTGGTGAGGTAAAAGGGGAGGTCTACTGGGCCGGAAAGGTATTGAAGAAGGTAGTGGAGTGGCTGCAATTTTTGTGTGTGTGTGTGGGGGGGGGGGGGGGGGGGGATGGGGAAGGGAATTCTAAAGGGTCAACCGCGTGTGCCGGACATCAACCGGCCTCCTCTGATTCCAATATGATGCAGGACAATAGTGAGGAGAGTGGACAGGAAGGTAGGTGGAGGAAGAGAAGCTAGGAGGAAGAAGAAGTTAAGGAAGAGAGAAGCTTAGAAGAAGAGGAGGATGAGGATAGAAAACAAAGAGACAGCCATAAGCTTTTCATATAATCATCCCCATACAAGACTAAGACACCTCTTATATAAGAGAGTGAACATGACTTGAACATGTCTAATGGTTCAAATCCAAAATAATGACAATAAGAAACACATAACTAACATGTATATAAATCAAGTCCAAAATAACAAAGGTCATCCACATATCAGATGTAACCATCCAGCCATAGTGAGAGTAGTTGGATGAGTCCCTGGCGCTGCTTGTAGACTCGTGTAATGAATGGTACATATCTAGTATCCTGGTGTCCCTACCACCAACCCCCAAGAAAATAATATATATATATACCTAAAAGGAGCTTCGCTTTTTCTCAAACATCAAATAGTATGACCTACCGCAACATGGTAAAGTGTGACACTACTGGATAAGACCACAAATGATATAAACCCTTGTAAGGTGCAACCAATAAGTTCAGCATATAATAAAGAAGTTACTGTAAAAATAAAATAATACAAAATCTGTTAGGAAGCCATCAATCAAGCAATAATAAAGGAATGAAATCTTTCCTGCCAGCAATCAAGCAATAATAAAGGAATGAAATCTTTTCTGCCAGCAATAGTTTAATTCATGGTTGCATTAGGAAGTTTGTAATGGTATAATATGAGCAGTCATCTTTAGTAGAAGTTATTTATGATTCTGTTTGAAATAGTCTTTGCTTATTTGGAAGGATTGGTAATCCTTACTGAATTAGGATTGAGTGTTGTTTAGGAAGTCCAAGTTTTATTTAAGGTTGTAAGAGGCAGGTTTGGAAGGAAGCAATGATGAAGCATCTTTCCCTTTCTCTAAGTCCTTTTCTATCTTCTCCTCTCTAGTCTCTTCTTCTCTTCCTCTCCTACAATTTCTTCCAGCAACTACTAATTCTGATAGGATCTATAACCACTTATCAATTGGTATCAGACTTTTGGTCCCGGGCCAAAAAAAAAAAAAAAAAACTCTTCAACAGAATACAAAGAGGAGATGTTATCAAGATGAGATTATGCATTATCCTTGGCGCTTGGCAATCTACGTCAAACTGAATCCGTAAAGGAGTACCGTGCGCACATCGATCGGCTAGCTTCACAGGTACAAGAAGACTGGCCAGATTCGGTGTTCCAACATTATTTTATCGGCGGCTTACGTGAAGATATTGGCCAAGCTGTGAGGTTGTGGCGTCCTCATACCTTGCAACATGCAATGATTGTGGCAACGATGGTCGAGGAGTGCATCTAGCGGAGGCAAGCCAACCTACTTCCCACTCTACTATTAGCTCCACATCCTTCGATTCCACCCTTAGACCCTCATCCATTACCACCTATTATCAATAAATCTTCACCTTCCAATTTATCCCTCCTCACCTCGCCACCCGTCTTTCCCGACATCCAACTTCCCGACATCCAGCGTTCTGTCGCTTTCGCCATCACCTTCACCTAAACCTCATCGGCCTTCTCCATCAACTCCGGCCAACTCCATTGCAGGCACACCCAAGCTCGACATCGCCAACCTTGGCGACTCCATCCTTCAACCCAACCCCGACGACTTGAGCTTGCCCCTCGCTGCCGTCGAGCCCCACATCCTAACCGGTGCCATTCTGCCATCCAGTAAGGCTCTGAGGACCCCGACCTCGTCTCCTCCTTCACCAGCTACGTCCCCACCACCTTTATTCTCGATGTCATCGCCACCAGGCTTCGTCATCAACATCTTCTCCCGCCCGAGCTTTGCTCTCGCGCCAACCAAGCTCCCCGACCTCCCTCTTCCTTTACCGTCAACCTAACCTCCGATGCAGCAGCCTCCTAAAGCACCGGATTCGCCAGCCCAATTTCCGCCGCAAGATCCTTCTTCTTCGACTCCAGCAGTCCTTATCTTTAGCAAATGCCATCGACTAGATTTTTTGGATCCAAATCATCTCCACTGTCGATCTTCCACTAGCATGATCATTGCAGCTGCAGGCAACCACCGTTGCGGTTTCCTTCGCTGTGGTGACCTCCTCCCTGCATCCCGAGTTGTCTTCGACCCTGGCAGACTTGACCTATTGAGACCTAGTCGTCAGACCCAACTTAACGAGCTCGAGTTCGACCTTGAGGACAATGTCGATTTCAAGTGGAGTGGAATGTTAGGAAGCCATCAATCAAGCAATAATAAAGGAATGAAATCTTTCCTGCCAGCAATCAAGCAATAATAAAGGAATGAAATCTTTCCTGCCAGCAATAGTTTAATTCATGGTTGCATTAGGAAGTTTGTAATGGTATAATATGAGCAGTCATCTTTGGTAGAAGTTATTTATGATTCTGTTTGAAATAGTTTTTGCTTATTTGGAAGGATTGGTAATCCTTACTGAATTAGGATTGAGTGTTGTTTAGGAAGTCCAAGTTTTATTTAAGGTTGTAAGAGGCACGTTTGGAAGGAAGCAATGATGAAACATCTTTCCCTTTCTCTAAGTCCTTTTCTATCTTCTCCTCTCCAGTCTCTTCTTCTCTTCCTCTCCTATAATTTCTTCCAGCAACTACTAATTCTGATAGGATCTATAACCACTTCCTATCAAAATCCTGCCCATAGAAAGATCCTGGGACTATATTGTACATGCACCGAAAATAGCTATGTCACGTCAAGCAGTTCAAATTTTCCGTCAATAATGGGGGGAACAAGAGAATGACAATGTCATGAGCAGGACCAATAGTAGTATTAACCCAAATGAAAACCATGATAAAAATGAAGAGACTAGTAATAAGATAAACTACATCTGCTTTCAGGTTGTGGTATGTTCTACATTTCAGACTAGGAAGCGAAACAAGACAGGGCTCACAAAGTAACATTTTTCGCTATCATTTTGAAATATTCGGGTGAAAAGTAATGCAACAAGGGAGAATAACCACAAGCCAGGAGATAGAGCCAGAGAAATAAGACATAGCACACGATGTAACATAACACCTGCACAAGAAAAACGACTCAATATAACTTCGACTACAACAATCATAGTATATTCTAACAAAGATACAATATATCCAAATTCCAGACATCATACGTGTACGTCAGCATGGATATGACTATCGGACTTATGGGGCTTCCGATAAAGAGTGGAAAGATTTTTAAGAGGCAAAGCTAAGAACAAAGAAGAAAGCTGAAGTAATATGTGGCTTGCCCACAACATGGTATCAATTATCAATTCAGACTGTTCAAAAACTACCACCACTAGGCACTCCCAAATTATTTCCACCAAACCCTAATCATAGAAGAAGACAAATCTGGATCCTCGATTTTGGAAACTCAAAGCTAATACATAAAATAACTAACAAATAAATCAAAATTGGACCTTATTCATCAACATCGAACAGGTAAGCCTTTTAGCTGATTTTGACCGAAAAAAACAAGACAATTAGGTGAAAGCATAGATATAAGTGCCCCTCAGCACAGACCATGCCTACCGGTGCATACCGTACTATTAATTTCCAGCGATACATATACTTGGCATGGGGGGCATGCTGAGTGTAATATCCACCAATTCAGCCTCCGTACTTAACAGCAGTCAAAACCAGGCTTGAAATTAAAGAGAAGAAGCCTCTAGTTCTCCAAAGAGATCTTCCGAAGAAGCATAACATATCAGAAATCCAACATTCAGATAACTAGAAATCCAAATAACTAGAAATGCCGTCAGGAAACTTGTTGAACCATGTAGGACTAACTCGATTCTCCATGCTCAATGTCACTGCAATCTGTTGGACACCTCGAATTGTGCAACATCATGATAGTAAACCAATGTCCATCTTAGGGAAGGTAAGGATGCAAGGATTGTCGTGCCCGGAGGCACGAACCATGCCCGCCTCCGACCGGCTCGAGACTTGCCGCCGGCACCGGCAGTGCCGGCCGGATGTGCCGGCGGCACAAGCGAGAGAAGAAAGAAAGAGAGTAAGGAAAGGAGAGAGAGATTGGATATGTAAGTAACGGGTTTGGACCCGAAACCCATTATCTTTCGTATATAAAACCCGTTACCTGTGAACCCTAACCTCTCCCAGTGCTCTTACCTCCGCCACCGCCGCCTCCGACGATCAGCATCCTTCTTTCGCTGCCGCCTCCGACGATCGATGCTCTTTGTTTCTATAACCCTAAGCTAAGCCCGATGCCCCTCTTACTTTTCACCGCCGCCTCCGACGATCGCCATCGGCCTTCTCTCCTTCCTCTTTCTCTTTTTTTTTCACTCCTTTTTTCCCCTCTTCTCTTTCTCTCTTTCCCGTCCTCTTCTTTAACCCCCATCTTCATTTTTTTTTGCCTTTTCTTTCCCTCACCTCTCCCTCTTTGTGCCAAAGCCAGTCCCCGAGCCGGTGCTGGTCGGACACCGGCTCGAGATTTGCCGGCCGGCACCAAGGTTGCCGGTCGGCTCGGAAATCCTTGTAAGGATGCATGGCTTCAAGTGAATGAGAAAACGATAATACATTAAAGCATTAACATAGAGAGCCACTTTATGTATAGAACGTGCAGAAAATTTAACAAAGAAAGTGCTGTTTTTTCCCAGACCTGAACCAGGTCAACAGTACGATTGTCAACTCCTCTGCAGTAATTCCATAGCATATCACCAGTCTTTGTACCAAATTCTTGGTTTAGAGATTCCTATAATGGGAATGCATCAGGTTAACTCTTACAAAGAAAAGAGCACAATTGAGAGAAATGAAAAAGATTCATAAAGCAACATAAGTTGTGTCAAAGCCCAAGAACTAACTTGAAGACCACCAACAACCATATATCCACTAAATATATGCTGTGAGATTCCAGTTCATGGTTTGATGCTTATTGGATAGGATGATACAATCCTCACCATAAAAAGACTCGATATATTAGCATGCTTTCAAGAGTGCAAATTTAGAGAAATGAAAAACATTCCTAAAGCAATATAGGATGTGCCAAAGCTCGAGAACCTAAAAACCACCAATAACCTTATATCCACTATATATATCCTGTGAGATACCAGTTCATGGTTGAATGCTTATTCATAGAAAAATCCAATCCTCACATCAAAATAAAAAGACTCATTACCACATCATGGAGGTGGATAGATCGGTTCTCAGGTCAACATGAAAACTTTCGATTAAGAACCTGCTAAGATACCACTACTAAGTTCAGAAACATAAGAACTATCATGTTTTTTTTGCATATTTGTGTTGTCAGCGCCAGTAAAATATGCTAAAATAATATCATTTAAGCATGAAATACTTGAAAGGTATCCAGCTTCCAATGAAACATTTCTCTGAAAAGAAATATAAGTGGTCTGATAAAAGACATAAAAGCTGCTCAGACATCATATCGTACAGAAAGAGCAGTGCTGCAATAAAAATCTCCAACAATTAAAATAAATAAAAAGTTTACAAACCTTTGGTATCAGAAGCAGTTGACCGCAAGTTTGAATCTGCCTACTTTGCAGCTTCTGTCCTAAAGAATGTCCGATGCCCGGAAGTGACATGATGGGAAGATCCTTCAAAAAGTTATCAACCTAAGGCGGGAAATGTGAGAACGAAAAGGAAGGAAAATGTTGAATAGTCATAATAGTCACATCATTGCATTTGCAGAGAAGGAAATGTAAGAATCAAGAAAGCAATCATTATTCATACTGCCAACGGCACCTAAAAAAACCATGTTCCAAACCTAGCACCAAAACCTCAAAAAGGCAGCATTTCACTTCCTTGGGTCAATTTGGCAAAACCCAACAAAAACAGCCAAAATCAGGTTTCGGTATGCTTTTTGAGGCTTTCAAGTCACAAGATAGAGATGGCTAGCTCATTTTTTTTTCCGAAGGTCACTTTCTCATTTTAGACTATAAACTAAACTTTTTGCTTAGGCTTCCAAAATATTGAGGTGACCAGAGACTATAAGTTAGAAAACTGGTGAAAAAGTTCAGAGCTAATTCTAGAAAAAATAGTGAAATTACGATGCAAATAAGCAAGCAATCTCTACCATGCATAACTTCAACACGACAAGTAAATGTTATATTATATGTTGCTAATGTCAACCTATATGTGAAATCATGAATTTAAGTAACCAAAAAAGTTGTCGGGTCAGTTTCAATAGGTGGCACAACAGTAAGTACATTTGACGCATTTCATGCCGTATAACATGAAAATGGAAGATAAAGGAATATCTCCAAAAAATAGGATGCTGAATCTAAGCAAAGTAGGCTAAGTTTGCCAAGCTAGGTAAACTAAGTATCAATTGGCCTTAACTCGATTAGGGCCATTAAATCATACTGCCAAAAAATTGATCACTATAGCCAATTCTACAACTATATTCAGGATGTAATTAATAAGGTTTCTCTTGGAAAATATAAGATGGTTATTGTTATTGTACCTTTTCCTGATTCCATTAATGCTAAAACAATAATAATCATCTGATTAACATAACTTGCAAATGGAATTTAGGGCAAATTTCTTAGGTCCCTGCTTAAATTTCAGCTAACAAAATCAACCACAAATTGGTAAAATCCAATATTGCTCCAACCCTAGTGGACTATTCTCCGATGATAGAAACACAGTCCTGATGTCAAGTCTGTAACAATTCTTGTACAAGTAATCTAAATTAAACCTCTCCACCATTTTGGTGTCCTACTAGATCTATTAGTTTAATTGTCCAAAAAACCCTCAGTTGGACAAAGATTTAAAACATGAGCTGACATATGAACTTTTTCTTTTTGCATAAAATATCAGCAAACCAAACCACTTCAACACATCAAATTCAACACACACAGCTGAGGGTTTCGGTGATTCATGGTTTACTGTGTCAGGTGCACAGTGCCACCCCGCACGTGTTGTACCAATAAATCACCGGCATGATACATCTCAATTATTGCGACAACAAATCATGTTATGAGGTCAAATTGGGGTTATCAGTCACTACACAATGAAAGCCATTAAGATAAGTAGATATTAGAAATTGCTAGATTCTAACCCAAAAGTCTTGATCGACACACCGTTCCCTCCAGCAAAGCCTCCGACACGTCCTTCCTCCTTGAAAGTTGAAACCTCCCCCATCTCTTGCTGCCAACTCTTCAATGTTGACTCGCCTCGACACAATCCTTGAGGCCTTCCCTGAGTCTCTCCTCTTCTCATCCTTTCTCTACCTCTCCCATCCCAATGACTCACTTGTGCTGTCTACACACCTCTATCCCTATGCACCACACCAACAATACATGCCGTGTCGTCGGATAGCCCGCACAATACCATTTGTCGGCATGGCAATCCTTGAGTTAGATCATTTGAAAACATCATAAACTTAGAAGTGCTAGTCTCATATTTCCATAAGGGACCAGGTTAGATTCAGATTAGATACAGCCCAGTCATGAACATGCAGTTCACCATAACTACTTACGTCATCTCCCTTGAACTAAATATTGATATGTAAAACAAAAGGTAGGCTTAACTTATTTAGGGAAAGAAAATAAACCATTATGTTGGCATCGTCAGCTAAATTCAGATGCTATTGCGTCTAGCTGTATGTGTGGGGAGAATATAGATGATCATGCTAGGATTATAAGCTAACCCAAGGATATGCATTGAGTGGGTTTGTAGGGCTTAGAAAAACTTGGTTCAACATGTTCACCGCCCGGCCCAAGGAAACCTTTGCACGCCTCCGTTACCTTTTGGAAGACTTCCGCCCCATATAAACTGTCTACCTGAGATAGTCCCTTGGCCCGTAGGTCGAATCTCTTCTATCTCATTATAGCCTGCTCCATTCCCCTTACGAAACTTTTATTATTGGGTTAGCCATACACTTCACATGTTTCTAGCAATTCACATGGCATCATCAAACGATACAAGTCTTGGATAATAATCTACAACGCACTAGAACGCCCTTGTTGATGATCCTTTACTCCGACAGCATCTAGGGTTCCTCGAACATGGGAAGACCGTGCCTAACTCTCTAAAAATGATCAGTTGAAACCCCCTAATTGTTTCTACAAGACCAACATACTTCCCTTGCATTCTATCTCATCGTATCACATTCTATTCTACTATATTTGACAATCACCATCCTCAGCGTAGATCCGGAATAATCCCTTGTAAATAGCCCCAAGACTATTTACAATTAGCCAATTAAGAATTCCCAGCTGAGGGTGTCTTCAAACAACAAGGAGTTGGGGCAACTACTCAATCAAATGATATTGAGCATGTTTCCCATCTCTTCTCGAGAAACAAGTGGGGGTATTTTTTTGCAAAATTGTGCTCAATTTCATGTGGCAATTCCGCCAAGATCTCTAAAATATGGTTCTTATGTGTGGTTTAACAAGACATGAGCGAACTGGCCTATCCTTATCTACTTAGAGGACCTTACATGATGGTTGGATGCAAAGACAAATTTAAATGGGAATTCTAATGCGGCGGAAAAAATATGAGTCCATAGCTTCCTTCATAACTCCTAGAACTTCTTCTTAGTGGCTCCGTGTGATGCCTCATTTCATAGGGAACCGGTCAGTCGCTCAATATAAGCTGTTAGATGAGATATCCAGTCAATCATTCATATAGTCGATTGAGCGTCCACTGAAGACTTGTTTCAGTATGAACCAAACTTGCCCCAGATACAACGAAACCTATCCAACTGGACAACTTCTAAGCTGATTAGATCATTAGACCATCTTAGTATTGTAACCTATATAAGGTTATGATTGATGCATCTAGGATTTGTGGACACTGAAAGAAACTTAGCTGTTGGTGTGAAGAAACACCGACATGGAGCGCAAAATAAGACCTTCACACTTCTATCCTATACCAGTGGAGTGGACCAATCGATTGTCTTGGTGATTCCAAGGTTGGCTAAAGGTGAATTCCTTCAGAGATCTCTTTCGGAGTGGTGGAGAAGTTTGGATCTCGTAGGAAAAGATTGAAGACCTTGGCGGATTCTACGGCATAGAGACGGAGCAGTCCATTTGAAGACTCTCCTTGGAGTAGAAAAGCATTGGACATAGCACGGAGACGGTGAATCGAACAGTCGAGCACAACTGGAGTCAGACGATGTCAATGAGGAGTCACTGAGTGAGGGTTGCAAGTTGTGTAAGCGTTGAACTGAGATCCAGTGCTCTGCTTGGTTTGGTCCATGATACGGACCGTCGTTTTTACCCAGGTTAGGATTTTTTACGTAAAAAACTTCTCCATGTTCTCGTGTACTTGATTGTGTTCTTAGCTATATGTTACCATCTCTGTTTCTAAGCTTTATTTTACATTATTTGTGCTGCACACACATATCCAAGGAGACCTAGGACCTTTTTCAGCCTCCAAGTCAGCAGCACATGATCCTTGATGCAACTAACTAGCAGTTCAAATCTCCACACTTCATTACCCCAGAGAGTCCATAGAGACTAATGAAGATCGTCAGCACTTAACATAGAAACTCTGCAATTACCTTGACCAAAAGATTGGACATGATATCGACAACAAATGTTAGGGTAAGAAGCAATAAGCGCGCATTATAAAGTCTCAAATACCACCAACAAATTGTCCTCTACAGAGACAAGCATTGCTCTAAATAAAGAAAAGGACAATAAGTAAAAATCTGGGATAGCATTTGCAAACACAACCTTGGCAATGCCAAAAGCATTCTCATATTAATACTTGCAAAGCACACCGAAAAGCAAACACTAGACAAGTCAAGAAAATACCTTATCAGGAAGAATGAAGTATTGACCATTGGGTTTGGCAGATCTAGTAGCCAAACGAGCCAGCAGCAAGTTACCCGCAATCCCGGCACTAGCTGTACATCGTGTGGTTCCAGCAATCTCTTTCCTAATCATCTTAGCTAGTTGTTCAGGATCGTCATTGCAACACCCTGTGACATCCAAAAATGCTTCGTCACAGCTTAGAGCCTGCGTTTCCCATAAGATGGATAACGATCAACAATAAATAAGTAACTCAAGGGGCGAGATCACAATAGCTTCATGTCAATGCTAAAGTGAAATGCTATGAACATTCAGAGTTGCCACCAGACCTGAACTTTGCTGCAGTGCTTATGCAAAATGCTATAGAATTGGTCAGCGACCTGCAACATATCAGAACAAGACCTTTGAATGAGAATATGCAAATAATATTTGATTGGAGGCATAAAATAGTGGGATCGCAGATCTAACACGCTCATAGGTTAAGATGGAACAAGATGCCAATCCCAAACCCTCCGAACTTCAGAAATCTCCCCCAAATTCACCCCAAATGGATGAGGGCTTTATGAAGTGCACACATGAGCTCCAACAAGGCAAAGAACTTACAATCGTTTACCCCTAGCAAATAAATACATCCAATTTGTTTTCCACTATGATTTTACCGCGCTTTTATATGTATGCACGATATGCAAATTAGCACATAGGAACTCATTTTTAAAATCTATAACGGTCCTTCCTACAACCAGCGGAGTGCATACGTTACTGAGGCATATAGATCAAGTCACATGGATCTCATAAGACGTTACAAGTTGGTTATGTAATCTCGAGGTTCCCAGTATTCAATAGTTTCTTGTGCCATTCATCTGGCAGTAAAATGTCATTAAGCTGCTATTCATTACATCTTCATAGAGCTCACAGAAACAAGCAAATCTAGGACCACTCCTACATGAAAATAGTGAATCCTGCTATCAACCCCAACCATCACAACCCCCACGACCAAAAATTGAAAACAAAAAAAGAAGATTCTCAGGGAAGACAATTCCCAACAAATGAACTGAAAATAAATTCAAAGTATGGAATGAACTTTAGGAGATAAAGTAAAATAAGAATCAAAGACATTGACCATGCATTACCTCTTCATACGCTTCGAAGTCATAAGGAACAATGACAAGTTGAGGACAATGAACCTTCGCATCCCTCACAAACATACCAGCCCTAACACCTGAGCACCAACACAAGTTAGATGCACTCCTAGTCGCCCACAGCACAAAAAGTATACAGTAAGCCTTAGTGCTAACATATGAGTTCGAGACTAGATGAGCACCATAGCCTCGAGCAGGATAGTTTGCAGATGATATTTCTGCTGTTCCTCTTGGATTGTCTGAGTGGCATACTGCTACAGGCTTGTCAAGCAACTCAGGATAGTTTCTGGTAATCACGGATACGAAAAAACAGTCCTGGGCATGCAACATAAGAATTACAGTGAAAAATGACAGGAAGAGTATATATACAACCAAAATAGATCAGATATCAATCCATTAGCTAACAATTCGAAAGTAACTTAAGGATGATTGTCAAACATCTGAAAAAGTCTAAGCAGACACAAAAGACATTACCATATCAATATGGATGATTGCAGTTTTCCTGGGGGCAGCAAGGGAATCGAGAGCTGCATTGCTTTCTTTCAAGCCATTTTGGATGTTCATGAAACGTTTACGGTATCGGTTTCTCCATGTTCCAATGAAATGCAACCTGGATTTCTGCAATGCTGTATGGTCAGAATGCAAAAATAGGTGAACTGCCAGTATATCCACCACATAAGAAGCCTAACAAATAAGCATTCTTGTACAAAGGTGTGTTTGGAACGCATCAAAGAAACTCAGATTGATCATCAAAGTTTATACCACCTCAGATAATTAGCGCCCAATAAAGCATATCATTTCCCATGGTGTGAAAGATGGAATACAAATACTAAACCGAAAGTATTGAATGACTCTAGCTAGCATGGCATGGCAGAATTGCATATGACTAACCCGTCACAGAGACCTTGTGGTAAAGAGCATTTATATTGAGTACCATTTGCTTATGTCATTATACAAACCTTTCAAGTCAAGTACGGATAATCCACACGAGTTATAATGAATAAAAACAAAATGGTAGTAAAATTACTGATTGAACATCCATTTCATAGAAAAGAAACACAGCTTGAAAAAGAAATTCTTCTAATTTTAAGAACTAAGCATCATGAGAAAAATAAAGAAGCGACGGAATAGATGCCTAAAACAAGGTTTGCAATGCCAGGGAGCACTGTGCATGTTGCCCAGTATGCACCAAATCAGTTGTTAGGCTACTTTAAATTTACATTAACTTCAAAAAATCAAAAAACAAAACCCTAACCTAATCTAACCTCAACACCCATGTCCTATTCATGCTCTCCCCCCCTCTTCTCCGATCCTCATCTCCTCAGACAGCCAATCCCCCCCCCCTCCCCCTCCTGACCCTGTTGGACAAATATTTGCACGACTCAAGCCATTAACATTGCAATCCTTGGTCTGAAATAAGAACTCAAGAGCCTATCATAAAGATAAGTTGGAAGCAGTCCTGATGGACTACGCAAGAAATTTTAACTATTTTACCGGACAAGCAGACACTATAAGTCAAGATAAAGCATAGGGAAATACCCAAGCACAACAATTGGAAACGAACAATTGACAACAACAACAACAGCAGAAGAAAACTGCCTCCCAATTACCTTGAAATAGTTTTGAACAAACTCAGGATCCTTATGAGCTGCCCGGCGCTGACATGAAGGTTCGGAAGATTTTAGACTCAAAGAGTCATTGGACGCAACAGCCCCGGTCTTGACCACACTTGAAGTTCCATAAGGACCGATATCAAATACTTCTGCTATGCTATGATCATTGTCGGGCTCACTTGATGCTGGTTTCTCAGTCCCCCCTTCACCGCTTTCTTCTTCGAAAACATGTGCAGATTCTTCAACAACTTCCTCTCTAGACTCCGAAAATTCACATTCACCAGAGACCAGTACTTGCTTAGATTCCTTGCGATCACTTGATGCTGGTTTCTCAGTCTCCCTTTCACCGCTTTCTTCTCCCAAAACATGTGCAGATTCTTCAACAACTTCCTCTCTAGACTCCGAAAATGCACATTCACCAGAGACCAGTACTTGCTTAGATTTTTTTTTATCAAATAATAAGCCTTCCAAATCCAGCTTATCACCAGAATCTACAAATGCGTCAACATCCTCGGACCTTAAGATTCTCTTGGAAGTGAAGAAAGTAGATAATTTCTGCTGTTTACCCGGGTCACTCACCAACTGAGTGAGCTGATAAGGAACCCCTTAAAAGATAAAGTAAAAATATCAACATACATAATTAGCTAAAAACAAGTTTGAATGTGCTAATTACTAACATCACAAACAACAGCACTTTGAGGAGTCAAACCGAGAGTATGTTCTAGAGGGCCAAAGAAAGATAATAGAACAACGATATGTACCAAAATAATTACTTAAACAATGCCATAGTATGCAAATACATCTTTCGTTACTAGTTGGCATGACAGATCAATGCCATTAACCCTTACCACTGTAAATTATGAGAAAGAAAAATGTTGAACAGTCAAATAAGTATATCAACATCTCTTCTAGTCAAAACTGAGCATGGCTAAAACAAGGTGCAACATTTCCCAAACTGATCAAAGAAATAGAAACTATTTTGTCTCATTGCAGCATAGGTCAGATATAGGGATGACAAAGGGATGCGTAAAGGGGGAAACCCGTCCGACTGCCCCGCTCAGGGTGGATGTTTGGGGCATTTTTCGGATTAATGGGGTGGGGATGGGTGTAAAAACCCAACCCGTTAACTAAATGGAGTGGGGACAGGTCTAAGGACACTAACCCCACATTGTCCCACCCCGTCCCATTTATAAGAACATACATATAGCTTTTGTATTCCTTTTAGTTGGAGGATCTTTTTCCTACATAGCTCTTCACTATCGGACACAATCAAAAATATCATAATCTCTGTAAATAACCGGAAAACAAATTTAGGATTATTTTCTACAAATAAGTTCAAACTTTTGGATTGGCAATCTATTAAAAATTTATAGATTTGTTTTCTAATGGCGTGTTGTGGGGCGGAGCGGGGACAGGGTGGGGTATTCTGAAATGGAGCGAGATGGGGCAATATTTTTGCCCCGTAAAGGGTTATGAGGACGATTTGGAAATGATTTCTTTTTAGTGAGGCGGGGCTGGGTTTGGTAAAACCCATCCCAACCCGCCCCATTTCCATCCCTACTCAGATATCATATTTGCACATGTGCTATTAGTCACATACCCAATGACCCTGGCATATATATACAGCCAATTTGACAATATGGCCTCTTGATATCCATGGAACCCTTCCTTCAATTTCTTCGGAGCTTTCCTCTTTAAAATGATCATCTTCAATCGTCCAGCTCAAGGCTACATTGCATGGAAATTTTCTTTTCCAATATCTATGATGTTCTGTTTATTTTTTCTTGTTTTATGCCTTGTTGTGCTTTATAGTTCCTGTTCCCTGCTTTGGCTTGCACCATGAGTTTGTGCCTTTCTTTGAGAATCACCTTTGAAGTTAGAGAATGTTTATGAAGCTAAAATGTATAGCTAATATACATTCTTTTTGTGTCTCTTGTTAAAACTCTTAGCTTATGATGCCTAGATGGGTGTTTTATCCGTGTCTCTGACTTGGTAACAAGTGTCTTAGAGTCCATGTTGTCTCAGAGTCCATGCTTTACCTCAACGGGGAAACAATAGCAAGCCTAACATAATAAAGGTTTACAATAGACATATAGACGCATTTCTCATGTGGCTCCACATGATTAACTATTGGTCTTTGTTCTCATCTATATAGATCTCCTTTGTATCAATTTATACCACATTATCCTATTGTAATAGTACTCTCCAAAGGACCCAAACACCGGTCTGTTTGGTATGGGGTTAAGGGGGGTTATCCCCCCTGGGGTTATCCCCCCGGAGGTTAACCCCCTTATCCCCAAACACCAAAAGTAATCATTACTACTTTATCCTCATTCCATCTACCACCACCACTCTACTTTTTCCTATCCCCATTCCTTAACCCCCCTTAACCCAGAATAAGCTAACCCCAAAATCCCTTAACCCCCATTAACCCGGAATAAGCTAACCCCACACCAAACGCCCCCTACATGTTTCCTATGGCTGGTCTTTCGCATATGTGAACCCAGTTTTGTGTATATCACAATAAGTAAAATCCAATATACCCTAGATGGCTAGATGTAGGGGCTTTGTGTGTCATCTTAATGTATGACCGACACATGTTATATGCGATAGTGTGTGAGTGCTAATAAATTCCAAAGCAGTTCAGACAGTGACACCATCGCATAGTGGAACATGACATGAGATCCCATGCACGATGTTAATGAAGACCTTTCAATTAACTTGCTTCGAGTATACGAGAGTTCTCAAATCCAAATACAAGTGACAAATACTTCACATCAAATCAATTAACTTGCTTCGAGTATACAAGAGTTCTCAAATCCAAATACAAGCGACAAATACTTCACAACAAAGCATGTGATTGATAATCATGGAGGTCTACTCATTTACTACTCTACAATGCGAGATATATTACAACTCAATAATTTATTAGCAGCAACAGAATTCCAGAGGACATAATTAGAACCAACAAAAGTTAAAAGGGAAGAGGGGGGAGGAGGGATTACAACTCAAGATCTTATTAGCCGCAACAGAATCCAGCACCCAAGCAGGCTTCACAACCGGAAGCCCTCTGCTGAATGCCCTGCACCAAAACAAGGGAAACTAAGAAAACCAGATCAACCAAAAAAAGGGAAGGAAACCCAAGAATACTTCTTGACAACCTGAAGTTTCTCAACTTGCTGTCAGGCAGATTGCTACATATGATATGCGTCACGCGATGCCTCGAGAAGTAATTCTCGAACCGCCCTCCATGCCTCACCATATATCCTCTGAGTTCCTACAAACCAACCATCATTGAAACAAGACCTCCAAACCCAAACCTCAAGACCAAAAACAAACGCAAAAATCTCAACACCTGGCTGGAGGGGACGGTGAATCCATCCACGAAGATTGAGACGTCATGGAATAATCCCCGGGCGTCTCCGGAGGTATAACTCCCGAGGGACGAGTTGGAGGCGTCGGCGTCGGCGTCGAACTGCTCCCGGAGCTTGCGGTTCTTCTCAACCATATAGCTGGCAATAGTGATCAATAACAAAGGTTAGAAGAAGATAATAGAGAGGAATCGATTGGGGGAATTTGGGAGAGGACCTTCCGAAGTCGGCGAAGGGTGACTTTTTCCATCTCTTAGGATTCTTCTTCTCCTCCGCGTGGTTGGCTCTGGGCTTATTATTCTTCTTGCCGGAAGAACCGCCGGCGGCGGCCATCGTTGATCGGAAAATACTCGGAAATGGTTTCTAGGAGAAGAGAGGAAGCGAGAGCGGTGGAGAGATTTAAAACCGGGAACGTTTCTTGTTTGATACGATTGAGAAGGCGCACTGGATTGGGCCGACAGCGGTTTCGAGGAAGACTTGGGCTTTAAGGCCCGGCACGGGTTAGCTTATTCGGGCTAAGGGATTTTGGATCAGGGAAGTGAAATAAGGCTTTGTATACTTTGGGAGGTGTTTGGTTACAGTGGAATTACTGGTGGAATGGTGAAATGGAAATATTTTCACCATTCCATCCAGTTTTCTTATGTTTGATTAGGGTGAGAAACGGTGGAAACATTTTCACCATTTCACAAAAAACACCATTTTCCATCCAAATGTTTCCACCCAAAATGATGGTGGAAACAGTAAAAATGGGTGAAAAGGAAACTTAAGTGATGGAATAATTCCATCACTCTCCCCAGCCCGATACTCTCGCCCGCCTAGGGTTTCCTCGCTCTCCATCCTCTCCTCGTGTCTCCCGGCTCTCCCTCCTCTCCTCGACGGCGCGAAGCTTTGAGGGTTTGGAGCTCTCTCTCCATCCTCTCCCCTACGGCTCGCATCTCCCGGCTCTCCCTCCTCTCCTCGACGGCGCGAAGTTTTGAGGGTTTGGAGCTCTCTCTCCATCCTCTCCCCTGCAGCTCGAGTCTCCCGGCTCTCCCTCCTCTCCTCGACGGCGCGAAGCTTTGAGGGTTTGGAGCTCTCTCTCCATCCTCTCCCCTACGGCTCGCATCTCCCGGCTCTCCCTCCTCTCCTCGACGGCGCGAAGCTCTGAGGGTTTGGAGATCTCTCTCCATCCTCTCCCCTACGGCTCGCATCTCCCGGCTCTCCCTCGTCTCCTCGACGGCGCGAAGCTTTGAGGGTTTGGAGCTCTCTCTCCCTCCTCTCCCCTACAGCTCACATCTCCCGGCTCTCCCTCCTCTCCTCGACGGCGTGAAGCTTTGAGGGTTTGGAGCTCTCTCTCCATCCTCTCTCCTATGGCTCGCATCTCCCGGCTCTCCCTCCTCTCCTCGACGGCGCGAAGCTTTGAGGGTTTGGTTGCTCTGTCCGGTATGTTTGCGAAGTCCCTTCTGATCCATTTTTTGCCTCTGATCCCCCATGATGTATTGCCTCTGATCCCCCATGATGCTCGCATTTCTGATCCCCCATGATGTTGTTGCTGTTCTTGGATTTCATTCTATTTGTTGTTCTAAGATTAGTATTGCTTCTGAGCCCTATTATGATGACTTTGTTGTTGCTCTACCTATATCTGAGCCCTATATCTGAGCCCTATTCGATTTGGGTGTTATTGATGTTCTTGGATTTCATTCGGTTTGCTTGTTTTGTGAACAATTTGTTGTTCTAAGTTGGGTATTGTTTCTGAGCCCTATTACGATGGCTTTGTTGTTGCTCTACCTATATCTGAGCCCTATTCGATTTGGGTGCTGTTGTTGTTCTTGGATTTCATTTGGTTTGCTTTTTTGTGAACAATTTGTTGTTCTAAGATTAGTATTGTTTCTGAGCCATATTACGATGGCTTTGTTGTTGCTCTACCTATATCTGAGCCCTATATCTTAGCCCTATTCGATTTGGGTGTTGTTGTTGTTCTTGGATTTCATTCGGTTTGCTTTTTTGTGAACAATTTGTTGATCTAAGTTGGCTATTGTTTTTAAGCCCTATTTCTGAGCCATATTAAATTTAGCTTGTTAATTGTTTGCTTTTATGAATTTGCTAAACATGGTGTCATGTGATTGCTACCTTTCAGTTTCGTTGTCAATGTTGCTTTGATGATGTTTTTCTAATCTATGTGGGGCTGGCTATTAATTTGTTGATTAATTGTTTTTAATTTTCTCATGAGTTGGGTTCTGTCCGGCCCTGTTTAGGGTATGGTTTATTTTGGTTTGCTAGCACATGAAATCCATGCAAGGATGTGCTGTTTATTTTTTCATTGGCTAATGTTATTGATTCCTCTTTGAATGGCTATATATGGTTGTGGTTGTTTTTATGAAGGAATCTTAGTTGCCATTATGCATCAATTATACTGTCACTTAAGACATCTTAGTTGCCTATTGCTTAGAGCAATCAGTAACATGTGCCTAGATACTTCTTTAAGTTTATGTTCAACAAGCATTTATAAGTCTAATAAGGATCATTATTAGGCAAATACATTAATGGTCCAAATTGTTGGCTAGGGTCTTCTAAATATATATAGAATGAGCTTCTATATACTTTGAGAAGTGAGTCATGACCACATTCATATATATATATATATATATATATATATATATATATAGAGTGAGCTTAGATCTGCAAACAAAGGGCACTTCTTTCCCTTAGCTTTGTTGCCTCTTTTATCTCATTATAATGTTGATTTTCTTCGGATGCTGCTCCTAATTTGCTATATGATATTTTTTGTCCTGAGCCCAACTTATGTATGTTACAATCTTTTTATCCGTGCTTGTTTAACGTAGATGGACGACGAATCACTAATGACAATGCTGCAACATGTTGCATTGGTTGTCATTATTGTTTGCGTACACAAACGATTAGGGCATCATTCATCGAGTCCCGAATTCCCGCATCAAGTTAGAATCGACGGTAGGCGGTCACATTTGGAGAGGGTTACAAGAATGGGACGCGATTATTGTGTCTCATATACAAGAATGGACTTAAATGTGCTAGGCGACTTAGCACATATAATGAGGACGAATCGCTGGTTGGATGAGTCCGACAACATGTCGATCGAGGAACAGCTGTGCATATTTTTGCACATAGTCGGGCACAACACCAAGAATCGCATCATGCGAGCTGAATTCCATTTGTCGGGTGAGACGATAAGTCGTTACTTAAACCGTGTGTTGAATGCAGTTTGTCGGCTCCGCGAGCAATATATGCGTCAACCTAGGTCGGCAACACACCCAAAAATAGCCGAGAACCCTAACTATCATCACTTCCAGGTATTATATTGTTGCCAACCACCACACATAATACATTGTATCGTTATGATCATTTTGCCTTTTTTTCATAGAACTGTATTGGCCTAATCGACGGTACACACATAGATGCAACGGTCCCACCGGAACTAGCGCTTAGATTTCGTGGTCGCAAAGGGATCACACAAAATGTTTTGGCAGCTGTCACCCCGGACATGCGATTCGCCTATGTACTAGCCGGTTGGGAAGGGTCCGCCAATGACTATACAGTTCTTAAAGATGCTCTTCAGCGTCCTCCACCGTGCAGATTGAAAACAATAGAAGGTATCGGATTAAACAACTAAACGTTCCTACTATATCAATATCACGTACCAAGTAGTCCTCATTATCCTATCTTCAATTATAGGCAAATACTACCTTGTTGACGCTGGCTATCCTACCAGCCCTGGATTTATCACACCTTATAGAGGTGTACGATACCATGTCAAGGAGTATAGTAACCGCCCACCCTTGAATTGCAAAGAGTTGTTCAATCTTCGACATTCTTCCCTTCGCTCCGGCATCGAGAGAGCTTTTGGGCTCTTGAAGAACCGCTTCAAGATCTTAGCGTCCCATCCTTTCTTCCCATTGAAGACACAGGTGAAATTAGTCCATGCATGTTGCCTTCTTCATAATTTCATCATCGACATGACACCAAATGATAGTGTTGCACGTGAACCACTTCCTGCTGGTGATGAAAATGATGATGATGCCCCGCCCATGCCACGTAGTCAAACAACATGTCAACAACGTCAAGACCAAGCTACGTGGCTCAATCTCCGAGATGAAATTGCAAATCTAATGTGAGAAGATTATAACCATCCACCAATGATGGAATGATTTTTAGTTATGTTTGTATGAGTACTATTATGCTTTTGCTTGTTTGTATGAGTACTACTATGTGTTTTCGTGTTAGACATGAGTACTATTATTATTATGCTTTCAATCAATAATTTGTTGTTCGTTAAATGTTTGTTTTCCTTACATGTGCTTAGTACGGTATAGGAATGGAACAAAATCCTACTCAACAAGGTAGCAGCGACAAAGTGGGTTATAAGAAATGGACTTTGCCTATGCAAAAGGTCTTGCTAGAATACATGGCCGATGTGGCAAGACTTAAGTGCAGTACGGACAAGGGGTTCAAAAAGTCTCAGCTCCACGGCGCTGATGTGCACGTGAATTCAATATTCGGAACATGTTTCGACCATAGAAATGTGAAAGAGAAAATGAACTACGTTAGAAAGAAGTATAAGCTCGCGAAGCTATTTCTTCCGCTCATCAGAGCATGGTGGAGTGCTGAAACAAATATGATTACTGTCCCCCTAGGTGTCGCCGATCATATTATTGCGGTAATCGTTAAACCAAGCTAGCTGATTTTTCCCCATGCGTAAGCATTCTATGAAACGTCCTTGACTAATTGTTGCAATTGCAGACTAATCTTGAAGCGAAGCAAATCTTGAACACTCAAATCCATCACCTTGACCTTATGATTATTTGTTGTGGGGATGAATCGGCTACTGGGAGTCATGCTACAAGTACGTTTGATGAACAAAACGTTGAAGAAGACAACCACGTCGACCTCAATGATGATTCTCAAGTACCACTAGGGGGCGTTACGCAAGAGGGGGAGGGTGTGCATGAGCCACCACCCATGACCCCTCCTAGTACGCCTTTGAGCACACAATCATCTGATAATTTGCCTAGGTCGGCACAACAACCACCATGTAAGAGGCGTAGGGAAAATAGGGACGATGCCCTCGTGTCAGTTGTGAGGGAGCTGAAAGACGCCATGTCTAGTATGGCGGCTACATTGGCAGCCAATACGACGACCATGGAGGCTAAACTCTCTGCTGCTGTCATGGGAGTGTCAGGGTTCCCCAAGGAAGAACTTGATAGGGCGTACGAATATCTCCTGCTGAATGAGGTATTGGGTCACGCCTTCATTGGAAGAGATGAGGAAAAGCGGGCGGCGTGGCTTGTGCGTTGGTTCGCTGCGAACCCGTAGGATGCCTTATAGTACTTGAACTATTTCGTCTGAATTTTAATTATTTTGAATATGCGTATTGAACATCAACTATTCCGATATTTAATCGTTGTAAACCATTTGGGAGTTTTGACATGCTTCGGTTGATGTAAGCTTAACTTATTTCAGGATTTTGAACCATGAAATATTATGTTGTCTATGCTGGCCGTCAGCCTGGGGTTTATACTTCTTGGCCTCAATGTTTGGCACAGGTCAACAAATTCAATGGTGCGTGTTATGAATCCTTCAAGAATAACGCTGAGGCATATGAGGCCTACGACCGACACTTTAATGGTCATAAAGTGTGCTATGAAGCAACCAAGAATACGACTAAGGACTATGAGGCCCATGACTTCGGAGTTAAATGCCCCAAAGTTACCAGAAATGGTAACGTATGGTACTATACCTGTGAGGGCCCGTCCCTCTGACCTGGCTCGACCGCGTAGGTCGAGAGCCGGTTTCCTGTTGGTTTGGCTCCGCGTCGGGCACGATCGGGCGATCGTGTGGCGGTTTGGACCCCGGGGGACATTTTGGTAAATATGCCCTCTGGTAGTCGGTTTCACACCCGCGTTCCACACACTGCTTTGGATTGATGTATGTGTTTGATTAGAATCTCTAGGGTGCGTCTGATCGGAAGATTGGAGCTCGATCGGGAAAGATCGAATCGGACGGTTGAGATAGATCCGGAGTTTCTATATAAGCCTGTCCCTTTCTTCTCTTTCCTTCTCTTCTTCTCCTGTCGTTTTCTCCCCTCTCTCTCTCCTTCGGCTGAGCTAGGGTTTGGAGGCTTGGTCTTCGGAGTGCGGATCTTGGCGGCTCGGCTGGTGGCACGCGTGGAGGAGCAACCTACTTGCTCAAGTAGGTGTTTCTACCTCGATCCTTGGATCGGGTTCTCCTAGGATAGGTTTCATGTGCTTTCGCTGTAGGAATACATGTTAGAATGCTTTGTAACTCCTTGTATATGTGATGTTGTTCAATTCCGGTATTCCTACGTTGAGATTTCAGTATTCTAACGGTTGGTTTCCGTATTATTGCCGTTTTGTCGGTTTTTGTCCATTTGGACCTAGATAGGAGATTTAACAGTCAAAAACTGGATTTCTTCATTCCATTAGCTTCCCCATTGTTAAATACACTTGCTTGTAAAATTTCACCTATTTCTAACTTGATTTGATCCTTGAAATCCAAGAAATTGGATTTCCGACACTGTTCTGAAGAACTGTGCCTGAGGCTCGACGGTCGATCGGTGCATCGACCGTCAAGCATTGTTTTACGCTTTCTGGGCCTGGTCGATCCGATCGGATCGACCGTCACATCGACCGTCAGGCTCTGTCAGGATTTTGGCCTCCCACGGTCGATAGGTCGATCGACCGTGGGTTTTCTCTCTTTCTCATCCCGCCTCACGGTCGACCGTCGGATCGACCGTCGCATCGTCCGTGAGGCTCTGTCTCGTTTTGGACTCCCCACGGTCGATGGGTGGATCGACCGTCGCCCTTGGTTTTTCTTCGCTTGGGTCTCACGGTCGATCTCCGGATCGACCGTGGCATCGTCCGTGGTATCACGGTCGATCCCCGGATCGACCGTGACATCGTCCGTTACCCCTTGAACTTGATTTTCTGGCTTTTCTTGGATTGATTTGATTTGTGATTAGTATCTAAACGTGTTGGAAAGCATGGAGGGGGATTTGATGAGGTTTTCAAAGGATTTTCATCTGGTTTGAGAATCGATTCGATTAACTCTCTTTTGGGGTAAATCTATGGATTTGTTTGCATTTAATACATGTGTGATTGTAGTTAAATGTTTAGTTGATTGCTTAGCCATTAACTAGCTATGAGTGCTAATTAATGAGAAATTGTGGAATCTTAGCCTCTTGCCGGCGAGTGCCGAGGGCTATTGTATATCTGTGGAACTTATAACTGATGATGTGGCATGTAGAGACATCTAGGATAGATGTTTGTCTAGGCTCATGCATTGTATGCATTAGAGGCATTTGAGGTTAGGCGGGCGATGGTTTGGGTCGCCGATCCGAGGCTCTCGGGTAGCTCGGATCTAGCCTTAGGGCCGTGGATGGGTAGTCTAGAGTAGGGTGTGATTGTATGATCAAGTCTCATGTCTTTTGAGGATTTGCGATAGTTGGCTTTGATCAATGTTCGAGGTTTAGAGGTCGTGTTGTCTTCCAAGGTCAAGCGCTAAGGATGCAATCGATGCGTTCCCGACGTGGTCCCCAGGCAGTGGTATCCATGCTGGGTAAGGGTGATCCTGCATGGAACCGTTCCCCTGTCAGTGCTTAGGGTGATCTTGGTACGTGTCCAAGAGAGAGGTTCATGACAGGAGCCCTTGGGACATCGATGGGTTATGGGACACGTGGCATCCGTTAGACTTAGGCTGGGAGACAACACTATTGTCGTTTTCCTCCTTTCTGTGTGCCGTAGACTAGAACTCTACTGAGCTTATCGCTCACTCCTACCCGGGCTACGTTTGCAGGTGCAGGCGGCAGCTCTTCTTTCGTGGAGCCGGCAGGATCGGCCTTTGGCGGCGCGAGTACATCCAGAGGCGCTTGAGGTTGCTGGAGGATTACCTGTTGTACATTTTGATAGTTATATATGTTGTAAACTTTTGAGGACTTTTGGGATTTTGTATAAATCTGTCTCTTGGGAGTTTTTGTATCAAATGTGAACTGTACAACTTGATGATATATTATAATTAAATCTGTTTCGCTTCTGGAATATAATTGTTTAAATTATCCGTCTTTTCCACTTGTATCGCGCCTATTGAAGATGAATAGTGATAGGAACCCTCACGTCCCGTCCTGGATGGGTTTTCTGGGTCGGGGTGTGACAATACCGAATATGCACTTTCAGCTTTGCTGCTCACTATGATTCTGATTACCCTACTGCTGCACTACACAAGCTGATTAAGTTTGGTTTTAAATCCAAACATTTAATGGGCTGGTATGTAGGGCTAAACAAGTACAATTCATATGTTTGAAGTAGGTTTTGTTGTTACAATTAACTTGCTATGTATTTGCTATGATTGGGTAATGATGGTTTGCTACATGTTGGCTTTATCTACGTCGGTTTGTTAAAAGGCAATGATGATGGCTTGCTATGTATTTGCTATGATTGGGTAATGATGGTTTGCTACATGTTGGCTTTATCTATGTCGGTTTGTTTATCTATGTCGGTTGCCCCTGAGTTTGGCTGCCCTCTTGTAGGCAACCCACTTGTTTTATCTATGTTGGTTTGCTGAGGGGCAATGATGATGGCATGTTTATATTATTTTTTTGTAATCCTTGACGATGATGATGTTGGTTTTATCTATCTCGATTTGTTAAAGGGCAATGATGATGGCTTGCTATGTATTTGCTATGATTGGGTAATGATGGTTTGCTACATGTTGGCTTTATCTATGTTGGTTTGTTTATCTATGTCGGTTGCCCCTGAGTTTGGCTGCCCTCTTGTAGGCAACCCTCTTGTTTTATCTATGTCGGTTTGTTGAGGGGCAATGATGATGACATGTTTATATTGTTTTTTTGTAATCTTTGGCGATGATGATGTTGGTTTTATCTATCTCGGTTTGTTGAGGGGCAATGATGATGACATGTTTATATTGTTTTTTTGTAATCTTTGGCGATGATGATGTTGGCTTTATCTACGTCAGTTTGTTGAAGGGCAATGATGATGGCTTGCTATGTATTTGCTATGATTGGGTAATGATGGTTTATCTATGTCGGTTGCCCTTGAGTTTGGCTGCCCTCTTGTAGGCAACCCTCTTGCTGGCTGCCCTCTCGTAGGCAACCCTCTTGCTGACTGCCCTCTTGTAGGCAATCCTCTTGTTTTTTCTATGTCGGTTTGTTGAGGGGCAATGATGATGACATGATTATATTGTTTTTTTGTAAACTTTGGCGATGATGATGTTGAGCCGTGTTTGTTTCGTACTGATTTCGTTGCACGAGAGATGAGGAACAGGGGAAGTGATGAGACACGGCCTATGATGATATTAGCTGTGGCTCTGGAGTTTGGCTGCCCTCTAGTAGGTAACCCTCTTCTGTTCTGAGGCTATGTTGGCTTTGATTTTTTCATACTCTTTGGAAACTATGGTTTCGTATTGATTTTGTTGCACGGGAGACGAGGCACAAGGGAAGTGATGAGGCACGGCCTATGATGATATTTAGCTGAGGCTATTGTTATTCAATTCAAAGCATTGGAGTCCAGATTGAAGCAAGTGAGGAGAACAAAGCCGAAGACCTTGTAATTTAAAAGTTCGGAAATTTATTGTATCTTTGTTTTTAAATTTGTAGTTGTAAAATGATACAATTTGGGTTGTTAATGTTGTTATAAAAGTTTGTGTATTCCTTGAATTTGTACAGGGTCCACAACTTATAAAAACAAAGGAAATGTTGTCCAATTTTTTTTTGCAAAAAAATAACTCAGTTTAAAACTTTAAAACATAGCACTTGGAGCCTCAATTTGCCAACAGCCAAAATCTTCCAATTTCAATCTATCAATCAAAAAGCATCTTAAACATTAAAAACCACCATAAGTAAAAATTAATCTACGGAATAAAAAAAGACGGCGAGGTCGGATGGTTTCTTCTCGATAAGCTCGTATCTCGCGAATAAGGAAGAGTCGGCGTCGGAGATCGTCAGCCACAGTCAGGGCTAAAATGTGTTCATCAAAACCCGATGGTGGCTGCATCACTAAGGATTCTGATCGGTGGCATCGACGTAGTATCCCGTTCGTATTAGCACGTTGGTGGAGGAGGAGACGATATCGGATGGCCTCTTCTTCTAGGGCAAGACGACAATCTTCTTCTTCCTCTTCAAAGGCAATGAGTGCATCTTCATCTAGCTGCCTTACCAACTGCAAAAAAAATAAGAAAGATATGTGAGGGGAGGGGAAGGGTTGATGCAGACACATGAAGTAATGAAGGGTGCTAATTTATAAAGGTTTGGAACTCATGTGAAAATGACCAAAATGCCCTAAAATCTAGCCATTTTATAGCTGTTGAGATGGACGATTTTGTCATTTCAAAAAAATATTGCTGTTGCTACTTAAGTCACCATTTTCCATAAAAAAATTCCACCATCCTTTCCACTGCAACCAAACAGAATTAATTGATTCCCACCCACTTTTCACCATCATTTCCACTTCAACCAAACAGATGGAAACAGTTTCCATCCTGCTTTCCCACCCTCATTCCACAACAACCAAACAGACTTAAAACCCACAATTTTCCATTCCACCAGCTTTCCATTCCTCCAGGTTTCCTCTCCACTTTCCATTCCACCAGCCCTCTTTGCAACCAAACATGCCCTTAACCCCAAATAAGGTGGGAAAAATTTTGATGAAATAAGGTGACCCCCATATGCAGTAGGGATAAGGACCGATCACTTTACACCAACATCATTTATTCCACCGTTTAAAATAAAAAAAAATTACTCTACTCACCTTCTGATCCCCCCTCTTTTCCTTTGAAAAAACCTATCCACCGCTCTCAACTCCACAAGCAACGGCGACCAGCAGCCCCCCACCCTCCTCTTTTTTTGAGAAAACCTATCCGCCGATCAACTCTCAACCCTACCAGCAACGTTGACCGGCAACCAAGCTTCCATCCCTTTGATAACAAAACGATGGTGATGGTCGGAGATCGATGTGTACACAGAGAAATCTGTCGCTCCTCGCCCTTGTTTAGCAACAGGGTTAACGGGGTTGATAAGACGTGAAAAGTGCACAAATCGCCCCTTTAACTAGGTCTTGTTAGTCTCCGAGCAATGCTATTTTGATTGTCTTTTCCCCATTTCAGGCTTAAGGACCTTCAATGAAAATTAGATCATGTTTGGTGCTAAAACGAACAAATAAAGAACCTGCGAAGTCAAAGGAGCAAAGGTGGGCCATCTTTGAAGATTAAACTGTACCTACTTAGGAAGAACCAGATGATGTGTAATATATGGTTGGAAAGCTCTTGAAGTCTAGATTCCAGAACTTTTTACAGTTCGTGATTTGGAGTTTCCTAGAGGAAGATATGCTATTTTTAGTACAAAGGCGCAGGAAAGAAGCTTCGGAAGAAGGAGATCGATCCGCTTCCCAAAGGGGATCGATCCCTTTGGCGCTGCGGGAAAAATAAAAGAAAACTGACTAATCCGAGTTAGGATTTGTCTTAGGCTATAAATAGCCTTCTTTGGGGGCGTTTTGGCAGCCTTCCATGGCCGAATTTTGTTCATCTCTTAGAGTTTCTATTAGTTTCTTTTTCACAAATTAGATTAGATCTTTGGTGGAAGATCCATGGGTGAAGCGCGGCGACAACCTTCATCGACGGATCTCCTTCTTAAGATGAGTAACTAATCTCTAGCCTAGGGATTTTTATGATGTATTAGAGAATCTTTCTAGGGACTTCCATGGATTAGAGCATGTACTTTATAATGGTTTAATGGATAGATTTCAGATTTTATATATCTATTGGTAATATTTATTATGGTGAATGAATTGTTTGTTCTTTGTGCCCTAGATTCGGCCTGTCTTTCCTTGGTTTTTCCATGGTTGTACGGCCGGAATCTTTGAAAACTCAAAACATAAAAGTTGTAGATCTCTTCCTTAGCTTTCCACCGAATCTTGAATCATCTTGTTTCGAGTTCGGATGTGAAAGTTACGCTGAGATTACGATCGCTGGTTTTGAGTATTGCATGTTAGAGGCTAGGATTAGGACTTTTCCAAGATGCTTTCATGCTACATGTTAGATCTTAGGATTGGATCCTCAACCCTAGATTATGATTGTAGGAGTGCTAGAACCACTACCTTAATGCTAGAACCATTAAGACCTATGATTATAACCTAAAGTTCGTTCTTTATCTTTATTGATTAGGCGATCTCAAAGTGCTAGAACCACTTTGATTATTCTCATACCAATTATCTGCTGATTTGATCTTCGTTCCGATGAAGACTTCTTACGAATCTTTGTTGAGCGGTAGGGGTTCTAGCCATTCACATATCGACTAGTTAAAACCATTAACACTTTTTGAATTGCTTTTATCCTAGGAAAACCTAGTTAGTTCTTTATTACGGATTAGAAATCTCTTGGCCGTTTATCCTATTATTATTTCCAATTAGTTTAGTCTTAGTTAAGAATAATTAAACCCAAAAATCATTTCCTTTATCAATCTTTTGATTTAGAACTATACGAGGTAATTAGACTTAACACTTCTTTTCCCTGTGGACCGACTCAGACTTATTGCTATCTACCCATAAAGTAGTTAGTTAGTGATTCGGATTATAAATTTGTAATTTTGGCGTTCTTGTTAAGGTAACGACACTTTTCAAGGCGTGTCAAAATTTTGGCGCCGCTGCCGGGGAATAGAATAGTAGTTAAGTTAATTGCTTAGTGTAGTTTTATTTCAATTAGTTATTTTCCTGTGCTTATTATATTAAAAATTATATAAAAAAATTTAAAAAAAATAAAAAAATTAAAAAAATTAAAAAAAAGAAAGAAAGTGATTTGTTCTTACATTGCCTATTTTTCTGTTGCTAGGAGACGCCGACGCA
The DNA here is from genome assembly GCA_963920575.1 of Narthecium ossifragum. Taxonomy (NCBI): domain Eukaryota; kingdom Viridiplantae; phylum Streptophyta; class Magnoliopsida; order Dioscoreales; family Nartheciaceae; genus Narthecium; species Narthecium ossifragum. The sequence goes on along the minus strand of OY986967.1, from coordinate 18,273,481 downwards.
AGGAGAATCAACGCTTTACTATCGACGACGGACGTCTCGTGCTTGGACCAGCCCCTTGTAACGTATTTCTAACGTTTTGACTTGGTCATTGTTTATTTGATTGTTTATACATGGCCGATGAGTATATGCCACCGGGTGCTCCATTGAACGATTACTTTTTACCATCTAGTTGTGCACCCACTTATGTTAACGATACATATGATTTCTCAAACCCGTCTTATGATTCTCATTCATACACCTATGATCCGGATTTGAGTGATCATCCATACCATGATTGGCAATCCCAATGTTACTATCCTCCGAATGTTCAACACCAAGGTTACTATCCTAACCCGCACTATGCACCTAGTTTTGAACCGTCTTATCCTTCTCGACCCTAATACCCACCACCCCAACATTGGTATGAGCCTTCTGTTTCTTTGAAACCGCAAGCACAAGTAGACCCATCTTTAGTAGAAATTGTACATTCCCAGTCGCAATCAATAGCTAGGATACAAGCCCAAATTGAGCAACTCACATCTTTGATGGAATCCTACAATGATGCGGTTGATGATTGTAGGAATGAGTCGGCACTCTCTAATTCTAATGATGTTACTTGTGATACCCAAGTTACCAATGTTAGTGACACATGCAATTATGCGATCCCTAATGAGACTTCACTTGTTCATGATGAGTTGAATGATGTTACGCCGGTGTGTGATGATATTATTGATGATTTCACTTGTGATAACCCCCTTAACCCTCTTAACTCTAACCCCAAACCAAACGGGGGATAGTAGAGGTCCTGCCTTTGTCGATCCCGTGCCACACACGGTGGCGGAATCCCCCATCCAAGCCCATTCTTTTCCAAATCACTCTACAGCACCCCTCTTCTTACCCCGAGAACTAGAGCTTCTGGTTGCATTCTTCAGTTAACTCTTCTCTCTTTCCTATTCTTTTTCCTTCCCTTATATAAATGCTTCTCTCTCTATTTCCCCTTTTTTCAGTCTCTATTTCATTTTGTTTTTCTCTGATCTTGGTATGAGTCATGGTTTTCTTCTTTCTTCTTAACTGATTTTGATGTAGCTTCTCGAGAGAGAGTGGCTTGTTTCTCGATTTTGTCGTGGCTTCTTTCTTCTTTCTTCTTTCTTCTTTCTTCTTTCTTCTTTCTTCTTTCGTTCTTCTTTTTTCTTTCCTTCTATACGGATTTTTTCTTTCTTCTTAACTAGTTCTATTCTTGGGTTATAGGTCTAGTTTATTATGTTTTGGGAACAATTTTCTAGAGTGTTTGGCTTCATCATTGATTTCTGTTTTTGCATTCTCACATTTGCTCCCCACGAATCATGATCCTAATCAAGGATGCTCTGGAACAAGTTGTCTGTGGATTTGCAGCTAGTTAGTGATGTCACATACGAGAGTTTATACGGCACAAAACTATGCTAGATTTATGCAAAAAGTTGTTCCATTTCGTGTTCTTGTACACCATGCATCTGTGTAGCCCCTTGTCTTTTCTTTTTGTCTACACATTAGTGATACTGTCATGAGTACCTATGATCCTTGATCTTGATCTGTTTCCATTTTTAAGATTTGCAAGCCAACCCATGGAATTTGAACCGTTGATCTGTTTCAATTTTTTTCTTGAAAAACTCTATACTTAAGCTTGTTTCTCCTTTATATTGAGCATATGAAGAGGAAACAAAGTGAGAGGAGAGCAAAGAAATAATTAACACAAAATTAAGGGGAACCTTGGTCCTCTGCTCTTGGCAACTTTATATTATTTGAAAAACATATTCAAGTCATCTAGCTTGTTATAATATTCATCATGCATGTAGTAGAAGCATGTTCATTATAAATACATAATTGTTGTGTTTGTACAGAAATATGCCGATGAGGGATGTCAATACGAATCCAATAGGAATGAAAGAATTGAAAACAAGCCGAGAATAACCAACTGCTAGAACTACTGAGAAGAAAACTCATCGACGGGTTCTTTATTAACGGCCAGTTTACCAAAGATGCATGGAATAAAGTTCTGGACGAATTCAACGAGAATCGTGCAAAGAAAGTTGAGTTAAAAAACCTCAAGCACATATTGAAAACCCTAAAAAAGACACATGCCCTATACAAAGAACTAGTGGGCAAGAGCTGGTGGGCAAGAGCGGATGGGGTTGGAGTAATGACACAAATATGCCCCTACCACCAGATGCAATAGAATGGGATGAGCTTGTTATTGATATCGATATCGATGAATGTCACATAAAAGGACCACTGACTTCAACATACGGTGATGGATAACAAGATACCTACTCCAGTGACCCAATACCACAAGTCACGCCACAAACTACACAAGGAGGCAGTGGTACTGGCACGGATGTGTCACACCCCGACCCAGAAAACCCATCCGGTTCGAGGCATGAGGGTTCCTAATCTATTCAATCCTCCATTGATGCGTTTATAATAAAACACAGCTAAATTAACAATTGATCTGGGTCAATATTTAAAATATCTAATATGATTCAAAATACTAATACAAGACTAAACACCAAAATATCATATTATAATTATATCAAATTCATTGTAGAAGGAAATTATACATTTATCATCCCAAAAAAAAGTAAACGGACCCCACGTCCTCAAGCACCTCCAGAAGCTGACGCGCCACCATGTACCAGTCTAGTGAGTGCTACAGAAGATGAGATGACGCCTGCACCTGCAAAACACAGCCCGGGTAGGAATGAACAATAAGCTAAGCATGATTCTATACTACGACGCTCACAAAGGAAGGGAACAGTAAAGTCCAAGGCTCCAACTCATCACTAGGGGAACTCCACGTCACGAACGTCGTCTATCCGAGGGCACGCACCCTGATGACGTCTGGTGCTGTCAACAGTCATCCAATAGAGGTAGAACATAGGGCGATATGTCTCTCCCCCTGACGATGGGACTGAGACTGAGCCTGGAACCCTAAACAACCTCTAAACCTCATACAACATGATTTACAGCCGACTAGGCAGTCGCTGATGAGTGCATGAAAGTGCACTCTGAACATGACTAAGAGCAGCTTACTTGCTTAGTTTTCATAATTAATATAGATGATTTCATCCGTATAAGTTGCTTCACAAAGTTATTTGTATTATGCAGGAAATTGAAGCAAAGATGGGCCTTTAACGCCAAACATGTATCTTTTCGAAATGAACGAGATGATGTGCCATATATGGTTGGAAAGCTCTTGAAGTCTAGTTTCTGGAGAATTTTACGGTTCGTGATTCCAAGTTTTCTAGAGGAAGTTATGGCAATATTAGTACCGATGGCGCAGTCTGGATGGCAGAACAGTAAATACATAGGAAAGACGGATCGATCCTGTTCCCTAGAAGGATCGATCCTTTTATGCAGACAGACCTGATAAAACCCACCATTTTCGGATGATCACAGAAGGATCGATCCTCCTTTCACTTGAGAATTTTGAGGAGAAGGAACGATCCTCCTTCTATGGAAGGATCCATCATACTGAGACGGATCCATCCTACTGAGAAGGATCGATCCTATCATCCATCCTACTATCCATCCTACTGAGAAGGATCGATCCTACACCTAAGGAAGGATCGATCTTCCTCGGACGCAGCCAGAAATTGAAGATGTTATTTCAAAGGATCGATCCTACACTTAAGGAAGGATCGATCCTACTCGGGCGGATATGAATACGAGCCATCAGATTTAATCCAAAGGCTGAAATAAAAGCTAGGGTTTCAGGTCCTTATATAAGGGGACTTCTTGGACGTTTTTGGAGACTCTTTTCTGGGCGTTTTCTAAAGGAAGAAGATGGAGACATCTCCATTCATGGCCGACTAAGCCGCGAGCATGGCGGACGGATGATCTAGCGAGGATTAGGATTTCTTCTTCATCATGGTTCATAGATTTTCATCTTTATTGTTTAAACTTTATTTATGTATTGGATCTTTTCAAATTGCTTTGTGGTTAAACATTATTATAAATCCAGTCATGCTTCTTTTATGATATTGTGATCCCATAGTTATCTCTTTTGATTCTCCTACCGAGTCTCGCGAAACCTTTGTTAAGCATTGCCCGTAGTGACAGCTGGTATTGTGTATTCTTAGGGATCTTGTAAGACAAGGTTGGGGCTCTATCCCGAGGAATCTTTGCTATGTGTTGCCTGTAGTGACAGCCGGTATCATGTATTCTTAGGATCTGGTAGGACGGAGTTAGGGTTACAACGAGAAGAACCAAACATAGAAAGAGATATTTATATTTTATTAGATTCATAATTCTATATCTTCCGGTTAAGGTGATTAGGATGTGAATCCCTTAATTGAGTATTATATGAACCGTTGGTAGAAGAAGAACCTAAATCCGAGTGAAGTGATTCCTGAAGCCTACCCTTATTAAAATCCTGATATCTCTAGTTAACCTTACATTATAATTAAATCCTTTGATCTAATTTAGTTAATTCTTAAGTTCTTGTTTGTCTTCAATTCATTGTTATTTGTGTTTCTGGATCTTTCCTGCTTGTCTCTCTGTGGGTTCGACCTCTCTTATGTTGTACTGCACCGCGACCGCTGTGCGTGACACATTTGAGCGACATCAAAAATTGGCGCTGTTGCCGGGGAGACGGTTCAGAAAAACGCCAGAATCATCAGATCACGATGATTGAAGACATCGAAGGCGGTAACTTTGTTCCCTTTTCTTTGGATTTTTATTTCTTTTTCTTTAGTTTTCTTTATTTTCTTTTTCTTTAGTTTTCTTTATTTTCTTTTTAGTTTTATTTTAAATTTTTGTTTTATTTTTACTTGCTGAAAAAAAACTGACTGAAGAAAAAAAAAAGATGGAAAATGAATTATATCAAGACTATTTGAGATCATGTTTTATGAAGTCGAGAGATGGAATGTCTGAAATAACAGTTCGTAAGAAAAGTATATACGAATTGAGCTTGGATATACGAATTGAGTTTGGAGAATAGAATGAGTCATGTTTCTATCAATGAGTATCTTCCTAATTATATGATTAACGCATTGAAAAGAAAGATTTCATCCTTTGCACAAAAGGATGATGAGACATTATGTGATGCATGGCATCGATTTAAAAGTTTAATAGTTTCATGCCCTCACCATGGTTATGCTAGTTGGCGTTTATTTAGCTATTTTTATTATGGATTAACTGAGCATGAACGTCAAATTCTTGAAACAAGATGCAAGGGTGAGTTTTTGCATATTGATCCTGATGAAACTATAAAGCATTTGAATGAGCTTGTTGAGATGACTAGTATACAGACGGTTCCGGGGCACTGGGATGGTTATCATGATTATATCAATGCCACATTCTACAAGCATCCCAATGTCGCCTTTACGTCCAACATCTATCTGCAACACAATGAGTCTTTCTACTCTTATCCTAGTGCTTATGATGATTATGTGCATGATACTTATGTTGCTACTTCCCATGATGTGCATGTTGATGAGCCTAACACGTATCATGCATGTGTCAATGACATTAGTGCTTCTGATGCATATATCCATGATTTTAATACTTATGGTGCACATACTCAAGATGTTCATGTTGATGATGCATATGCTCATGACTGTAGTGCTAGTGTGCATGTTCAAAATTCTAGTCCTATTGATGCACAAGCTATTAATTCTAATGTGTGTGATGCATATGCACATGATTTTAGCGCTCATACGCATGTTCATGATACTAACATTCACTATGCATATGCTCATGATTCCAATGTTAGTAATCCACATGTTCATGCCTTTGATGCTGGCGATGCACTTGTTTCTCCTCAACTTTCCGTGGCAGAGATTTTGGACTTATTTAAGGAGGCTAAAACCAAGCCTAATATTGACTCTTTCAAATTATCACAATAATACAAATGCCGCCAATCCAATTTCATGATTTGATCAAACAATGCCTATTTAGATGATCATATTGACATGCATATTCTAAGGCTTATGCAATGCAACGAAAGAGATCAACGCTATTCAAAGCAAAAGCATATTTGGCACATTCTAACTTTCCAATTAATATTATGATAATGACACCCCCACAATATAACATCTTATCTAGAAAAAGACCGCTACATGTTAGGATTTGACCCGCCATGTGTGTTATGGTAATTTTTCGGCATCCCATATGTTGTCCAGCTCGAATTGACTTGCTCAGCTTGGCCTTTTGGACCTCGAGTCACATTGTAGGTAGGAAACAATTGGTGATATGCAAATGTGTGCGGCATCTCCGAGGGAGGCTGCCACATTAGTGGATGGTATGATGCTCCAGCCTGTGCACCCTATATAAATGGCTAGGTGTCAACATTCTTACTAGCCAAGTTATATACATTCACCCTCACTTCTACCCACTTGCTTCTTTTGTAGTCATTGTCGAGTGACAAAATTCCTAGCCACTGTGAGTCCTTCTCGAATATTTCAGTCAACGCGATCAATTGCTATACGTAAACGTTTAGCAATGCTTGAGCTACTTTCATACATCGTGGAATAGAGTAGTCGGCGGCCCTTTGTAAAACCTCCTCTTTCATATCCATCCTCCTCCGTATCATATTTCCAATATGTTGTGTACCCACACCTTCGCCGGCCCCTTGTCTTCTTACCCTTTTTTATGTACTCTCATTGTTGTCGCTTTCTGCCAGAAGAACCCGACGCATCCGTGCGAGTACCACTGCCTCCTTGTGTAGTTTGTGGCATGACTTGTGGTATTGGGTCACTGGGTAGGTATCTTGTGACCCGTCATCATATTTTGAAGTCAGTGGTCCTCTTATGTGGCATTCGTCAATATCGATATCAATAACAAAAATATGTGATGGGAACGTGTAAGGAGGAGGTGACTTAGTATCTGACGGAGTATCTGATGATCCAGTGCTCTCAAATATCTCCTCAACCACCTTGTAATCGTTGATCTTGCTGTTGGAGGAATATGCACGCTCACCGTTGACAGTATTTTTGATTGTTATGAGATTCATGACATCATAAAAGATATAGACCTTATCTCTAAACAGAATGAACTTTGGAAATTCCTAGAAGACAAGAAAGAGAATATTAGATTATATTAATAAGTCTCTTTAGAGCAAACATATGAATACTACTTTTTGATTCATACCCTAACAAGCTCGTACCATCCCATTGCGTCCGATTGTAGGGGCATATCTGTGTCATTGCTCCAACCCTATCCGCTCTTGCCCAACAGCTCTTTGTAGAGGGCATGTATCTTTTTTAGGTTTTTTAACTCAACCTTCTTTGCACGATTCTCGTTGAATTCGTTCATAACTTTATTCCATGCATCTTTGGTAAACTGCCCGTTAATAAGGAACCCGTCAAGGAGTTTTCTTCTCAGTAGTTCTAACAGTTGGTTATCCTCGGCTTGTTTCCAATTTTCTTTCTTGCCTACTGGAATCGCATTGACATTCCTCCTCGGCATATTTCTGTACATTCTTTTACTACATGTGTGAGGACCCGATCCTCCGACCCGGCTCGACCGCGTTGGTCGAGGGCCTATTCTTTCTTGGCTTGTTTCCGCGTCGAGTGCGATCGACTGATCGCATTGCCTCTTTGCGACCCAAGGGGCAATTCGGTCAAATTGCGCCCTGTCGGGTGGTTTCACACGCGCGTAATGCACACACGGCCTTATTATGATGTATGTGCTTGAGTAGACCCATAGAAGTGTTCTGGACAGCCGTGATCAATTTGATGATGATCAAACGGCTGTAGCCTTAAGTAACCTAATTAGTTAAAACCTAACCCTACTTTTCATCTCACTCCCTTCCGCGAGAGCTCAGTTGGAAAACAGAGCGACGGCTCAGAAGAGAAAGAGAGACCGCGCGAGAGAGAGGAGATCTTGGCGGCGGTGGTCACGACCGGAAGCGAGAGACGCGGCGGCGGGGAGCTCTTCTCTCCGACGGCGGGGGACTTGGCTGTGTTGATGGCGGCGTCTACAGAGAGCTTGGAGGCGACGTCGACTACCGCGGCCGGAGAAGAAGGCGGAGGACGCGACCTCGACGCCCATAGGTAGGGATTCCTACCCTAACCTTTGGTTAAGCCTCTAGGGCTTGATTGGAATCATGCTAGATTAGGTTGATTGATGCTCTGTTGCTGCCGTGGTTGGATCTATGTGTGTTCTTCGATTTGTGATGAGTTTTTCTCTGGTTTGATGGGTTTCTTGGCTGCGTTTGGGTCTTCCCATTTTTCCTTTGTTTTCTCATTCATTTCTTCTTCTCTGTTACTGATGTGCTCTCCCTCTCTCCCGGTATTCCATTCCTCTGTTTCTCCTCATTCTTTCTTTCCTTTGTTCTTGGTTTGCCGGCGATTTTAGGTTCCCCTCCAATCCCCTGTCCGATGTTTCCCTCGAGCTTGTGGTGTTGTGTTTGGATTCCTGCGATTGCTCTGCTGGGCTGTGGATTGCTATTGTCATTCCTTTGTTCTTGACTGGCCGGATACTTGAGATTCTCCTCCTCAGTTCTCCTCCTTCCTCCCCTTGTTGAATCTCTCTGATGTTGTTAACTTGGCATTTCCGGGTTTGCTGGTTTTCCCTGGATTTCTCTTGGATTCCCATGTTCCTGGTATGCCTCGGGTGTTAGTTTGGTCTTCCTGGTTGTAGTGGGGCACCCAATGCTTGCTGGCTTTTCTCCTCTGTTGGAACTGGTTGGCTCGGGGTAGGCAAGCAAGGTGTTTGTGGCTTTGCCTCTGTACTGCTGTGATCTTGGCAGAGATTGGTTGTGTTGTTGTTGTTCTGCCAACTTGATTGAGTTTTAGACTTCCTCTGATTGTTTGGATCAGTGTTTAGCTGCCCAGTTGATGTCCCTATAATCCCCTGCTGATCTTCCCTTCTATCTGGTCTCATGTCAACTTGGAACCTCTTTTACTTCGGTTCAATTAGTGTGGTGTGGTTGTATGATCGTAGTGTAGCCCTCAAACTTGTTTAAGCTGAATGTTGCTACGGTCCTTGTACCTACTACTTGTTATCATTAGTGTCAATTATTCCTCGCTTTTCTCAACTGTTACAAGCTCTTGTTATTTGTCCAATTATCATACTGTAAAGCATGTTTATGCCTAGGGCCGGCGGTGTGCCCATTCTTATTTATTTGTGGGAATGGCTATATCTGATTGGGTCGAAGGTGTGCCCTTGTGTGTGCTGAGTGAGATTATATATGATTGGGGTATGTGAATGTTGTGCATGGTTTTTGTCCGTTCCTTATTGCTAAATCTATTCTGTAGCTATGTTATAATCTCCTGGACAATTGTATGATGATTCGGCATGTAGAGACACCTAGGCCTAGTTGTTTGATTAGGCTCATGCATATTGTATGCATTAAAGGCATTGAGACTTGGTGCTGGCGATGGGGTTCGATCGCCGATCCGAGGGCTCGGGTAGCTTGGATCTAGCTCTAGGACCGAGGTATGGGTAGGAGGACTAGGGCGAGATTATGTAGTTATGATCTTGTGTTGATTGAGGTTACAACCTAGATATACTCATTTGAATTATGATGATGAGGAATAGAGGTCGTGTTGTCTCTTTGTCCTAAGGGCCTAAGTGTGGATGTCGATGTCCATGACGTATGTCCCCGTACAAGGGGTAGTGTATGGCGAGAGCTCCGGCGGTGAGTGCAGCGGCGATGCACCGACCCTGGGTGTGAGGACCTGCCCCTCTATTCCTATAGCTGGTGGTTGATCCCAAGGGCAATTTGGGAAATTGCGCCTTGGCGGTCGTTTTTCACACTGAGTGTGCACACACAGGCCTTGCTTGATGGTTGTGTTTGTTAGAAAGGTTAGGTGGACCCTAGCTTGGGTGTTCTGGGCTTGGGCCCGTTTTCCAGCCCAAGTTTGCACTTCTGGGCAGGGATGATCGATCCTTTGGTCATGGAGGATCGATCCTTCCTGTGCCTGGAAGTCCTTGTCGGTGGCTTTCGAAGGACGGCCACCGCGGTGGCCATCGCTTCCCCTGTCAGGGGAGGGAAGACTTTCCCTCCCCTCCCCCGGCTTTTCCCCGGCCTTACCCGCCCTTTCCCCCCTTCCTTTCTTCCTCTCTTCTTCTTCTCCCTCGCGCGGCTCTGTTTCTTCCCCGGTTGAGACCGCTCCTTCTCCTCCTCCATTCTTCCTCCTCCGGCCATCTTTCCGGGAGCTTGAAGGCTCGTTGGGTTCGTGGCAAGGCGAGGAAGGTCCTGGGGTAGGACTTGTGGATCGAAGCTGCGTTGAGGAGGTAGGGTTCTCATTCTAGACTCCGGTTGTTTTCCGAGGTTTTGAATCCGATTTTGGTTTTCGTTTTAGATCTCCTTGTGGAGTTGGTGTTTTTCCGGTTTTGAAGCCTTGAGGAGCTTCGTGGTTCTTGGATCTACCAGCCCACCAAGTTTGGTGGGGTTTGGTTGTGTATTCCGGCGGTTTTCCCGGCCGGAAGTACATCGGAACCCATCATGATCGATCTTCCTGGATGAAGTGATCGATCCTCTGGTATTAGTTTGCTGCGCCCAGCCACATGATCGATCTTCTTATGGGAGGAGATCGATCATGGGGCTTGGGTCAGCCTGGTTACCCTTCGTCCCGAGAATGATCGATCTTCCTGGGAGAAGGATCGATCTTCCTTGGAGCGACTGGAAGGGTGCCCTCTGTCACCAAAAAGATCGATCTCCTTGGAAGGAGTGATCGATCTTCTTTGGCTCGACAGTGAGGGAGGCTCACTGTTTCTTGGGTGATCGATCCTCCCTTCGGGAAGGATCGATCCTTTGAGCAGCAGAGAGGGTTTTACTTGTTTTAAATGCTGTTTTGCCCGCAGGGCTTCGCATGTAAATGGTCTTTACGGTTTTACCCTCGGGGTTTATCCTGTAGTGATTTATGCGTGAATGTTTACAGCTCTGTGGTTGAACCGAGAGGGTGATGTCTCTCGGGGTGCTTAGAATAAATGGGCTGAAGGTATGCCCTTTACCGCTTTGTGGTGAACCGAGGGAGTCATGACCCTCGGGAGTGTTTAGTATAAATGGGCCGAAGGTGTGCCCTTGCCTTGTTGCTTGTTTACAGCTTTATATCTATCTGCCCTGTTTTGCTTAACTGTGCATTAGACATGTTAGGCTAGTTTGGGTGGGTGTTTTCCCCCTTGTACTCCCTACCCAGGTGCTAAGTGGAGGTGTCCTACACGGTTCTGTTCCTCTGTTGGTGCAGAGGGTGATCCCGCATGGAACCTTTTCCCCTGTTGGGTGCTTAGGGTGATGAACAAGGTTCATGTCGGGAGCCCTTGGGGCATCGATAGGGTTATGGAACCTTGGCAGTTCTTAGACTTAGTGCCTGGTCGGGAGTCAGGGATCGTGGCTCTGTGGCTTGGAGTGCTGGGAGGTGGTTGTCGTAACTTCGGTCGTTCCGCCAAGTGTGGAGGTCCCGCTTGGGGAAGGGTGTCCTACCAGTAGCGTCATGTCCACCCTGTGTCAGGGACAGTCGGAGTTTGTCCATCCCTAGACAGTGGCAGTCGGAGACGTACTCGGGACAGGGACCCTTCGGGTTATCGATAGGATTTATGGGATCCTTGGCAAGCCTCAGCACTTGGCTTCAGAGTTGGTCTTGGGGTTTGCCTTTCTTGTGGGGGTTGTGGAGTGGGACCCTGCTGAGCTGTTGCTCATGCCTACCTGGACTGTGTTTGTTGCAGGTGCTGGTGCCCGGTTCTCCCAACCGTTACCCCGTCGGTCGTCCAGTGGCAGCGCGGCGGCTCCTGACCATGTCTGAGGGTCAGGATGGCTTTGTCTGCGCCTTCGTGGAGACCCCGGTGGGCAGTGTGGCTTGCTTTCTTTTTTTGGGGACTGTTTACCCCTTGTTCTAGATCTGTTGTATCTAGGTTTCTCCTGTTGTAACTCTATTATGTGTTTGTAATAGATGTTGTTAGCTTTTGTTTCCTGCTTCGCTCTTTCTCTGTGGTGTCCAGTTGTTTCCGCCAGCTGGGCCTTTGTCTCGGCTATTTCCGCCAGTCGAGGCTAGTAGTTGTAGGTGTCTTCCCCTCGCGGTCCCCGGCCCGGGTGCGCTCTGCGGGTCGGGGCGTGACACTGGGTCCGGGCTCATGTTGGCCATCCTCGTTTCGCCGCTTGGGTGAGGGTGACCCTATGTAGGGGCCCATTCTGGATCGACGATGTGTGATGCCTCCAGTGGCACCTTAGCCTTGGGATGAAGGATAATACAGTTGCAGTCTACCCTTTCCTTGAGAGTGTCGTAGAGTAGAACCCTACTGGGCTATATGCTCACCCTACCCGGGCTGCGTTTTGCTGGTGCAGGCGTCGTTCCTTCCACGTCAGTAGCCACAGGCGGATCAGCTCTTGGAGGCGCTTCTACTTCGAGTGGACTTTGAGGTTGTTGGCAGATTAGAGGGTTCAATTCAGCATTTTATATTTATTTGATGTAGTTAACATTTGGAGACTTATGCATCTTATTTGAGGACAAATTGTATAACTGTTAATTTTGATATTAATGACAATGTCGTTTATTTGAATGTTTAGAATAGAGTTGTAATAATGATATTAGTTGTGAATCTACAAATTGTGCCCTCATGATTCTGTATTTGAATTCATTGTGAAATATGAGAAATTGTACAGGTTCATTGTGTAAGAATTATAGAGGAGATTCTGTCAAAATTTTCCGCGCCCATTAATGATTTAATAGGTTTAGGTTGCTCACCCCCGATCTGGATGGGTTTTCTGGGTCGGGGCGTGACAGTTTGGTATCAGAGCATGCTGTAGGTCTTTCGGGACAGGATTAGGTCTGCATTTGAGATTTGAGCGGGGTTGGGATAGTTCTTAGTCTAGAACATCCTTGTATGCTTGACTTTTTGCCGAGTGTGATGTGTTTATTTTATTGATGTAATGATTTGTTTTGGTCTCTAACGGATGAATATCCGTGTCTCTGGTGTCTGTGCAGATGGCAAGGAAACGGGTGGGCCCTGCAGTAGTACGCCAAGGCACGGCATGCAACCAGCGCGCTGTCCGGCGGGCCCAGTGGAGGGCCGGGGCGTTACAGTATGGTATCCGAGCCGGTTCCCAGCCGGAAATTGTGCCAGCGAGGTCGCTGGACCTCCAAGGGGGGTGGATTGTGAGGCCCGCTGGGTCTACCGTGTGACAAGATGCCTTCGCCTGGAGGGCGGGGTTGAGTCGGGTAGTCGGGTAAGCAATCCCACAACGCCTGGGTATGGTCCGGGGTTCGATATAAGTGTATAGTAAGTCCTTAATAGACACAACGCGTTTTAAAGTCGTGATGGCAGTGATCCGTCAGAAAACTCCAACGTTAAGCGTGCTCGGTGTTGGAGCGATGGGTGACCTCCTGGGAAGTTGGGAGGGGTAGCCCGGTTTTCGACGGTGAGCCAAAAGCGAACAATATTGTGTCGGGGAGCGGTGCCGCTGGGCAGATCCTGGTCGGACCGGGAGCCCACGGGCCGGGGTCGGGGTCCAGTGGAGGGCGGGGGTGTTACAACAAGCATGATGAATAATATAACAAGGTAGGTAACCTGAATCTGCTTTTCAGATTAGCTTCTCCAAAAGCAATTGCGAAAACAATATATTCTGTGTAGGTTTTATAATCATTAATCTTGCTAGGACTGTGACTACCAACTCAAGGTAGATGGCCAGTCTAAGAATTATATTTTTCAAATAATACAAAGTTGCAAAGAGCATAAGATCGAGGCTACCCTTAATTCTGTCTTAATTATTTCTTTGCTCTTCTCTTGCTTTGTTTTCTCCTTATATGCTCAATATAAAGGAGAAATAAGCTTAAGTATAGAGTTTTTCAAGAAAATTGAAATAGATCAAGGGTTCAAATTCCATGGTTTGGCTTGCAAATCAAAAACTACAAGGATCATAGATACTCAAGGCAGCATCACCAATGAAAGTCTAAACAAAAAGAAAAGACAAGTGGCTACACATATCCATGGTGTACAAGAACACGAAACAGAACAACTTGGTTTCATAATAAAAAACACAGTCAACACTACCCCACTAACCTATGCATTCCCAAATAGAAATGCACTTCTATGTACTTGTTGCATAAATCCAGCATAGTTTTGTGTCATATAAACTCTCATTTGTCATATCACTAACTAGCCGCAAATCCACAGTCAACTTGGTCCAGAGCATCCTTGATTGGGATGATGATTCGTGGGGAACAAATGTGAGAATGAAAAAACAAAAATCAATGATGAAGCCAAACACTCTAGAGAATTGTTCTCGGAACATTATAAACTAGACTTATAACCCAAGAATAGAACTAGTACGAGAGTACATCATATTGTAAAAGGGCAAAATGAATGAAAAATTCCGTATAGAACGAAAGAAGAAAGAAGAACAAAAAACGAAAGAAGAAAGAAGTCGCGGCAAAATCAAGAAACAAGCCACTCTCGAGAGAGAAGTTACAACAAAATCAATTAAGAAGAAAGAAGAAAACCATGAATCACCCCAAGATCGGAGAAAAACAAAACAAAATAGAGACTGAAAAAAGGGGAAATAGAGAGAAGCATTTATGTTAGGAAAGGAAAACAAATAGGAAGACAGAAGAGCTACCTGGAGAATGAGATTGGAAGTCCAAGTTCTCTTGGTGAGAAGGGGAGTGTTGAGTGATTTGGAAAACAAAAATGGGCTTCGATAGGGGTTCCACTGCCATGCGTGGCATGGGATCGACGAAGGCAGGACGTCTACTATGAGGAGCACCAGATCTGTACATGGACACAACGATCTCTGGCCATCACCGTCGTTTAGTTATCAAGGGGATGCAAGCTCGGATGCCGGTCGCCGTTGCTAGTAGCATTGAGAGTAGATCGGCAGATAGGTTTTCTCGAAGGAAAAGAGACTGGGGGGTAAAATCGAAAGGTGAGTAGGAGTAAAAAATTATTATTTTAAACGGGTGGAATAAATTGTGCCGGTGTAAGTCACGGGTTGTCACACCCCGACCCAGAAAACACATCCGGCCCGGGACATGAGGGGAAACCTACACTATTCACATCCGATACGGCGCAACAGATACACAAAGTGGAAATAATTTGAACCTAAAGACTTCCAAGAGCATAAAGGTAAACCTAAATATTACATTGTGGAATAAAACTCAATCAAAAGAGGGAACAAGATTTCATATATTAAACGTTAAATACATCATCCTCAAAGGTAATAATAAATAAAGTTGCCAAAATATAAATGAACTTTGCTAGTCCTCGAGCAAAGCAAAAGGACAAATAAAATCTAACTAGCCACTTTCGTAAGACTCACGATTGCACTTAGAATGTGCAACAAACCGTTAAACCCCTAGGTTTACCCTAGAGGACAAGTGTTGTCTCGTGAGGGTTTACAGTGATGATACCCATAAACATCTCATTTACAATCAAAATGTCAAGATACAATACATCAATTCATATGTGATCTTAATCTACTCAAATGTCAAATAATAGAATCATGTGTATAATGATACCCTTCAAATCATACAAATATAAGAAATATGATAATCAAGTTATGGTTATCACCCTTCAAGGACTTTAAAGCACTTAGTACAATTATAGTATAGTCAAGGAATCCAAGTGTAAGATGTTACCGCACATGTAGTTGGGGTTTTCAAAATCAACCAAGGCCCAATCCGGCTTAGTCATCTCAAGTATTTCACATGTTTGCTAAAATATAACATGATTGCTCTTTATATTTTTTTTAATTAGTGTGCGACTGTGCAATGTTATAATCCCTTAAGCTCTCTTTTAGGTCATTGTAACGAGCTTTAGGTCAATGGCTCCCAAACCAATTGGCTTTTGGACATTGGGTGATAAAGCACCCCTCGGACTTAATTACTAGAACCCCAAAAGGCTACGAATTATAACTAGTCATCACACATATTCTTTTCTCTTTTCTTTTTTTTCCAATCCTAAGCCGTTTGAGGCGAACAATACACATTGTTACGCACATTGCCCGGTTACTAAGCATTCGGATTCTCATTTTTCACTTTCTTTCTTTTTTTCAATCCTAAGCCGTTTGACGCGAAGAATACACATTGTTACGCACATTGCCCGATTACTAAGCTTTCGGATTTCGACTATATGAGCATCGCCATTTTTTATTAAACAAAACATGATTCCTACCTTTAACTTCTTAATCCTTTAATGTACCAAACTCGAATTGACTAATCAACCCCTCATAAATGTGCAAATATAGAATGATGTTGAATTACTCAATTAACTTTAACATATAGCAAGTGGATTAAAGTGAATGAAGAATAGTATCCCTATCATGATGAGCAAACCCTTATAAATATGTGAAGCTTCGAATATATCATGCAACAATCATCCATAAAGGGTACAAGAGTTGAATTTTTCAGATAATCATTAATGTAAGCATTTGGCATTTCAAGTGTAAATACAAAATAGTTATCATGCATGTAATGCATACCACCCAACTTAAACGAGATTGTCCTCAAACACGAGTGAAAGGTAAGGGAAAGAGATAACCTTAATTGTTGTTTGATAATCATGTAAACGTTCAATCTTGCAAGGCAAATGAGCATTTGTGAGTAATACAAAATTAGCAATAAAACTAAAGAATTGAGTTAGGTATAGAATAGAGGTTGAGATGAGAATGCTAGAGGAAGTTCAATGTTGGTTCGCTTGTATACACGGCCTGAAAACAAAGGGAAGATGTGCCAAGCACAGTAAAGTACAATAGATAGCGAATTGGAAATTACAAAAAAATTGAACAGCATCTCCTTTGTATATAGAAGATTGCATCAAGGGCGTACAACGTGTGACATGTAAAATACAAGAAAGAGACACACCCTCCACAACATATACAATGAGGTACACCCTCATCAACAAATATATGATAACAATCATATCAATAGGTACACCCTCGAAAACATTGAAGTAGCATTAACTATTTATTCAAGTATCCAAAATGTTTCAAACTACGAATAGTCACAATATACAAGAATGTAGCTATCTCCAAGCTCCAAAAATAGAATCATATACATCCTCAAATTTCCATTCAACCATGAAGATTAAATCCTCAAAATCGCAACAACTCACTAATGTATTGAGTCATGACCCAACATTTTCAATTTATTCTCAAACAACAACAAAATCAAAGTAATTCAATTAAGTACTAAACAAAGCAAACCAAGCACGCGTACAAAGAAATACGAAAAATACAAGCATGAAATCAAGGAAAACAAAGTTGGGTTGCCTTCCAACAAGCGCTACGTTTAACGTCTTTAACTAGACTCAATACAAGATTATGAATATATAAGAGGCTCTATCTAATTAATAGAAGCATCTACAAAGTCTCGATAGAAGCCATCTCCGTATGGCTTTCCTTACGTGCCAATGGTCATACAATGTATCCATCAAGAAGGGCCATTGTAATATTTTGTCAATGTTGGCATGATATAAGTCAAAATCTCGATCAAGGAAAATATTTGGTCCAAAGAGTTTATGTAATATCAAAGAAAATGGGTTGCGATCCAAAATTGGAGGTGACATCGTAGTGTGCAATGTTGAAATGGCAATTTTAGTGGATGAGAACTCCCATGGATGCCTCCACCATGGGATCACACAAACATTGTCTAAATTATTATGCTCATAAAAAACGGGTAAAATCTCATTCAATCCTTTACAAACATCCAAGGCCAGTAAAATATCAAGGCACATCTTATCATCATCATAGTTATGAGTAACCAACACATCATCGTGCATCAACATACTATTTTCAAGTAAAACTTCATCAAGATTCGGAGTATCGTCATGAAAGACTTCATAAATCGGTAAATTAATATCGCCTTCATCATTATTCAAAGTAGATATGTCTTTGTAAAAGGATTCATAAACCGGCAAATCAATATAGCATAAATCATTATCAAGGTTAGACATGTCCTCATAAAAAGTTTGATAAACCGGAAAAGCAATATCACATGCATCATCATCAAGATTAGGCATTACCACGTAAAAAGCGTCATAAACCGGTAAGACAGTATTATGACATAAAGGAGATATCAAATTATGCACACATTCACCAATCAATGTATTGTCTTGATCATGAAAAATTAGAGGCTCCAGTTCATTTACAAAAACATCTAAGGCCGGTAAAAGATTATCTAAACTATTAACAACCGGTAAAGCCTCTTTACATACCACCTTATTGTATTCATTACTATCATTGGAAATATAGCTCTCACAAAAATTATTGTTAAAAGCAATAGGCATTATGTCACACCCCGACCAAAAAAACCCATCCAGGACGGGGCGTGAGGGTTCCTATCACTATTCATCTCCAACTGGCGCGATACAAAGCGAAAAACGGATAAATTTAAACAATTTATATTCCAGAGGTGAAACAGTAATTCAATTCATATATACATCAAGTTGTACTGATTAAACATCTGATTACAATTCTTATCAAACTCCTCAAAGGGGAAAGACATTATACAAATAATCCCAAAAGTCCTCGAAAGATGTTTATAATATACAAACTATCAAAAAGTACAACAGTCTTCCTGCAGCAACCTCAAGCGCCTCTGGAAGTACTCGCGCCGCCAAACGCAGATCCCGCCGGCTCTACTGAAGAAGAACTGGCGCCTGCACATGCAAACGCAGCCCGGGTAGGAGTGAGCGATAAGCTCAGTAGGGTTCTACTCTACGGCACACAGACATGAGGAAAACAACAACAGTGTTGTCTCCCCGCTCAAGTCTAACGGATGCCACGGGTCCCATAACCCTATCGATGTCCCAATGGCTCCTGTCATGAAACCTCTCTCCTGAACATGTTACCAGGAGGCCAAGGAACAATAACATGCAGAATCACCCTTACCCAAACAGGAATACCATGCCTTGGGAAACTACGTCGGGAACGCATCGATAACCATCCTTAGTACTTAGCCTTGGTAAGACAACACGACCTCTAAACCTCTAAACATTGATCAGAGTCAACTATAACACATCCTCGATAACAAGAGATTCAATTATAATCACGCTCTAATCCTCACTACCCAACCACGGTCCTAAGGCTAGATCCGAGCTACCCGAGAGCCTCGGATCGGCGATCAACCCATCGCCTGCCTAACCTGATATGCCTCTAATGCAAACAAGATGCATGCAATGCTCAGGCACAGATAATGAGATATAGGCATGCAACAACATGGCAATAATCATACAGGGCTAGGCATAGCCTATAGCTAGCCAAGGGGTGAGCATAGCAAAGGCCTCAAATACAGTAATCTATACCGTGAGGACCCGTCCCTCAACTCATGTGGCTCGTTGTGGACCGCAAGGGCAATTTGGTAAATTACGCCTTGTCGGTTTGTTTCACACTCGCGTGTGCACACACTGACCATATTTGTGGTATTGTTGGGCTAGAATGGTTAGTGGAACCCGGGATCGAAAGATTCGGGCTTGGGTTTAAGTTTTAACCCAAGTTCAGCTTCCCGCGAAAGACGGATCGATCCTTCCTTGCTAGAGGGATCGATCGGTCTTTGATAGGAACGTGGATCGTTGAGTCGGATCGATCGGTCTCTTGGGACGGATCGATCGGACTCGGAGAGGGATCGATCGGTCTCTTGGTAGGATCGATCGTTCCCTTGGCTGGATCGATCGGCCTCCTTGGCTGGATCGATCGCTCTCTTGGCTGGATCGATCGGTCTCCTTGGACGGATCGATCATGCTAAGTCGGTTCGTTTGCCTATAAAACAAACAGAACCTTCTTCCTCATATCTCTTTGGAAAACCGGATTCTTGGGCTGAGAATTCTTTGGATTTCGAAGAGGTTGCGGACGATCCAAGGCTCAGCAGCTGGGATTGAAGCTGCTCTTGCTCCGGTAGGGATTCCTACCTACCTTCTTCGGGTTTTTGGAGGTTTTTCTGGCTGTCGATGTTCTTATGCTTAGAACTCATTCTATACATGTTAGATTGTAGTTTTTCCGCCAGTTTTGGATTCGTGATGCTTCGTACTACTAGATCCCGGGTTTTGGTGGGATTTGGTGGAGTTTTCCGGCGGTATTTCTCGCCGTCGGCTTATCGGAGAACCCAACCGATCGATCCATCTGTGAGACGGATCGATCTCTCTCTTTGTTGGTCATGCTGACCCGAGCAGGATCGATCGGCCCCTGGTGAGGGCGATCGATCCCGGTGCCTTGGGTAGCATGGATCCCCCTCATCGCGAGTGGGATCGACCCGTCCCGAACCGGATCGATCGGCCCGAGTGAGGGCGATCGATCCCGGTGGCTTGGTTAGCATGGGACGTTCCTTATCGCGAGTCGGATCGATCGTCCTGGGAGGACAGATCGATCGGACTCAGCGCGATAGGGAGAGTTTGCTCCCTGCCATTAGAGGGATCTATCCTTCCCTTGGGAAGGGATCGATCCGACTATGGCAGAGAGAGGAAATGTATCTTGTTTTGCCGTGGGGCTTTGTATGACGGTTTACTTTACTGTCTTAATACCTTGTACATATGTTTAAGCATGTTAGCCCTATAATAGGGTAGTGGTGAACCGGGGGAGTGATGACTCCCGGGATGTTTAGAATAAGCGGGCGGGTAGCCCTACAGCTTTCCTTAGCCTTGCATGCCGGCGTGCGCCAAGGGCTTTATCTGTTATAACTGTAAGCTGTTGTTCGCGGGGCTGCTTCCCGGTGCAGGTGTTGTGGTGGACTGCTGGCAGTTAGTGGTGGTACCACTGCAGCAGCTCCTTAGACCTTATTTACCTGCTCACCACCCCGGGCCGGCAGAGTGTCGTGCTGTCCATAGCATGCATTGTGTTGCGCATTAGTTGCATCTGTGTAGGGCGTTGCCGATCCGGGGCTTTCGGGTAACCCAGATCTAGCTCTAGGACCGTTGCGGGTAGCTTTGTCGCGCCCCGGCCCGCGAAAGCCCAACCGGGCCGGGCGACGCGAACCGGAACCTAACCAACGCGGAAAAAGAACGATGAGGGTTCCCTCTAACCTATTGGTCTCCCTAGCAATTCATCAAAAGCACCCTCAATAAAATAATAATAATTAGCAAAACCTCGAACCTCAGATTAAAAACTCAAGTGTTAATATATACAAATCCTCGGAGAGGGGAAGATTCAAAGTACAACATCTCCCGTAGGAGACTAACTAACATAAGGGTAAAAGCAGTGATTATCGCCACCTCTCAAAAGCCACCAGGCGCCGCCGCACCGCCGTCCAACTGCCCGGTAGGGGCCACAGAGAAACAACTGACGCCTGCACCTGCAAAACGCAGCCCGGGTAGGAGTGAGCACTAAGCTCAGTAGGGATCTACACTACGACACACAGAAGGAAGAGGGAAACGCAACAGTGTCACCCTCAAGTGGAATCTGGGTGTATACAGGGGTCCCATAACCCCACCGCGTGTCCCTGAGGCCCACGATCATGGTCTTCCAGCCGGGCTGGTCACATGTCAGGTCACACTCAGTAGCAGGAAACGACACTGCTAACTCTCAACAGGACACTGAACACTGTTTGGTGGGAAGAGACACCACTGAGTATGCAAATCCTCTACTCAAGAGTTTTAAGAAGAACTGGACACCGGCTACACCTCAGATCCAACTCGAGGCCGACACGACCTCTACAAACATCAAGAACAAGTGCGCCAGTCATCTAAACCTATCATCGAATCGACTGGACACCACAATTCAAACCGGGTCCAAACAACCCAACCCCGGTCCTAGGGCTAAGTCCGAGCTTCCAGCCTCGGGACGGCGACCCAAGGATCACCCACGCCCTAACCAATGCAACTACTGCACACAACAATAATGCATGCTATGACATACACAATTAACAGGAAAGGCATGCAACAGTATATCAAGCATCATATAAGTCTACTGGATCACTGCAGCGGTACCACTAACCGCTGCCAGCCGATCCGCAGCGGGTCCCGGCATTACGACGGTACCGCGACCGTCAACCGGGGACTCCTGCAACGGGAAACAACCCCGAAAACCGTTGATGAACAGTACACAATATAATATTATATTCCGAAAAATAATATTATATTCAAACACCCAAAACCACTACTTAGGGGCTAATTGATCCCGTCGATCCGATGTCCAAACAACGTCGGATTTAAGATCCAACTTAGCCACCAATAGATGTATAAACCAGGATCATCATATCCAAAAATCATAATCATCCAACGGTTGGATTAACGGGAAAACGCTAATCAAAATCGTTAATCAAACTAACTTACCCATTAATTGCTGCAACGCAGCCCTTCAGGAAACAATTCATACGAAATCGTAGAAAAATGGGAACATTATGAAACAAGATGGAATGGAAAGCTAACGAATAGTTCTACAACTCTTATGTTTATGAAAAGCCAAGATCATGTACACGCCGGCCGGAAAACTCGCCGCAAGCCGGCTGTTTCTCAAGAACAGCAGAAAACCAGAAATCCGAGACCAATCATGCAATAAACCTACTCAAATCTCAACTGATTAACATGAAAATTATATCAGTAATTCTAAAAGGTATAAGGAACCCAACAAAGCAAGGATCAACAAGATCCAACGGCTAGATCTCAAGAACACTCGAAAAGAACATAAGTAGGTATAACCCTACCTAGCTGCGCTTTCCTCGGCTGATTCCCCGCGACTTGATCACCAACAAGCCTCCAGACCACTTCAGGGATCTTCCTCTCGTTGTCACGAATCCAACGAGCCTTAGAACGCCGGAAAAGATGGCCGGAGGAGGGAGAACGGAGGAGAAGAAGTTCGCCGGCGGAGAAGGGAAGAAACAGAGCACCGCGGGAAAGAGAGAAGGAAGGAAGAAGAAGAGAAGAGAAGGGAAGGAAAGAAAAGGAAGGAAAAGCCTGGGGAAAGCCGGGAAAACGGGGAAAAGCTGGGGGAAAGGGAGGGGAAGTCTTCCCTCTCTGACAGGGGAGAGCGACGGCCGTCCTCGCGAAAGAGAAAGAAAGCACCGACTCGAGCATGATCGATCTCCAAGGCATGTGAGATCGATCTCCTTTGCAATCGAGATCGATCTCCTTGAAATCCAGATCGATCTTCTTTTACAATCCAGATCGATCTCCCTAGCCATCCATATCGATCTCCTTTACTCAGAAAGGCAAACTTGGGCTAAAACACAAGCCCAAGCTCAGATCTTCCGATCTCGGGTTCACCTAGCCATTCTAAACAAACACGAACACATACAAGGCCAGTGTGTGCACACGCGGGTGTGAAACAAACCAACAAGGTGCAATTTACCAAATTGCCCTTGCGGTCTATAACGAGCCACAGGGGTAGAGGGACAGGTCCTCACATCCTATTACCCTTAAAGAAAATCTCGCCCCGAGATTCGATAAGGGTAGGGCTCGGAACAACAAAATAGCTACGCTAGAGGACAGAACAAGAAGTACCTGGAGAAGAAAACAACTGCGAAAACTCCTGCCGCATGCGCGCCTCGCGCTCCCAAGTGATCTCCTCGGTGCCTCTGTGCCTCCACAGTACCTTGACCAAGGGAATTGTCTTGCCCCGCAAAACCTGATCCCTCCGGTCAAGTACCTGAACAGCTTGCTCAACAAAGCTCGCGTCTGCCTCAAGCTGAATGTCATCCACCCTGATGACATGAGACGGGTCTGGGTGATACTTCCTCAGCATCGACACATGGAAAGTCGAATGCACAGCAGACATGTGCTGAGGAAGATCCAGGAGGTAAGCTACCTCGCCGACCTTCTCTAAAATCTCAAACGGCCCGACGAACCTCGGCGCCAACTTGCCACCTCTGTCAAACCTGACAGAACCTCTGTACGGCGACGCTCGCAAGAACACTCGGTCGCCGACTGTAAACTCCAACGATCGTCGCCTCTGATCTGCATAACTCTTCTGCCGGCTCTGAGCCGTCAGAAGCCTCTGCCTGATCTGCACTAACCTCTCTGACGACCGCCTGACGATGTCTGGACCGGTGAGTGAAGCCTCTCCAATCTCTGTCCAACATACTGGCGAACGACACGACCTACCATACAACGCCTCGAAAGGTGCTACTCCAAGACTGGACTGGTAGCTGTTGTTGTAGGCGAAGTCCACCAAGGGAACGTGCTCCTCTCAGCTGCCTCCTGCATCGAGGACACATGCTCTCAACATGTCCTCCAAGATCTGGATCGTCCGCTCTGACTGCCCGTCTGTCTGCGGATGGAAAGCTGTACTGAAAGTCAGGAGTGTGCCAACTGCCTCCTGAAAGTCTCGCCAGAACCTGCTGGTGAACCTGGGGTCACGGTCTGATACAATAGAAATCGGAACTCTGTGTAGTCTGACCACCTCTCTGACGTACAAACTGCCCAACCTGTCGGTCGAGTCTGTCACCCGCATAGGCAGGAAGTGCACCGATTTGGTCAATCGATCAACGATGACCCAAATCGCGTCATTCCCCCTAGGAGATCTCGGTAGCCCGGTCACGAAGTCCATCGTGATGTGCTCCCACTTCCACTCAGCTAGTGGAAGTGGCTGAAGTAACCCCGGAGTCCGCTGGTGCTCTGCCTTGACCTTCTGACATGTAAGGCAGCGCGATACGAACTCCGTCACTGCCCTCTTCATCCCGCGCCACCAGAACTGTCGCCGAAGATCCTGGTACATCTTGGTGCCGCCGGGATGAACTGCAAAGCGAGAGTGGTGGAACTCTCGTGGGACGTCATCTCGAAGAACTGGATCTGCTGGAACCGCTACTCTGCCTCGGAACCGTAGCCCTCCGTCTGGCGATACTGTCCAGTCTCCATCTGCGCCCTCTGATGTGCGTAACTCCTCGAGCTCTGGGTCGATGTGCTGTGCCTCTAACACTCTGGCAAGAACTGCTGGCATACTCTGCACTGCGTAGAGGAAGCTGCTGGATCCCTGATCCTCAAACTCGAGCCCCAACTGGCCCGCCGTCTCTAGAGCCTGCCACTGCCGCGCTGACAACCCTGCAACTGCTGCTCTGGTGTCTCTCACCTGCCTGCTCAGCGCGTCTGCTACGACATTTGCCTTACTAGGATGGTAATGCAACGCAAAGTCGTAGTCCTCCAGTAGCTCCATCCAGCGTCGCTGCCTCAGGTTGAGGTCACGTTGGGTGAAAACGTGCCTCAAACTCTTATGGTCCGAGAAGACTGAGAACTTCTCACCATAGAGATAATAACGCCAGGTCTTCAGGGCGAAGACCACCGCTGCCAGCTCCAAGTCGTGAGTAGGATAGTTCCTCTCATGGTTCTTCAGCAGACGAGAACCATAGGAAACTACGTGCCCCTCCTGCATGAGGACACATCCCAAACCCTCACCGCTAGCGTCACAGTAAACACTGTAACCAACACCTCGCTCGGGGACGATCAGTACTGGTGCACTGGTCAACCTGGTCCTCAGATCCACGAAGGCTCGCTCACAAGCATCATCCCACACGAATGGGACGGCCTTCTGTGTCAGCCTGGTCAACGGTCCGGCGACTCTGGAGTCCCGCACGAACCGCCTGTAGTAACCCGCCAGGCCCAAGAAGCTACGGACCTCGAACACTATCCTCGGTCTCTGCCACTGCACCACTGCCTCGACCTTGGCCGGGTCAACTGAGATCCCTGCTGCCGACACCACGTGTCCAAGGAATCCCACCTGTGCAAGCCAGAACTCGCACTTCGAAGCCTTGGCATAAAGGCGATGCTCCCGAAGTAGCTGCAACACTGTCGCCAAGTGTCGCTCATGCTCCGCCTCTGACCGGGAGTAGATAAGGATGTCGTCGACGAACACCACCATGAACTCGTCTAGGAAAGGCCGGAAGATCCTCTGCATGAGATCCATGAACACTGCTGGTGCGTTCGTCAGCCCAAACGGCATCACCACGAACTCGTACAGGCCGTATCGAGTCCGAAAAGCCGTCTTCGGGATGTCGCAATCCCGAACCCTCAACTGGTGGTAGCCGGTGCGGAGGTCGATCTTCGAGAACACTGAAGATCGTCGCAACTGGTCAAACAGGTCGTCGATCCTCGGCATCGGATACCGATTCTTCACCGTCACCCTGTTGAGCCGCCTGTAGTCTATGCAAAGTCGAAGGGTACCGTCCTTCTTCTTTGCGAACAACACTGGCGCCCCCAGGGAGACATGCTGGGACGGATGAAACCTCTGCTGGTAAGCTCGTCTAGCTGAGTCCTCAACTCACTCTGCTCTGCTGGTGCCATCCTGAAAGCTGGGAGAGAGATCGGTGCGGTACCCGGTACCAGGTCGATCTCAAAATCGACTTCTCTGGGCGGTGGAAGCCCGGGCAACACCTCGGGAAACACATCGGTGTAGTCGCACACGATCCTGGGGAAACTGCTCTGCTGCACTCCCTCTGACCCAAATAGGGACAGGCTGGCCAGCAAGGCTGAAAGCTCGCTGCCACGCCTCCCTACACCACAAGCGAAGGAATCGGCTGAAAACCGATCCCCCAACAACACAAACTGTGTCCCGTCGGGTGTTCAAGCGACCACCCTCCGGCGACCACAGTCGATGATAGCTCGGTATGCTGCTAACCAGTCCATACCGAGTATTACATCGAAGCCTGTCATGTCTAGCACCCGCAGGTCTAGACAGACACGGAGGTCTCCAACCTCCAAACAACAAGAACGACAGACCCGGTCTACCCTGACTATGCCTCCGATCGGTGAATCTACAGACTGTGCCACCTCTAGCCAACTCGTCTCTAATCCTAGCGATGCCACACATATGCTAGCAATATAGGAATGAGACGCCCCAGAGTCTATCAGCATATCTACTAAGGAACTAGAAAGCTGAAAGATACCTCTGAGGACGGTTGGCTCTGCCGCTGCCTGCTGGTACTGCTGCGGCAGCTGGTACTGTGGTGGCGGCTGATACAGCTGGACGGTGTCCTGCCGCTCGCAAACTGGGAGGGCAAACACCTGCCCCCGCTGGCCACCTCTGCCTCTGGGACGCCCCAGCTCACGTCCACCCCCGCTCCCCTGCCAGGCACCAGACCCTCCGCCTCTACTGCCTTGCGGCATAGCGCTCTGCGCTCCCCGCGAAGTGCAGTCTCTACGGTAGTGCCCCGGCTGCCCGCACAGGTAGCAAGTGACTGACGCGCCCGGCTGTCGTCCCTGGTCCCCCCCTGACGAAGCCTGCCCAGATGGCCTGGCCGTCAGTAGAAACGGGGCTGGTGGGCTTGGTAGTGGCTGCTGGTACTGCGGTGCACGCTGCGGCCGCCTCTGAAAGGGCCGCTGACGCCACGGCTGCCCCCTACCGAACCCCCCTCTGCCCTGGGGTCGCTGCTGCTGTGAGCTGGTAGAGACTGCCGGTGGAACTGCCCGGCGTCTCTCGTCCTGCGACTGCGCCTCCACAACTAAGGCGCAGTTCAGAACTGCTGCGTACGTCTGGAAGCGGTGGGAACACGTCTGGCGCCTGATCTCTGAACGAAGACCCCACTCAAACTGCCGTGCCCTGGCCACTGGATCTGCTGCCACTGCCCCCGCGAAACGGACCAAGTGCGTGAACCGGTTGGCATACTGCTGAACAGTGCGAGTACCCTGCAGGAGAGACTGGTACTCGCGACACAGGGCGTCACGCGTACTCTCCGGGAAGTACGCGTCCAAGAACAACGCCCTGAACTCCTCCCACGTGGGCTCCTCTTCGTCACTGGTGTGCTGGGCAGTGCACCACCAGTCAAGGGCGTCACCATCAAGCTGGAACGCCGAGAGGGTGACTCGGATCCGGTCATCCCCGACGAAGAGAGCGTCGAGAACGCGCGTGACTCCTCGGAGCCAGCTGTCTGCCGTGGTCGGATCTCCAGTCTCACCGCTGAACCTAGGCGGGTTCAGCAGCTGGAAGTCCATCAAGACCGCTGCCGCGGCCCGCCCGTCGACCGGAGCAAGGACCCCCTCCTCGGCGAGAGGAGCCTCCTCCCGTGCGACCGCAACCGTCGCTGGTGATGGTTCAGTTCGACGAGCTCTGACCGTCCTGACAGGTGCTACCCCGTCTGGTCGGGCGGGCCGACCAGATCGTGCCCCACCTCGACCAACAACCGTAGGTCGGACTCGAGCTCTCGACATCTGTGCAATCACCAACGACAACGAGCGTTCACTCGTAAGAAACCCAAGACAAAGCAGCACAACATAAAGCGAAAAAGCATAACACATCAAAAGGAGCATGCACGGATGTTCTAGACATAGAACTAACCCATTCCACGCTCAACTCAACCGAATCCTGATCCTAAACCCTGGGATCTACAACCTATGCTCTGATACATAGAACTAACCCACTTCAGGGATCTTCCTCTCGTTGTCACGAATCCAACGAGCCTTAGAACGCCGGAAAAGATGGCCGGAGGAGGGAGAAGGGAGGAGAAGAAGTTCGCCGGCGGAGAAGGGAAGAAACAAAGCACCGCGGGAAAGAGAGAAGGAAGGAAGAAGAAGAGAAGGGAAGGGAAGGAAAGAAAAGGAAGGAAAAGCCTGGGGAAAGCCGGGAAAACGGGGAAAAGCTGGGGGAAAGGGAGGGGAAGTCTTCCCTCTCTGACAGGGGAGAGCGACGGCCGTCCTCGCGAAAGAGAAAGAAAGCACCGACTCGAGCATGATCGATCTCCAAGGCATGTGAGATCGATCTCCTTTGCAATCGAGATCGATCTTCTTTTACAATCCAGATCGATCTCCCTAGCCATCCATATCGATCTCCTTTACTCAGAAAGGCAAACTTGGGCTAAAACACAAGCCCAAGCTCAGATCTTCCGATCTCGGGTTCACCTAGCCATTCTAAACAAACACGAACACATACAAGGCCAGTGTGTGCACACGCGGGTGTGAAACAAATCAACAAAGTGCAATTTACCAAATTGTCCTTGCGGTCTACAGCGAGCCACAGGGGTAGTGGGACAGGTCCTCACAAGCTTGGTCTAGGACTCGATTTGTAGTATTCAGTCGTTTTCGATGATAGGGTTAGTTTGACCTGAATACATGATTGTTCGATGTTTAGAGGTCGCGTCGACTTCAAGTTGTATCCGAAGTGTAGCCGGAGTCCGGTGTTCCTAAACTCTTGGGAGGAGGAGTGCCTGCCCAGCGGTGTCCTGGCCCGCCAAACGGTGTTCTGTGTCCTGTTGAGAGTTGCAGTGTTTTGGGCCTGCGTTCACGGACTTCCGGTAGGGTTATGGGACCCTTGTATACACCTAGGATAGACTTGGGGGCGACACAGTTGTGTTCCCTCCCTTATGAGTGTCGGAGTGTAATGTCCCTGCTGAGCTTAGTGCTCACTCCTACCCGGGCTGCGTTTTGCAGGTGCTGGCGCTAGCTCTTCTTCAGTCGCCCCTACCGGGCCGGTGTTTGGTGACGTGGCGTCGTCTGGCGGTGCTTGAGAGGTGGCGATCTTACAGTTTTACACCTTTTGTTATAGATAGTCTCCTACGGGAGTGATAAATGTATAATTTCCCTATTTGAGGATTGTATATAAATATCCAGTTTCAATCTTTGAAGTTTGTAATATTTGTATAATACAAAATGGTTGTGATTGCTAGGGTAACCACTACGATTAGAGGGAAACCTCGCCAAAATTTCCGCAGTAGGTTAGGTTCCGGTTCGCGTTGCCCGGCCCGGTTGGGCCTACGCGGGTCGGGGCGCGACATATACTAACCAAATAATGATTAGCACAAAGAGATAAACACAAATATACAATAGTCTTCAGTGCTCTCTTGTACCTGACAGACTAAGGTTCCACAGTTACCCCGCAGGTAACTGGCCAACATTTATACAATAGCCCTCGGCACTCGCCGGCAACAGGCTAAGGTTCCACAATTCCACATTAGCTAGCACTCATTGCTAGCTAATGGCTAGGCAACCAAAAGAGCATTTAACTACTTATCAAACCAAGTATTCAATGCAAATAAAACCACAATTCGACCAAAAGGGATAAGTCCGCGATTCAATCCTCCATTTCAATAGAAATCCCTTAAAAACTCCATGAAAACAACGTGCATGCATCCCAACATGCATAAATACTTATCACAAACGAAATCCATTTAAGAAAGGCCAAGAAACAGTGTTTAAGGGCTCACGGTCGATGCGACGGTCGATCCAACGGTCGACCATGAGGCCACGGTAGATGTCACGGTCGATCCGACGGTCGACCGTGAGACCAAAGAGAGGAAAAACACAAAGGCGACGGTCGATCGGTACATCGACCCTGGGAAGCCAAAATAGAGACAGAGCCTGACGGTCGATGCGACGGTCGATCCGACTGTCGACCATGAGGCAAAATGGAAAAAGAGAAGATCCCGTGGTCGATCCGAGCATCGACCCTGGGAGACCAAAAATGCAACAGAGCCTGACGGACGATGCGACAGTCCACCGTTAGGCCCAGAAGAAATGTATCAACGCTTGATGGTCTATCTACCGATCGACCGTCGAGCCTAATGCACAGTTCATGAGAACAGTGCTGGAAATCCAATTTCTTGGATTTGAATGATCAAATCAAGTTGGAAGTTGATGAAACTTTGCAAGCAAGCATAATCAATAATAGGGAAGCCAATGGTGCGAAGAAATCACGATTTTGATGGTTAAATCTCCTATTTAGGTCAAAACGGTCGAAAACCGACAAAATGACGATAATACGGAAACAAGCCGTTAAAATACGGAAATCGCAAGGTATGAATACTTGAAACAAGCCACAACACATGTGCTATAAGCTACATAACATTATAACATGTACTCCTACAGCGAAAGCACATAAAACCTATCTTAGGAGAACTCGATCATAAGATCAAGGTAGAAACACCTACTTGAACAAGCAGAGCAGCTCCTCCACGCATCCCCCACGTCTCATCGCCAAGAACCGATCCTCGAACGCCGCGCCCCGAAGCCCTAGCACAGCCGGTTGGGGAGAGAGGAAGAGAGAACGGCAGGAGAAGAAAGGAGAAGCCATGAGAGAGAGAAAAGAAGGGTTTAAATAGAAAGCTGGAATCGATCACAACCGTCCGATTCGATCTCTCCCGATCGAGTTCTGATCTTCCGATCGAACGCACCCTTAAGATTCTAATCAAACACATACATCAATCCATGGCCATGTGTGTAACGCGGGTGTGAAACTGACCACCAGGGAGCATATTTACCAAAATGCGCTTGGGGTCAAAAACAGTGATGCGATCAACCGATCGTATACCAAGGCCAATCGAGCCAAACCACAAACAAGACCCTCGACCAAACGCGGTCGGACCGGGTTGGAGGTACGGGTCCTCACACATTAACTCATTCTCACGCTCATCAACCTCATCGTAATATGAATCAATTGAAGAAGCTAGTTGTCCAACTTGGATTTCTAGATTGGCTAATGATTGTGAGTGAGAATGTATAAGTTGGCTATGCTCCTCAAAAGTTTCAAATGCCTTAAGTAATCTTTCCATTAAAGCTGGATCTTTTTGTGCTTGTGGTGGAGGGGAAAGGGGTGGCTCATACCAATGATAAGGTTGAGAAGGATGCGGCGGTGGAAATATAGGTCCAAAATCATAGGCCGATGTGTTTATATAATAAGGTTGATCATTAGGAGGGTAGTAACCTTGATATTGCCAATCAAAGTAAAATGAATCTTCGGTCATATATAACAATCAATGATCACGCCAAAAGATAGAGATACTTTACAATGGGCGGGTCGAAGAATGCGACTTCCGTCGTCTTCGTAGATCGTTGATTCTCTTAACGGTGATGTCTTCCTATCAAGGCAAAGATATGGCAATGTAAGCAAAAATCATTCTTTTTAATTTTTTTTATAAGAAAAGAAAAGAAAAACTAATCGTAGAGAGTTATATCAAGTAGGTAATTCAACTAATCTAATTCCCCGGCAACGGCGCCATTTTTGGCGCGCCTTGAAATGTGTCGTTAAGTATGTCAAAGGCGATCAAAACAATTTACCGGACTACTAATTAACTACAACGTAGTTAGTGGAAGCACGGATCAAATCCTCAAGGAATTGGATGGTTGAATTAGTAAATGGGATATAATCTCTACAATAGTTGAAAACAATTAGATTGATTATTTGAGTTTTCTAACTAAAATACTCTAAAAGCAATTAAGGCTAAAAATTATCGAGGAAGAAGTCCTAGGGAATTCCAATCCGAATTAGGGTCTAAATATTTTCTCTATGAATTGAGATGAATGACATCTATTGAGACAACCAATCATCAAAGGTCGATGAGCGTAGGATTAATATCGCTCACCGCTAATGAGGTGTCAGGTTAGAATCACCTTATCGCATGTATTACAAGGTTAGATTCATGATCGAGGCTTTAATTCGATCATCACTCAACAATTGCCGGCTTAAGGTCAAATTATCGGAAAACAAATCTAGGTTTTGTATGAATAAGGTATTGGACTGAGTGGCTTTAATACATTAATCCAATTCCACATCTAAGATAAGAATAGGGTGGTTCTAGCACCTCAAGATCTTATCTTAAGATCCACAAACCTCCAAGAGAGTTGGTCATGGTTCTAGCATGGCCTTTTCTTTGAGGAATTCAAGCAAACACCTCCAAGAGAGTTGGCCATGATTCTAGTATGACCTCTTCTTTCAGGAATTCAAGCAAACACATATCAAGCATCTAATTCTCAAACAATCATATGCAAGAAGAGGCATTCCAACAATGGATTTCATTAAAAAAATATGGAATTACATGTGAATTCATACAAAAGTCATCTCAAAAGAATCATTACATCAAGAAACAAAAGAGAAATCTAAGAAACAAACCCTAAAACATCAAGGAATTCCCAAGGAGAAGTAGTTTAGCTACTCATCTTAGGTGGGAGATCCATGGAAGAGGAGGCTTGACCCATCTTCTCCATAAAAATCCACCCTTGGAGCCCTAAGTCCTTAAGATTTAGAGGAGAAATCTCAAGAGTTAAGGGAGGGGAGAAGGCTGAAGAAGGGCTGGAGAAAGGAGGGAAAAATATCCTTAAAATAAGAGCCAAAACCCCTATTTATAGGCCCCAAGTCGTGGACCCTCGGATTAGATCTGAACCGTCCATTTTTACCCGTCAGCCGGTCTTGGATCGATCCAAAATAGGTTTGGATGGATCCAAGATGTCAAAATTTGAGTTTCTAACGGCTTGGATAGATCCAATATGAGTTTGGATCAATCCAATGTGTAACAGAGAGTCATGGCTCCCTGGAAAGGGTTTTGGATCGATCTAGACTGGTTCGGATCGATCCGAATATTCTGGATCGATACATTAAAGGTTTGGATCGATCCGATGTGTAAAACTGCAAAACTAGTCTCTGGAAAGGGTTTTGGATCGATCCAAACCAGTTTGGATCGATCCGGAATAAGTTTGGATCGATCCAAACTGGGTTGGATCGATCCGGAATAGGTTTGGATCGATCCAAATATTCTGGATCCATCCATACTGGGTCTGGATCAAGTCTGGATCCATCCAGACTGGGTCTGGTCTGGATTCAATTCAGACTGGGTCTGGTTCAATCCGAATATGGCAGATTTTGTGCAATTTATGTCTTTTAAGCCCGGAATCGATGCAACTCTCTTTGAAAACTCTTGTACCTGAAATAACATGAAAAGATATTAGAAATGCATTGCTTGAGAGCTAACAAACCCAAGTTGAATGGGTGAATTATGCATATTTTGTGACTCATCAATACATCAGTCCCTCGGAGACCTCAAACACCTCCGGAAGTCGACAGGCCGCCAAGACCTGATCCAGCTGAAACCATCGAGGATGAGTTGGCGCCTGCACCTACAAACGCAGCCCGGGTAGGAGTGAGCAATAAGCTCAGTAGGGTTCTACTCTACGGCACACTGAAGAGAGGAAAACAACAAATGTGATGTCTCTCCGTCTAAGCTTAAGGAATGCCACGGGGTCCCACAACCCCTATCGATGTCCCAAGGACTCCTGACATGAAACCTCTCTCCTGAACATCTTACCAGGAGGCCACGGAACAGTAACATGCAGGATCACCTTTATCCAAGCAGGATTCCCATGCCTTGGGGTCCCACGTCGGGAACGCATCGACACCCATCCTTAGCGCTTGCCATTGGAGAAGCACCACGACCTCTAAACCTCAAGCAACAGATAGTAGCCAACTAGACCCATCCTCGAGAATACAGAGATTTGGCATAACAATCACGCCCTAGTCCTTGCTACCCAACCACGGTCCTAGAGCTAGATCCGAGCTACCCGAGAGTCTCGGATCGGCGAAGACCCTATTCACCCACACCCTAGCTGTGAGGACATGTCCCTCTATTCCTGGGTCGACCGCCTGGGTCGACCGCCTGGGTCGGGCCCGTGGCTCGTTGTGGACCGCAAGGGCAATTTGGTAAATTGCGCCTTGTTGGTTTGCTTCACACCCGCGTGTGCACACACTGACCTTGTTTGTGTTAGTGCTTGATTAGAATGGTTAGGTGGACCTGGGATCGGAAGATCCCAGCTCGGGCGCGCTGAAGCTTGCTTTTGGGCAGCTTACGGCCCTTGAGCGATCGATCGCTACTCGGACTCGTTAGCAGAGCAGGTTGGGCAGTTGGGTTTGCGAGGACGGCCGTGGCCGTTGCTCTCCGTTGTCAAAGGAGAGGTCCTCTCCTTCACCTTCCCCGACCTTCCCCGACCTTCCCCCACCTTCCCCGGCCTTCCCCTACCTTCTCCTTCTCTTCTCTTCCTCTTCTTCCTTCTCTTCTTCTCCCTTCTTTCTCTCTTCTTCCCGGTTCTGTTTTGCTCTGTTTTTCTTCCGGCAGCCCATCTTCCTCTCCTCCGTTCTCCCTCCTCCGGCCACCGTTTTGGGCGTTCTAAAGCTCATTGGATCCGTGACAACGAGAGGAAGATCCCTGAAGTGGTTTGGAACCTTGTTGGTGATCAACTCGTGGGGAATCAGCCGAGGAAAGCGCTGTTAGGTAGGTGTTCTACCTACATGAGTTAATTAATGGGATTCTCTTAATCCAACCGTTGGATCTGTTGATCTTCTTATTATTAGATGTATCTTTCCTAGTAGAGTTTCTGTTTTAAGTTTCATGATCTTTGGATGAGTTTTGAGTAGGATTTATGCATGATTAATCGTGGATTTTCCGGTTTTCTGCTGTTCATGAAGAACAGCCGGCTTGCGGCGAGTTTTTCGGCTTGTACAAGCATGATCTTGGGTTTTGTTGAATACAAGAGTTGTAGATCTATGAGCTAGCTCTCCATTCCATCTTATTTCTTATTTTTCTGATTTTCCTACGATTTGTTATGAATTTATTGCTGGAGGGCTGCGTTGCAGCAATTAATTAACAAGTTAGTTTGATTAGTGGTTTTGATCAGTGTTTACCCGTTAATCTAGCCATTGAATGATTCTGGATTTTGGATATGTTGATCTTGGAATATAGATCTACTAGTATCTAAGTTGGATCTTTAATCCAACGTCGTTTGGGCGTCGAATCGACGGAGTCAACTGGCTGCTTGTAGAGAACATTTTGGTGTTTTGAATAAGATATTATAAGCTCGGATTATAATAATATATTTTTACTGTTCATCGAAGTTTTCGGGGTTGCTTCCCGTTGCAGGAGTCCGCGGTTGACGGTCGTGGTACCGTCGTAATGCCGGGATCGCTGCGGATCGGCTGGCAGCGGTTGGTAGTACCGCTGCAGCGATCATGTTGGACTTGTATGATGCCTTGACATACTGTTGCATGCTTTTCCTCTTGCTTGTGTATGTTCATAGCATGCATTCTCTGTTGTGCATTAGTTGCATAAGGTTAGGGCGTGGGTGATTTGTGGATCGCCGTTCCGAGGCTGGAAGCTCTGATTTAGCCCTAGGACCGGGGTTGGGTAGTCAGGACCCGGTTTGAATTGTGGTGTCCAGTCGAATTTGATGATAGGCTTAGATGACTGGTACACATGTTGCTTGGTGATTATAGAGGTCGTGTCGGCCTTGAGTCATGATGTTGAGGTGTAGCCCGTGTTCCACTGTGTTGACCCTTGAGTAGAGAGGTTGACTACTTAGCGGTGCAGTTTCCCGCCTGCAGTGCTGGTACCTGCTTGTGGGCCAATAGTGTTGTTTCCTGCTACTGAGTGCAACCATGTTCGTGGGCCTCAGGGACATGCGGTGGGGTTATGGGACCCCTGTATACACCCAGGTCTTACTTGAGGGTGACACTCTTGCGTTCCCCTTCCTTCTGTGTGACGTAGTGTAGAACCCTACTGAGCTTTATGCTCCCTCCTACCCGGGCTGCGTTTTGCAGGTGCAGGCGCCAGCTCTTCTTCAGTAGCCCCTACCGGGCAGGTGTTTGGTGGCGCGGCGGCGTCTGGCGGGGTTTGAGGACCGATGATCCCTTTCTAC
The DNA here is from genome assembly GCA_963920575.1 of Narthecium ossifragum. Classification (NCBI taxonomy): domain Eukaryota; kingdom Viridiplantae; phylum Streptophyta; class Magnoliopsida; order Dioscoreales; family Nartheciaceae; genus Narthecium; species Narthecium ossifragum. The sequence continues at coordinate 18,237,286 of OY986967.1, read as the reverse complement.
ACTTTTGTTATAGTTAGTCTCCTACGGGAGTATAATGTATAAACTGTTGTAACCCCTTTGAAGTTTTTGAATATTATATTATATCTTTTGAGGTTTAAAATTATTGTATTATTCATGGGTGTTTATGAATTGTTTAATTAAATCAGTAAGTTGGGGGACCCCTCGCCTTTATTTCCGCATTTAGTTAGGTTCCGGTTCGCGTCGCCCAGCCCGGTTGGGCTTTCGCGGGTCGGGGCGCGACACTAGCCTTATGCTCTAATGCAAACAAAATGCATGCAATGCTCATGCACATATAAAGAGATATAAGCATGCAACAACATGACATCCATTATACAGGGCTAGGCATAGCCTATAGCTAGCCAAGGGGGTGAGCATAGCAAGGGTCTCAGATACAGATATGCTATGCTACCAATACAATGATTAGAGCAAAGCGATAAACACATATATACAATAGTCTTCAGTGCTCTCCGACACCTAAAAGACTAAGGTTCCACAGTTACCCCTCAGGTAACTGGCCAACGGCCAAGCAACAACAACATAGGAAATTTCAGCATTACAACGGCGTCCACAGTCGTCAACCGAAATTGCTATAAGGGGATACAACCCCGGCCAAGCCAACAAGGCACACATACAAGATATATAATCTACCAGTACAACGGGTTACGCCCCCGGCGCACGCCGGCAATTAGCGGGGCTATTAATCAAAACAGTAAATCTATACTAGGCAAGCAGGGCACACCTTCGGCCCATTTATACTAAACATTCCCGGGGGTCATCACTTCCCCGGTTAACCATAAAACGATAGAGCAATCACAAACTATATTTATATAGGTATAACATGCTTTATCGGGAAACTGCTTGAAAACTGGTAAAAATCGGTAAACCGATTCGGAATATAAATCACGGCGTAATCTGAGGATAAACCCATTAAAATCCCAATTAAAATATTATAATAATCCTTATCTATTATCGGGAAAGTCACACGAGAAATCCGGGTCGAAAAGAAACCGAAAACATCAAATTCGGATCAATTATACAAATCAGCATATAAAGGATCATTCATCTTACCCAAGATGATCGATCATTCACATGGGTGATCCCTCTCAAGAGGGGTGATCCTTAAGGGTGTTCCCTGCCTGGGAAGGAGGAATCGATCTTCCTTCACCCTCAGGATGGCGTTCTGTCTGGGGAGATGGATCGATCCTCTGGCACTAGAGGATCGATCATCCTCAAACACACCCTCTGTCAAGAAAAGATCGATCTTCTTGTCCCAAGAAGATCGATCTTCTTCAGACGGAGCAGAACACTTCAACGGAAGTGATCGATCATTTCATCCAAATGATCGATCCTTCATACTCGGCAGAGAAGAGTGAATAGTGCCTGAGATCCAATTTCTTGGATTTAATCTATCAAAACGTATCGAAATCAAACCAAACTTGGTAGGCATGTGCAATTGGATCTGGGGAATCTAATGACACTAATAAATCCAACTTTGGATGATCAAATCCTCCGAATTAAATCAAATGGTCCGAAAGCCGACGAAACCGATGAAAAACTGAATTTGTTGGATTTGATCTATCAAACAGCGATGGAATCCATTCAAACTTTGCATGAAGGTCTATTTGATGGTGGGAAATTCATTCATGCAATAAAAACCAAACTCAGATCGTGAAATATCAGATCTGATTCCGACCCCGTCGAAAAACCGACAAAAATACGGAATCCGTCTGACAGAATACAGAAATGAACCATAACTAGCTTCTAAACATGCTAAGGAATAAGAATACCGAAAATCAAAGCATTTCAATGCACACAACAGCCACAAATCACAAAAAGGCGATCCTAGGTTACCATCTCATAGGAATTGGGTAGAAACACCTACATGTAGCAACAAGCAGACGATCTACGAGATCCTCAACTCTGATCGCCGCGGATCCACGCCGAAAAGCCGCAGCCCAAAGCTCCAGTCGGCAGCCCACAAGGAGAGAGAGAGGAGAGAAAAGAAAGCGCTATTTATAGAAAGCTGGAATCGATCACAACCGTCCGATTCGATCTCTCCCGATCGAGCTCCGATCTTCCGATTGGAAGCGCCCTTAAGGTTCTAATCAATCACATACATCAATCAAAGGCAGTAAGTGCAACGCGGGTGTGAAACCGACCACCAGGTAGCAAATTTACCAAAATGCCCATGGGTCAAAAACAACGATGCGATCAACCGATCGCGTCCCAAGGCCAACCGAGCCAAACCACAAAACCAGACCCTCGACCTAACGAGGTCAGACAGGGTTGGAGGTACGGGTCCTCACACGGGTTAACGTGCATCCTTATCCCTCCATACATGTGGGCCCACCTTATTCCACCTAATCTAATCCCATCCTGTTTGAGGTTAAGTATGGGAATAAAGAGGTTATTCCCCACTTATTCCCAAACTAAACGAGGCCTAATGGAATATTAGGTAATAGTATATTGGATCAAGCCAGTGGTCTTCATCGGAGACGCAATTAGGGATGGCGATGGGGCGGGTTGGGACGGGTTTTTCCCACCCTAAACCCACCCCATTAGGAGCAGGGGTGCCTATCCAGGTCGGCCTGGCTTACACCCGGGCTGGTCCGGGTTAGAGGCAACACCCGCCCTGAGCCTTATAAGCATCCGGACCGGGTTGGGCCAGTACCGGGCCCAATAGGCCTTCCACCCGGTCTGGCCCAGTTATGGCCCTGCCCGGCTTGGAGACCGGGTTGGACCGGACCGAGCCGGATTAGACCCGGTCCAGTTCTTTAAAAAAAAAAAAAAAGAGGATCAGGACCCACCTCTCTCCCCGATCGGAGACTCCGCTCCGACTCTGATTGGGGCGACCAACATCAAGGTGGCTTGATCGGGGTGACCGAAGGCGTGGGGGCAGACGGACGATGAAAGCGTGGGAGCAGACGAGCGGCGAAGGCGTGGGAGCAGACGGGCGGCGAAGGCGTGGAGGATGGGCGAGTAGGAGTAGAGGAGATGGGTGGAGGGGTCGATCGAGAGGAAGGAGAGGTCGCTCAACGTCGCTGGAGGCGGTGGCGGAAAGGATGATAAGAGAGATGAAGATGGTGAACGCCATTAGAGGCAGAGCTCACTGGCATAGGCACACGAGTAAGGGGATCCAACCGCTCGTGAAGCCGGGATCGGGGTGACGGGAAGCGGAGAGGCCCTCGCTCGCGGCCGTCTTCCAAGGGGATCGGGTGGATCGGGGCGACCAGCGTCGAGGTGGCTGGATCGGGGCGACCGGGGATGAGGTGGAGCAGGAGGGAGAGACTTGAGACCGGGATCATGGACGGAGGTTTTGCGAGCGTCGTGGATGACGGTGAGGTCGGTGAAGCTTGGGCACGGCGAAGACGTCGGGGCCGGGATCGGGCGGTGTAGAGACCGCCTACGAGCTCTTCCCCCGGATGCGAGCGGCGATGAACCAGATGCTGCCTTCCTACCGCTCTTCCCCCGGATGCGGGCGGCGATGAGCCAGATGCCGCAGGGTAGATGCACGGCAGCGATCAGAGCAACGCTCGCCTCCACAAGACCCTCATCCGCCCCCCCTTCTCTCTGCCCTCCCTAAACCCTTTCTAATAGCCCCGCCGCCGGCCATCTCCACCGACGGTGACCATGAGAAGCACCGCTCGGCGCTCATCATATGTGGTTGGTGTGTCCGGGTAAATCTTTTCTTTAAAACCCGGACCGGGGCGGGCCAGACCGGGTTTAGACTATTGGGCCCTGGTCCGGCCCTAAACCCGAATTAGCTCGGTCCAACAGGGCCAACACCCCGACCAGACTGGGCTAAGGCCCTGGCGGGCCCAGGCCGGACCCGTACCAGGCCGGCCTTTTTGGGCTTTTTAGACACCTCTAATTAGGAGAAAACTTGACCCAAACCTGCCCCATGAGTCATTACATGGTAATTTTATTGGCCCATCCCCATCTCATTTAAAAATATCACAACCCTTCCCCCACACAACCTTGCGTCGCCCCATCTCGCCTCAAGAAAACTTATTTTTTTTAAAAAAAAATCAATAAATAGATATTAATAGTTAAAAATTGGACTTAAAACACAAAACATGATCTATTTTATATTAAATTGTCATCACATAAAAAAATTGCTGATTTCTCATATTCTGTTCATACAACCGACTATAATATGAAATGAATATATAAACTAAATTCAGCAAAATTTAAATTTAAACTACAAAATAAAAGTAACACAATAAGAGATAAAAACCAAATAATTATCTCATGTCTATTACGACGTCTCCTAACTTAATATAACATGACATTTAAGTTTTCCCGCTACATGTTAACCCTTTGAGACCTCTACCCGCATATCTTTAATCCACTTGCATTAAATATTAACAATCAACATACCAATTCCTAGCAAAATGCGTCATAAATCACATATGTACAAAGATCATACATACCATTATCCACTTGTGTCTTCTACAAATGACAACTAACTGAAGTCTTGTATAAAATAGTATATATTATATAATATACAAATGTGACGGGTTTATATATACATGCACTCGCTCACCTTATATGTATAACGGGTTTGGCAACGGGGGTAAGAAACGGGGTTAAGCGGGTTAACCCCCTTAACCCCATTATTATCCGCCAAACGCGCCCTGTTTGGTTCTGGGATTGGTGCAACCAATCCCGGGATTAGTTGCACCAATCCCGGGATAACACCCAAACAGGGTCTTATCCCGGGCTAGGATAAGATTTATCCTGGGATTAGGAATCCCAGGATTAGAGGGATTTTCATGTAAAATGGGGTATTTGCGGGGGTTTTATGCAAAACCCCCCACCTGCCCCCACCTACCTCTCTTCTTCTTCTCTCCCGATGGTTTCTTCTCTCTCTTCATCCTCACCTCACCGGCTGGATCTGAGGAAGAGAGAGAGAGAGACGAGAAAGAAGGGGGAAGGGAGTGGGAGTGGGAGGAGAAAGGGGGATCGCCGGCGTCGGAGAAGAAGGGAGGAAGAGATCGAGGAAGAAGACCGGGAGAAGGTGTGAGGACCCGTCCCTCTACTCTGTGGCTCGTTGTGGACCGCAAGGGCAATTTGGTAAATTGCACCTTGTCGACTTGTTTCACACTCGCGTGTGCACACACTGACCATGTTTGTGGTAATGTTTGGCTAGAATGGTTAGTGGGACCCGGGATCGAAAGATCCGGGCTTGGGCTTGAGTTCTTGCCCAAGTTTAGCTTTCAGCACAAATAAGATCGATCTTCTTGGGCTAAGATGTCACACCCCGACCTAGAAAACCCATCCAGGACGGGGCGTGAGGGTTCCTATCACTATACATCTCCAATCGGCGCAGTACAAAGTGGAAAGGACGGATAAGTTTAACAGTTGTATTCCAGAGGCGAAAGTGATTCAATTTTAATATATCATCAAGTTGTACAGATCAGATTTAATACAAAAGCTTCCAAGAGACAGATATAATACAATACTCCAAAATCCTCAGAAGTTTACATCATATACATGTATATGAAAAAAGGTACAACAGGTAATCCTCCAGCAACCTCAAGCGCCTCTGGATGTACTCGCGCCGCCGAAGGCCGATCCTGCCGGCTCCACCGAAGAAGAACTGCCGCCTGCACCTGCAAACGCATCCCGGATAGGAGTGAGCGATAAGCTCAGTAGGGTTCTACTCTACTGCACACTGAAGGGAGGAAAACAACAACAGTGTTGTCTCCCAGCCTAAGTCTAACGGATGCCACGGGTCCCATAACCCAGTTGATGTCACAAGGGCTCCTGTCATGAAACCTCTCTCCTGAACATGTTACCAGGAGGCCAAGGAACAGTAACATGCAAGATCACCCTTACCCAAGCTGGAATACCAAGCCTTGGGGAAACACGTCAGGGACGCATCAACATCCATCCTTAGCACTTGGCTTTGGAAGACAGCACGACCTCTAAACCTCGAACACTTATCAAGTCAACTATCGCCATCCTCAATCACAAAAGACTTGATCATACAATCACACCCTACTCCTGACTACCCATCCACGGTCCTAAGGCTAGATCCGAGCTACCCGAGAGCCTCGGATCGGCGACCCAAACCATCACCCGCCTAACCTCAAATGCCTCTAATGCACACAATGCATGGGCCTAGGCAAACATCTATCCTAGATGTCTCTATATGTCACATCATCAGTTACAAGTTCAACAGATATACAATGGCCCTCGGCACTCGCCGGCAAGAGGCTAAGGTTCCACAATTCCTCATTAACTAGCACTCATAGCTAGTTAATGGCTAGACAATCAACTAAGCATTTAACTACAATCACACATGTTTTAAATGCAAACAAAGCCATAGATTTACCCAAAAAGAGAGTTACTCGAATCGATTCTCAAACCCGATGAAAATCCTTTGAAAACCTCATCAAATCCCCCTACATGCTTCCCAACATGTTTAGATACTAATCCCAAATCAAATCCATCCAAGATAAGCCAGAAAACCAAGTCCAAGGGGTCACGGACGATGTCACGGTCGATCCGGGGATCGACCGTGAGACCACGGACGATGTCACGGTCGATCCACCGATCGACCGTGAGGCCAAAACGAGGAAAGCCACATGGGCGACGGTCGATCAGCCCATCGACCGTCGGGAGCCCAAAACGAGACAGAGCCTCACGGACGATGCGACGGTCGATCCGACGGTCGACCGTGAGGCAGGATGAAAAAGAGAGAGAACCCACGGTCGATCGACCCATCGACCGTGGGAGGCTAAAATCCCGACAGAGCCTGACGGTCGATGCGACGGTCGATCCGACGGTCGACCGCCATGCCCAGAAAGTGTAAAACAACACTTGACGGTCGATGCACCGATCGACCGTCGAGCCTTAAGCACAGTTCTTCAGAACAGTGCCAGAAATCCAATTTCTTGGATTTCAAGGATCAAATCATGTTGGAATAAGATGAAACTTTGCAAGCAAGAGTATTTAGCAATGAGGAAGCTAATGAAATGAAGAAAACCAGCTTTTGACGGTTAAATCTCCTATCTATGTCCAAATGGACAAAAACCGACAAAATGGCGATAATACGGAAACCAACCGTTAGAATACGGAAAAGGCAAGGTAGGAATGCTTCAAATCCTTCATACTACATGCACAAAGAGATACATAGCATTCTAACAAGTATTCCTACACCGAAAGTGCATAAAACCTATCCTAGGAGAACCCGATCCAAGGATCGAGGTAGATTCACCTACCTGAGCAAGTAGGGTAGCTCCTCCACGCGTGCCACCAGCCGAGCCGCCAAGATCCAAGCTCCGAAAGCCGAAGTCTCCAACCCTAGCTCAGCCGAAGGAGAGAGAGAGGAGAAAACGACAGGAGAAGAAGAGAACGAAAGAGAAGAAAGAGACATGCCTTATATAGAAATTCCAAATCTATCTCAGCCGTCTAAATCGATCTTTCCCGATCGAGCTCCGATCCTCCGATCGGACGCACCCTAGGGATTCTAATCAAACACATACATCGATCAAAGTCAGTGTGTGGAACGCGGGTGTGAAACCAACCACCAGAGGGCATATTTACCAAAATGCCCCCGGGGTCCAAAACCGCCACACGATCGCCCGATCGTGCCCGACGCGGAACCAAACCAATAGGAAACCGGCTCTCGACCCACGCGGTCGAGCCAGGTCTGAGGGACGGGCCCTCACATAAGAGATCGATCTCCTTATGCCAGAAAGTCAAGCTGAGTTCGTCGTGAGAGATCGATCTTCTTTTGAGAAGAGATCGATCCCTCATAGGTCGGTTCGTCCGCCTATAAAGCGGACTCAGCGGATTTTCTCAAATCCTTTTGAAATCCGTGGATCTTGAGCTCAGATCTGTCGATTTTGAAGGAGCTTGAGGAAGATCCAAGGCCTAGTAGCTTGGATTGAAGCTGCTATTGCATAGGTAGGGATCCTACCTACATCTTTTCGAGTTTGAAAGTTTTTCCGGTTTAATTGTGATCTTTTGCTTAGATCTGTTAATATATATATATATATATATATACATGTTTGCTGTGATTCCACCGGTTTTGGACTCGTGGTCCCTTGATCTACCAAATCCCAAAGTTTTAAGGGGTTTGCTAGCATTTTTCGGCGGTATTTCTCGCCGTTCGGTCGCCGGAGAACCCATCCGGATCGATCCTTCTAGAGGAAGGATCGATCCCTCTGGGTTGGTCATGCTGCGCCCGATGAAGGATCGATTCTCTGCTTGGAGATGATCGATCCTGGGTCTTGGGTAGCATGGTTACCTTGCGTCGCGAGGAGGATCGATCTTCCTGGGAGGAAGGATCGATCTTTTTTGGCGCGACAAGAAGGGTGCCCTCTGTCTCGAGAAAGATCGATCTTCCTGAGAAGAAGGATCGATCTTCTTTAGTTTGACAGTGAGGGAAGGCTCTTTGTTACTTGAAAGATCGATCTTTTCTTAGGTAAAGATCGATCCTTTAGTAGCAGAGAGGATTTTTCATGGCTTTTGCCCGCGGGGCTTGGTATGTCGGTTTTCCCTTACCGCTTTATACCTTGTACATATGTTTAAGCATGCTAGCCCTATAATAGGGGCAGTGGTGAACCGGGGGAGTGATGACTCCCGAGATGTTTAGAATAAACGGGCGGGTAGCCCTACAGCTTTCCTTAGCCTTGCATGCCGGCGTGCGCCGAGGGCTTTATCTGTGATATCTGTGAGCTGTTGTTTGCAGGGCTGCTTCCCGATGCAGGTATTGTGGTGGACTGCTGGCAGTTGGTGGTGGTACCACTACAGCAGCTCCTAGACCTTACTTACATGTTCACCACCCTAGGCCAGTAGGGTGTCGTGCCCAGACCTTGTTATATATCATCACATATTGTTGCATGCTTACATGTACTATCCTACGCATGTTCATAGCATGCATTGTGTTGCGCATTAGCTGCATAAGAGTAGGATGCTGGCGGCGGGTTGACCGCCGATCCGGGGCTTTCGGGTAGTCCGGATCTAGCTCTAGGATCGTTGCGGGTAGCTTGGTCCATGACTCGATTTGTAGTATTCAGTCGATATCGATGATAGGGTTAGATGACCTGAATACATGTTGTTTGATGTTTAGAGGTCGTGTCGGCCTCGATCCGAGTCCTGAGGTGTAGCCGGTGTCCGGCAGTCTTTGACTCTTGAGTGGGGGGTGTGCCCACTCAGCGGTGCCTTGTCCCGCCAGTAGTGTTCACGGTCCTGCTGTGAGTCCGCAGTGCTGGGAGCCTGCATTCTAGGACGTCCGGTGGGGTTATGGGACCTCTGTATACATCCAGGCTTTGCTTAGGGGTGACACTGTTGTGTTCCCTCCCTTGTGCGTGTCGTAGTGTAGTGTCCCTGCTGAACTTAGTGCTCACTCCTACCCGGGCTGTGTTTTGCAGGTGCTGGCGCTAGCTCTTCTTCGGTCGCCCCTACCGGGCAGGTGTTTGGTGACGTGGCAGCGTTTGGTGGTGCTTGAGGAGCGGCGATCTCAGTTTTTACCCTTTTGTTATAGATAGTCTCCTACGGGAGTGTTAAATGTATAATTTCCCTGTTTTGAGGATTTGTATTATATCCAGTTCAGTGTTTTTAGGTTTATGATTGTTTGTATAATACATGATGATTATGAATTGCTAGGGAGACCACTACGATTAGAGGGAAACCTCGCCAAAATTTTCGCAGTAGGTTAGGTTCCGGTTCGCGTCGCCCGGCCCGGTTGGGCCTACGCGGGTCGGGGCGTGACAGAAGGAGAGGTGGAGCTCACCGGGAAAGGGTAGATCTAGTGAGATTTTTGCCGGATTTCGTCTCCTTTTTCATCTTCCCCGCAACTACTCTCCGACATTCCTACACCGCTCCGGTCTTCCTCGATATCCCTTGCGCCACTGACAACTCTCAATCATTTGTGGAGGTGACGGTGAGTTAGAGATGGTGGTATGAGACGGTGAGTTAGAGAGGTGGCGGCACTGGCTTCGAGAGAAGGGGCGGAGCTTGCAGGGTACAAGCGAGCAGGGAGGTCGGCAGTGTCGAATCGGCGTCGCAGTGTGGTCTGGAGTTGTTGTGGGCTGGATGGCGACTGAAGGGAGAGGGGGCACCGCAGGTGACCGTGGGTGAGGGTGAGCTAGCGGCGGCGAGGGGTCTTGGTAGCATTGTCGCCGGAGAGAGATGGCGGTGGATGCGGTGAGGTGGGATAATGGCAGTGGCGGGGAAGTAAGCAGTCGCAGTCGCATGAGCCATCATCCAGGCTCCATGAACTACTGGTCACAGCGGAGGATAAGGAAGGGGCATGGGTTTGCTCTTTCTATTTTATATTATTTTAATAATATAAATTAAAATAATATTATTATATTAATATAAATGGGTTCGTACGGGGATGCAATGATGTGTATAACCATGCCACGTTATCATGCTATGCCATGTGGCGAAGAGATCATTTTTTGCGTCCATTGGAAGTGGAGGTCACGTGTACGTCGCCGGCGGCCACGACGCCGACAAGACACTCTCAACACCGCCAAGCCATACGACCTGGTTGAGGACGAGCGGGCATCGATGCCGACGATAGCGAAGGAGCGGGCGTCTATCGGAGATGGCAAATAAGTGGGTGTTGATATGAGAGAGATTAGCAGGAGGAGGCGTCGAACGGGTGGGATGGTAATATTATACTTTAATTAATATAATATGTATTATTATATTATTAAGTAATTTATTAAAGCCAATGTGAATATTTATGCATTATCATATTATTAATTCAAGTACCAATATTATTAATTTACTTTCCACCTCACCAATCCCTATTCCTATTCCACTTTTTTCAACCAATATTATTAATTTACTTTTCACCTCACCGATCCCAATTAATCATTACCTCCTTATCTCCACTTTTTCAACCAAACACCAAAATGAGATAAATTTTATCCCACAACTTATCCCGGGTTACTAATCCATGTCACCTCTAATCCCGGAATAGACTATCCCACAACCAAACGCAATCAAGTCTCGTATAAAATAGTATATACTATAAATATACAAATGGGATGGGTTTATATATACATGTACTCACTCGCCTTATATGTATAACGGGTTTGGCAACGGGGTTTAAGGTTTAGGGTTAAGCTTTTGGGGTTAATATGGGTTAAATCTAAAAATGGGGTTAAGCTTCTCTCTCATTTACACCAATCAAATATATTCTAATATTATTGTGATGAAGTCAATATATAAATAATGATAGAATAATATATTTTTTACATGATGTGAACCAATCATGGTATAACACGTGGCATGTGGGACCCACCTATATTAATATTTTATTATAATAATATGTTATTGATATTATTTAATACACTACGCATGGGAAATTCTTTTTTATGCGCTTCTAAAAATACATGCAAATATTTTTATGATGGTATAAAAATGTTTACGTGCATAATAACATTTTTTGTGCGTGTTTATTTTTCTATGTGTAAATATTATTGTGAGCTCATAAACATTTTTATATGCGTTTTTATGAGCGTATAAAAACTTTTGCGCACGCATAGTAATTTTTTTATATACGTATTGTATTAAATAATATTATTCATATGTTATTATAATAAAATATTAATATAAGTGGGTCCACATGCCACATGTCATATCATTATTGGTCTACATAATGAAAAAATATTTTATATTATATTATTTTAATAATAAATATTTAAAATATTATTATTATATTAATATAAGTGGGTCTGTATGGGGATGCATTGATGTGTACAAACATTATTTTATATTATTTTAATAATAAATATTAAAATATTATTATTATATTAATATAAGTGGGTTCGCATGGGGATGCATTGATGCAATTTTATATATTTATTACACTTTATGATGAACATTTTAATTAACTTAATAATTAATTTTAATATTATAATCTTAACCCACTATGTTACCCATTATTATAATACTATATATTTTATAACTTTTACTCTTATCCCAAGTTTAACCCACTAACTTACCCTTATTTCTATGCCAAACGTCAAAAGTGGGTTAAGTCTACCTCAATTTCTTATCCTCACTTTTTTACTCCTAGCCCCTTAAGCCATTCCTCTTGACCCTGAACCAAACGGGGGCGAAGACCCTAACCCAAATCGACCCATTTTCCATGAGGCCCATGCATGGATGCATGTGTGGAAGCGCCGGTCTGGGCTTGCCTTTTAGGCTTTAGCCAACCTTGGTCAAATTGGCCCAATGCAAGCCCATGGACATTAACAGTCTAGAAAGGAAGTTTATAAAGAGTGACTTCTAGTTTTATATGTGTAGTTGTGCTCTGGGAAACTAGTAATTTAGAAGATTCTCATTCAAATAATCACACTTGATAAAAAAAAAAGTCCAGAGAGAAAAGTACAAGGAAAAACGAGAATATATATATATATATATATATATATATATATATATATATACCTAATGTAGAAATCAAGAGTTCCTGGGAAGATGGGAGTCTGCTTTTCATTTGATTTTTTTTCCACTCCAAATGCCAAAAAGTTAAAAGAATCTATGAAACTATTCAATTTCCTACGAACCAATCACCCCTAAAGAAAACACTTCTCCACCGGGTGAAATTTCCAACCACCTAATGGAATCCAAACTTGATTCCATGCCACTAAAGCAATGTGGTGGTGCAGTTAATGTTTGTAAGCTCCTCCTGCGTAGGGTCAGGGTTCTTTTTTTTTTTGATAAGTTAAACTAAGAGGCTAACAAATCCGATTAAGGGCGCACATCATAGCCAGGCTTAGGGGTGAGCATTCGGTTCTCGGTCCAGAACCGAAGAATCGAATTTTTTTCGATTCTGCTTTTAAAGAACCGAACCGAACTTATGAACGAATCGAACCGAAATTGTTCGGTTCCAAATCAATTGGAACCGAACCGAAATTGTTCGGTTCCAATAATCGAACCGAACTTTTGTTCGGTTCCGAACCGAACCGAATTTTTTGGAACCGAACCGAACGTTTTAGACCATAGGTTCATAGGCTAAGGCATGTATGAAAACTTCGGTTTTGATCCGAACCGAACCGAATTTTTTTTAAAGAATCGAACCCGAACCGAAACCTGAACTTTTCATACATCCCAAAACCGAACTGAACCGAAAAACCGAAAAAACCGAACCGAATGGACCAAACTAGTTCGGTTCGGTTCGGTTCGATTCTGCTCACCCCTAGCCATGTTGGGCAACCTGTAGGGACAGACCCCCCTGGTTCCTAAGTTTAGGGGTTCGAATCGTGAAGGATATCATGCATCAAGAATAAGACTGACCACTATCCGTGAGAAAACCTTGTAAACTCAGCTGAGTAAGAATCGACATCATAAGGTTAGAAGTAGCTTTCACTAATCCTGTTTCTGCCTTGAAATGAATGCAACCTTTCCTTTCATGTATACCAGCTTGCAATATATATATAGCCCAAACATGTCATTGATATATTGCTTTCAAATTCCACCAATAGACCAACATCATCAATCTTCTTTTCCTCAGGTGATACCAAACTAGATGTTATTATCAGATGACATTATTTTACTCACTAAATCATTTCATATTCTAATTGACAGCAGCATTTTAACTAACCGTCGGCGTCATTAGGCCTAAAAGTATTTTAGTTTAACGTGGGTCATTCTGCCGACATTAGTCTTGTTTCAAATGTAGCTTTAGATTTATGATTTGTTTCATTTTGAAGTTTTAGTCACATTAATTAACCAATAGTCGTAGCCCGAAAACTGTTTGACAAATGAAAACAAGCAGTAATGAATTGAAGGGTTGGTTGGCGAATTCCTATCATAGGTATTCATATGAGTTTCGTAGCTTGGTTGGCATGTCACTCAGATAGATCAGACTAGCTAGCTGCCCTATTTCTCTTCTCAATATGTTAGCTAGCTAGACAGCCCTTGTTTGGCAATGGGGTTAAGAAGATTACCCTCATTTTATCCCTATTTTTTCACCAAATACCAAAACAATGATTACGGGGTTACTACTATTCTACATGTCACATTCTTCTTTATTTTTTTCTACTCCCATTTCTTATCCTCATTTTTTCTATCCTCATATTCTCCTTAACCCCCTTACCCCTAACCCCGAACCAAACAGGAGAGACCGGCATTTATTTTAATTTGTATTTATTTTTCGATCTCTTTTGCCTTTATTTTTAGCCCAACCAAATGTTCCATGGTATATTTGATGAGTAGACTGATCGAGCAAAATTCTCTTCTAGAAGCTTTTCATTCAACAATTTCTTTGATAACAAAATTAGCATTTTATTAATCAGGAGGTTCTTAGTTCGAGCTTTTCTTCTAGCTAGTTTAATTAAAGAGGTTTTAACAAGGGGGAAGGGGCGTCGGCACCATAAACTAGACTTATCCCGTTAAAAAAACACCAAATATAATTTTTGGGGCCTTAACACCATCTACCACTTCAAAAGACACATATACCCCCCTCCTACAACAGCCTCAAAAAACATACGCTCTCCTCCTCCTCCTCCTCTTCCTCTCTTCTCGCCTCCTCACTGTCACCCATCCGCCTCCTCTAGCTCCTCCACCTCCCGTCTCCTTCAAACCCCCCATGAACGCTCTCCTTTTGCTCCTCAACCTCTCATTCAAACGCCATGAACGCGCCTTAGAAGCTCCAAACGCTAGGCCATGTCGATGGATCCGCATCATCCTAAGAAGAACGGTTGCGATGGTTGCGGCGAGAAGAAGGGCACGACAGTTAAGAATATGTGACCGTCACCAAGTATCACCGTCGACGAGATCGTCGTGGAGTTCTCCCACTACGCCCCCGGCGTTGCCCGGATCAACAACGACAACTTCGGGCTCTGCCCCACCTCTATTCTTGCTGCCACTTCTCTCCTGTCAACGAGGTCCCTCTGTTCTTGCTGCCCCTTCTCCCCTGTCAATGAGTTCCCTCTGTTCTTTCTGCCCCTTCTCCCATGTCAAGAGAAAAGAGAATTTTGAAAAGAGAACATAGAAGAGAGAAAAGAGAAAAGGGAACTAAGAAAAAGAGGAGAGAGAAGAGTGTAGAGAGAAAAGAAAATTTTGAAAAGAGAACATAGAAAAGAGAACTAAGAAAATAGCAGAGAGAAGAGAGTAGAGAGAAAAGAGAATTTTGAAAAGAGAACTAAGAAAAGAGAAGAGAGAAGAGAGTAGAGAGAAAAGAGAAAAGAGAATTTTGAAAAGAGAACATAGAAGAGAGAAAAGAGAACATAGAGAGTAGAGAGAAAAGAGAAAAGAGAACATAGAGACTAGATAGAAAAGAGAAAAGAGAACTAAGAAAAGAAAAGAGAGAAGAAAGTAGAGAGAAGAGAATTTTGAAAAAAGAACATAGAAAAGAGAACTAAGAAAAGAGCAGAAAGAAGAGAGTAGAGAGAAAAGAGAAAAGAGAATTTTGAAAAAAGAACATAGAAGAGAGAAAAGAGAAAAGAGAACTAAGAAAAGAGAAGAGAGTAGAGAGTAGAGAGAAAAGAGAATTTTGAAAAGAGAACATAGAAAAGAGAACTAAGAAAAGAGCAGAGACAAGAGAGTAGAGAGAAAAGAGAAAAGAGAATTTTGAAAGGAGAACATAGAAGAGAGAAAAAAGAAGAGAGTAGAGAGTAGAGAGAAAAGAGAATTTTGAAACAAGAATTTTGAAAAGAGAACTAAGAAAAGAGAATAGAAAAGAGAGTAGAGAGAAAAGAGAAAAGAGAATTTTGAAACGAGAACATAGAAGAGAGAAAAGGGAAAAGAAAAAAGAGAACTAAGAAAAGAGAAGAGAGAAGACAGTAGAGAGAAAAGAGAATTTTGAAAAGAGAATTTTGAAAAGAGAACTAAGAAAAGAGCAGAGAGAAGAGAGTAGAGAGAAAAGAGAAAATAGAATTTTGAAACGAGAACATAGAAGAGAGGAGAGAGAAAAGAGAACTAAGAAAAGAAAAGAGAGAAGAAAGTAGAGAGAAAAGAGAATTTTGAAAAGAGAACATAGAAAAGAGAACTAAGAAAAGAGCAGAGAGAAGAGAGTAGAGAGAAAAGAGAAAAGAGGAAGAGGAGAGCGTATGTTTTTTGAGCAGAGAGAAGAGAGTAGAGAGAAGGCTTTAAGCCTTTGCATTGTTTCACCTTGTCAACACATCCACCACCCAGCTTCAATCACATAAACCATAAATTTCTTCACATACCTCTCATGAGAAATGATTGGTGTGTCCTCTCTTGATCAAAGAAAATGGCCTTAGCTTCACAGTCCATGTTCTTCACAGTCCCTGTTCTTTCTCATGCTCATATCCATCCCTTCACAGACCTCTCATATCCATGCCCAAATTTGCTGGATGAAGCTGTTCATGGGGACGGGGTATGTGGATGTGTCTGCGAAGCCGAATATCTGAAAGGAGTGGCCGGGGTCGGAGTAGACATAGGAAGCGTCGTCCGTCACGAAGACCTCCGACGACGATGGATCGGAGGCGGCACACTTCTTGATCGCGGCGGCGGAGACGACGGGCAACACCGCCCATGCCCATCTCGATTTGGTCAGACATCGTGTTGACCCCCCTGTCGTCGTCGACGGGGGGGTGTACTGACTTCTCGATGGTGGCTAGCCGGGTGGCGGGGGAGAGGGTGCTGGGGGAGAGGAGGGTGAGAGGAGGGTGAGAGGGAGGGGGATGATGGAGGAAGATGACAGTAAGAGAAAGGGAAAAGGGAGGGGGGTGATGAAGTTATAGTTGGGATTAGGATTTGGCTTATCATAGGGGTAAAAAAGTCATCAAAATTATATAACCAACCATAACTATTCATAACTGATGTAAAATGGTGTTAAGATCTTAAATCTAATGATAGGGGTGTACCCATCGACAAATTTCATAAATTTGGTGTAAACACCAATTATCTATTTTAACTAACAAATACTGATGATTAATTGAGCTAAGCTAGCTAGTTCGAAAGGCCGGATCTTACGGACAAAGTTCAAGGCTAAGGATGATTTGATCCTTAAATCACCAAGTTTTAACCTGAGAATATTAAAACTAATCATTGTCTCAGCATAAATCAATGGGCTTTGATTGAGGTACATGTCATGTGCATGTACCCCAATAGGTGGCATTCAGGAGGCCTCCCTCCTTAGCCTCTCTCTACCCATTCTCTCTCTCTACCTCACTCTCTCTATCTCTCTCTACCATGTATGTCGCGCCTCGGCCCGCGGACGCCAAGCCGGGCCGGGACACGAGGGGGAAAGACCTACAACTACTAGCCTCAACTGGCGGAAACAGTTGAAACTAACACACAGCTGGCGGAAACAGCTGACAACAAGAACAAGGCGGAAGCAAACTTAACAACATCTATTACAAAACAGATATAATAGAGTTAACAAGAGTTCTAATACAACAAGATTTACAATGGATCAACAACAGTCCCCCAAAAAGCTACAACACCCACCGGGGTCTCCGCAAAGGCACAAATAAAACCCTCCTGACCCTCAGACATGGCCAGGAGCCGACGCGCTACCACGAGACGACCGACGGGGAAGCACCGGAGAGGAGCTGGGACCTGCACCTGCAAACAACACAGTCCAGGTAGGAATGAGCAACAGCTCAGTAGGGTCCTACTCTACCACTCTCACTAAGAAGGCAAACCCAAACGAACCAACTCTGAAGCCAAGTACTGAGGCTTGCCAAGGATCCCATAAATCCCATCAATAACCCGAAGGGTTCCTGTCCCAAGTACGCCCCTCCGACAACCGCTGCTCAGGGGTGGGCAACTCCGACAATCCCTGACACAGGGTGGACATGGCGCTACTAGTAGGACACCCTTCTCCAAGCGAGATCTCCACACTTGGCGGAACGACCGTGGTTAAGACTACCATCTCTCAGTACTTCAAGCAGCGAAGCCAACACGACCCCTAACTCCCGACCAAAGACTAAGTCTAGCCAGGGAGTCCATCGATCCCATCGATGTTTCTCTTCTCCCAGGGTTCCTGCCCAACATACGTCCCTCCGACAGCCACTGCTCGAGGACTGGACCACCTCCGACGGTCCCTGACACAGGGTGGGCCAGACGATACCTGTAGGACACCCTTACCCTTGCTGGACACCAACACGGGGACGCAAGTCGGGTAACGGCATCCACCACTTAGCCCTTGATCACCGAAGTCCACGAGTCAACCCCACCCAGTCCGAACTAGCATGTCTAATGCACAAGAAGCAGGGCAAGATAAATATAAAGCAGTAACAGGCAACATAACAAGGGCACACCTTCGGCCCATTTAGTCTAAGCACTCCCGAGGATCGTGACTTCCTCGGTTCACCACTAAGAGATAAAGGGCATACCGACATCCCATTTATTCTACACATCCCGAGAGGCATCACCCTCTCGGTTCCACCACAAAGCGATAAGCACTTAAGCATGAGGAGTAACATGATAAGCCCCAAGGGCAGAACCGTCAAAACCACTTACATGCGAAGCCCCGCGGGCAAAACCGCATTTAAAACAAGTAAAAGTCTTCCCTGCGTCGAAGGAGATCGATCCCATGTAGCAGTGGGATCGATCTTCCTCGAGGTTAGAAGCACCCGTCCCGGTCACCCAAACGGGATCGATCTCCACCCATATGGAGATCGATCTCGTATGTGACCCCTTGATGCGCCGACGCCAACCGCCAAGGGATCGATCTCCCTCCCGGGGAGATCGCTCCCGCTCGGGCGGGGCGTGCCATCCCAAACGGGATCGATCTCATCCCATGAGATCGATCCTGATGGGTTCATCGGCGGGCGGACGACGAGGAAAGTCGCCAGAAATCCGCAACCAAACCTCACCAAACTTGGTGGGCTGATCGATCCAAACACCATGAAGCTACTCAAGGCCTCAAATCCGAAAAACATCAACTCCATAGAGAGATCTATCGAAAATCAAAACCGGATTTCAAACCTTTAAAACAGTCATAGTCTTTGAGTGAGAACCCTACCTCCACAGAGCTGCTTCGATCCACGAAGCCTAGCCTAGGATCTTCCTCACGCCGTCACGGTTCCAACGAGCCTTCAAGCTCCGAGAACGGTGGCCGGAGGAGGGAGAACGGAGGAGGAAAGGGAGCTGCCGGAACAGGGGAAGAAAACAAAGCCCGGGAGGAAGAAGAAAGAAGAAGGGAAAGGAAGGGAGGAGGAGAAGGGGATAAGGCCGGGGAAAGCCGACGAAGGCGGGGAAAAGGCGAAGGAGGGGAGCAAAAGTCTCCCCTCCCCTGACAGGGGAAGCGACGGCCATCGCCGTGGCCGTCCTTCGAACTCCACCGTCAAAGACTTCCAGGCACAGAGAGATCGATCTTCCTTGCATGCGGGATCGATCCGACTAGCCATCGGGATCGATCTTCCTTGACAAGGGATCGATCTCTATTCCCAGAAAGGCAAACTTGGGCTGAAACACAAGCCCAAGCCCAGAACTTTCATTCTCGGGTCCACCTAACCTTTCTAAGCAAACACAAGCATCAACCAAGGTCAGTGTGTGCACACCCAGTGTGAAACAACCGCCAATGCGCAATTTTCCAAATTGCCCTTGTGGTCAACCACAAGCCAAAGGAAAAGAGGGGCGGGTCCTCACAATGTACGTGTACATGACCAACTTGTCATGCACACAAATCTTTCTTGTATCAACATATAACTAATATTACAAGACGGTCAAATTAATATGTTAAAACGCGGAGCCATGTGGCATTGGATTCCTCTGATTAGCTATGCCATTTTTAGCACATGATCAAGACCAGACTAAGTTCCGATAACCGACTCGAATCCGATCCTTCAGCAGTACGTTTTGGATGCTGATTTATCATCAAAATCAACCTAACAGTAGTACCTAACATTCATGTACTTAGCACCCCCTCCTAATTCTATCACAGCTCTCTCTCAGTACCTCTTAACAAATACATAATAGCAACCCATGGCTAGTAGAGAGAGAAAGAGAGAGGGGGGGGGGGGGGGGGGGGGGACCAACTGACAACTGAGAGAATTTAGGCAGCTCAACTCAAAGCATCCAACGAAGCCATGTGAGGAGGGGGGCATGCATCCTCCTGTCGGCCGCAGCCCTTCTCTTTTCCATGCCATGCCATCCATCCATCCATCACCCCTCCTATCCTCTGGATCTTTCTCTCTCTCTCTCTCATCAAAGCTTTTCCTCTCTCCTTTTGTCGCTGTCATCCCCCCCCCCCCCCCACCCTTCTTTTTCTTCTTCACGTTGCATGTGTATACTTTAAACCACATGCTCTAGTAGTCCTGGATGCATGCATGCATGTATGGGTTGGCAGTTGGCACTACGTACGCTACGTAGCCATGACACACACACACACAACAAAAGCACGGAAAAGAAGGCCGTTAGAGATCGATCCACCAAGAAGAATAAGAACAGGTGCATGCCCTCGTGCAAAAAGGCACTGCCATCACCATGCCTCGGTGATCACTAGCTCACTAGCTTGAGAAAAGCTTAGAAAGAAGAAAGAGAGAGAGACAGCAGCACTACAAGTGATCAAAAGTGAAGTGTGGAGCTCTATGCCAATTAGCAGCAGCGACAGGATGCCATGCTGTGTCCCTTTGTTGGATAGCCTCGCATCCCTAGATTCGCCGGAGCACGTGATGCTGGCCGTAGGGCCTTTTTGCTAACGTAGTCTTATTGGGATCCCATCCCCTGCTTTCCAGCTAAACAGCTATAATTAGTGAGCTATCTATGTGTATATATAGTAGGCATGCATGACTGGGAGGAGTTCATCAAAAGGTCATGGTTTTAGCTGTTTCTTTTGTTCGTGTTCTAGTTCTAGTTCTACGTAGATGAATGTGCAAGTTGGAGAAGGTCATTATATATGCCTTTGACTTATGCCCCACAGAGAATTCAATGCTAGAGAAAGCTAGGGTGTTTGTAATCTCAGAATAAATAATATGATACTACTGTGACAATATCTCATCCACTCTTTCCCCCAAGTAGCTAGCTAGTTGATGGCCTAAAACTTAACACCGTGGTCCCTATATATTCTCTTATTTAAGTTGCCGATTTAACACCTCTCATGCCATTGGATGGACTCTTGAAAGTGCTGTTCTCTTTTTACGCGGTTCATATCTTCTATCTACCATAAAGAAAGTAAATCAATCGGTAAAAATCATTTTGGTTCGTTTAGTTTCGAGCTTTTTCATTTTAAACTTTGTGTTTCAAAATGTAACAAAACAGACCCTGTAATTACAATAATTTCACTTAAAATCCAAATTACTGATGGTCGTTTCTTAACTTAACGGTCGTTAGTAATTCATTTTGGAAAAATATCATTTTGGTCCCCTCTAGTTATAGGGTTTTTCATTTTAAACCCTATGGTTACAATAATTTCATTTTAAATCATGTATTTCAAAACGTAACAAAACAGACTCTGTGGTTACAATAATTTTACTTTAAACCTAAGTTCAGTAACGGCTGTTAAAGACTTAACGTAAAATTAGTTTTGACCCAATATTGACTGATTTATTCTGTTCTCTCTCTTCCCTCACTTATCTCCCTCTAACCGCCTGCGGCTTTTCGCCGCCAGACCGCCTGGGCATCCCACCTCCAGATCTCTCTCGACATGCTGAGATCTTAGGCGACCCAAGATGGGATTTTTAGGCGACCCAAAAGACCATTACTCTAATCTCTCCCTTCACATTGGTGCCCTTCTACTCCTACAGATTGCCACCGCCACCCATGCAAGCTCTTCCCAACTCTCTCCGTTGCAAACCACAACGCTGCTCCACCTCCAGCGCATCCTTGAGTACCTACTGGCCCTCTCTGTGGTCAACATGATTTTCAACCAGCTGGTTCGTGCATGGGATGCTTGCTTTGACAACTATGATTGTAATGGGGCTTCGAACGAGCTGGCGGCAAGAGATGGCAAAATTGACCGCCCCGCTGGATAACCAACCCGATGGGGACGGGTGTGGTATAGATTATTTACTCGTGGATACGAGTATGGTTTACAAATTTAAAATCCGCGCGGGTACGGGGCGGATTATGGTATTGGGTAATATCCGCCCTGCTATCCGCCCCGCCCCCCACTAAATGTTGGTTTGGTGGATTTTAGAGAGTCTATTTTTGTAATAATAATCTAATAAAGACTAATTGTTGATGACTGTTTGGTGGATCTAGATTTTAGAGACCGAATAATGATGATAGTTTGGTGGATCTAGATTTTAGAGACCGAATAATGATGATAGTTTGGTGGATTTAGATTTAGATTTTAGAAACTTAATGCTAATTGAATGGTTGTTTTTAGGTTTTGCGGATAACCGCGGGTTGCGGATAATATCCGCGTACCCGCGGGGATGGTTATGGTCCGCGATCCCCATTATCCTCGCGGGGACGGGGCGGTGCGGGTATGGGCGGACGAGTGCGGGGACAGGGACCCCGATCGGCCCCG
The DNA here is from genome assembly GCA_963920575.1 of Narthecium ossifragum. Taxonomy (NCBI): domain Eukaryota; kingdom Viridiplantae; phylum Streptophyta; class Magnoliopsida; order Dioscoreales; family Nartheciaceae; genus Narthecium; species Narthecium ossifragum. The sequence continues at coordinate 18,214,923 of OY986967.1, read as the reverse complement.
TTGCCATCACTGGCGGCAAGGTTGACGACGAGAAGACCGTTTGGGTTTAAAATGAAATTATTGTAACCATATGGTTTAAAATGAAAAAACCCTGAAACTAGAGGGGACTAAAATGATATTTTCCCTTTCATTTTAAACCTTGTGTTTCAACAAACGGCCGTTACTAAATTTGGGTTTAAAGTGAAATTATTGTAATTACAAGGTCTGTTTTGTTACGTTTTAAAACACATGGTTTAAAATGAAAAACTGTGAAACTAGAGGGGACCAAAATGATTTTTACCCTAAATCAATATACCATTTGCTATTTTCGAAAGGTCTAGTCTATCCTAACATTCTTGCAGCCATGGGTGAAGTTGAGGGTACGTTTGGTTGGGATGAATCCACACTGATCATGTGTTTGGTTCATCACGCATCAACTAATGCATGCATTAATGGCTGATTCTAATGACCTACGACGTGATTGGCTGCATTAATTGCTTGTTCCAATGACCTACGATAGCGCTCATCTACGAGTTGTATGTAGGCAAGCTGCAGTCTTCTCGTCTGTATCTTTTCGTTTTGTTCTTTGTGGTGTTGTTTCTATTGCAGACTCTTTAGCTAGGATGGGTAGGGAGAGGAGATGGTCCCAAGTTTGAGCTTTTGAGTCGGGTGGTACCCCCGCTTGGGTTACTGGACTTTTTGTTGGTGTGAGGTATCTGTTGTAATATGTTCTCCTTCCTTATTCTACCCTTCGGGCTCATCTAAATTTTTTTAAAAAAACTAATGTATGCATTGTACGATGCATTTTTTAAGGCAAATCATGTATCGTGTACAATGGTCGTTTCACGCGATTCATCCATTTACAGTATATCTCCTATACCCCGTGAACATATTAAAATATATTTAATAAAATTATGTGAACATTATTTTAATTTCAATAAAGTCATTATATCATGACACATTAATATATATATATATATATTCAATAAAATTATATGAACATTAATATATATATATAATATATGTGTAACTTTATTGCGTCATTATATATTCAAGAAAGTTATATGAACATTAATATATATATATGTGTGTGTGTAATTTTCATGTGTTATTATCTGAACATTAAAAGTATGTGAATATTAATTAAATGTATATATACGTACATGTGTGTGTCTAACTTTATTGCGTCATTACGTGAACATTTAAATTTAACATTTAATGTGTTAATGTGTAGTCTATATATATTGAAATTTAACTCTATTGCATCATTGTGAGAACATTATATGAATAGTATATATATACACACACATACATATAAAAGATCATGGTGCATCGACTAATTCAAAAGACAAATCAAACAAATGCATTCACTGCCCGATGCATGTACCATTTGATGCATGCATCCCACGATCCCTCTGCATCAACGATTCAAACAACCAAACGCATATATGGTATCAAAGTCAAGGCTTAAATCCTGAGTCCATCGATCGCCTTTTTAAGTATGCACATAGAACTGTAAACTTTGAAATTATATTATGGCATTACTATTAAGAGTGCGTTTGGTTACACGTTTGACCATGGGAGAGGGAGTCACGACTCCCTCCGTCGTGTTTGGTTGGCATTTAAGCGTGGGAGAGGAAGTCGCCTCTCCCGAGCTCTCCCATCATGGGAGGAAACCGAATTCCTCCCGAAGTTGGGAGGAATCATGTTTCCTTTCCCTCATATATGGTCAACGCAAGGTAAATTACTAAAACACCCATCGTATCCTTTCCATAGCCATCCGATTTAAAAGGATGAATTAGATTACAACTGTCCGATCGATGCTAAATAGGGTTTGATTAAAACTATCGGCAACATATCCATAGTAAAAAAAAAACAACGATCTCCATCTCCTTCTATCAACATGTTTTTCTTCCTCGTATATCCCGGTACGTGATTTCTTTGTATTTGTTATGAAAAATGTATTTGCGAATTTATTTTTCTTGCTACAGCATGTGTAAAAATAAAAATTTATTTATGTGTTTGTTAACTGTGCATTAAGCAACTTGAATGACAGTTATGTTGATCAAGCTTAAAAAAAAGTGAGTTTACTTAATTTTTTCTCTTTAATTCATTACAAAAGTTAATAATGTAATATTTCTACTAAAAATACAAAGTTTAAGATTACAAAATACGTCATATTAATGAGATAATATATCGAGGGTATATTAGTGACTTCAATATCATTCCTACGCTTTCCCATCTTAATTTAATTTGGACATACCAAACACAAACAACGTCTTTCCCTCTCCCACTACCATGGTTATACCAAACACTGATCCCCAACAATCTCATTCCTCTCCACTCCTCTCCCTCTCCCGCCGTGCAACCAAACACACCCTAAGATTACATAATACTCTTATGCTGACTCATATATCACGTTATAAAACCTTTTATATAATAGATAACCCAGTTGTCACCACAAACGAAGTTTTTGAATCTTTTATTTGACAATCTCAAATGAAGAATAATTTATAAAGGAATCAGGCGCGGCGATGCTTTGTTCGAGCATTAAACAAACATTAAGCTAAATAGATTAATAGCTTCGGAAACATTAAAAACACACAAGAAAACCAGTTTAGTTACCGTAATCAAAGCTCCTGCTCTAAATTACACTACCCATGACTTCTAGTCAAAGCCATGATCATCCCAGCACCAAAACACACTTTCTTTTCTCTTAAATTATACTACTACCGCTCTTTCTCTCCTGCTGAACAGCCTGAACTCCAGGTTACGCAACAAGTGATTCCCCAACCCCCCTAAAAAGAAACATAGAAATGTTAACATTCTTCTATGTAAAGCATGTGCATCCACCTCTGCAACCAAACCCCCTTTATTCTAAACACTCCCCACTTCCATCCAATCTCATAAATATGGTTTTTTATTACTTGGATCCAACAATCACATGCTAGTTCACCATCATTTTATTATTTATTTATTTATTTATTTTTTGCATTTATCTCCCAAAGCAACACCTATTTTCATTTAAACAATATATAAAAATATTTATTTTATACTCATTAAATGCAAAATTTTATTTCCGCTAAAGCACTATATCATCTTTTTCTTTAACGAAACACTAAAGACAAAATACCATTAATTCTACTTTTTTTGTCATATAATTAAGTACAGCTTTGTTCGCGGGATTTTGTCAGCCAAAAGCCAAATTTAAGCAATAAAATTTTAATAAGTTAAAAAGTTCTTTGTCCTTTCCCTCATCACCCTCTAATAATATCTTCAAGGAAGAATTTTTTTTGTCAAATAATGCCTCAAAACTTTACTTTAGGATTTCCATCCCATCCGTTTTATTTTTTTTGAAGTCTCCTGACAATTTTCTAAAAAAAAAATATCACATATCTTAATCCGAAAACACCAATAAAAAAACCCAAACACACATAGTAGAAAAATTAAATGACATGATTGGCTAGAAATTTAATCAATTCAATAATTGGTTGTCCTAATATCTTCAAAGATTTATTCTGGCCATTAAATTAACAGAAAAACACATATAAACAATTCCAAAATTCCTTATCATTTTCCTCCTCATATCCTACCATCTTCAAACAAATCTTCCGACCATTTAAAAAAAAAAACACTAATCATAATCTAAAAACACCAACACAAAACCCAAAAACAAATAGTAAAAAAAAGAGAGGATGATATAGGATCCGAGTCAGGATTGCTCTTGACCAACTCCTCTCCAGGTCGTAAATCCCAGCTGTCTAGAAGAACCCCCTTTAATAAATGCAGCTGTCCTGAGCATTAATAAAGCAGCATAAAGTAGAAAAGCCCGGAGCTTTCTCCATTGGTACTACTCTCAGCAGGGGTATTATCGGGCATTTTAAAAATATATATAAAAAATGTTCCGAGTACTTTTGTTGTAGAGGAGAGGAAGATGCCATGTCGTTGTATAGATATAAATAGAATAGATGGAGATGATTGATAGCACCAGTAAAAACTAAACTAAAAATTGTTCTTCGCAGCTTTGGTCTGAAACCAAAACCAGTCCCCACTTTTTATTTTTATTTTTATTTTTTATTTTATGGTACAGACATTTTGGTGGTAGGAAGGGTATTCTGGGAAGGAGTGGCGTTGAAGATTTCCCTACACCCATATCCACCACCACCACCACCACCACCATCTCTGGCATTGGCAGCAGGGGGTGTCAGAGGGTTTGCAATGCAGTGAGGTTGAAGGGAAAATGATGGTGGTAGTGGTGGAGGTCGTTGTTCTTGCTGTTGCTGTCTTTGCTGTTAGCTCCTACCGCCCGCCCTGTCTGCTGTTGCTGCTACTGCTGATGACTGCTTTTTATGAACTTTGATTGCTATTTTAGTTTTCGTTTTTTAACTTGGGTTTCTGCAGGTGGGGAGCTCGAGTTGGTAATCGACTAATTCGGTTCTGAGCGTTTGGGAGGGTGGAATTAATTCTCACTGTTTAGTTGGATTAGTTGTTTTGGGGGGTGGGGCGGTGAGAGATGAGTATGGAGAATGGAGGGGAAGATTGCTGCGTGAAGGTGGCGGTGCATATCAGGCCGCTGATCGGAGATGAGAGGCTGCAGGGGTGCAAAGATTGCGTTGCCGTCGTCGCCGGGAAGCCCCAGGTTTCTTGTTTTTTCTTTTTCTTTTCTTTTTTTTGGCTCTGGGTCTTTTTGTCATCATGCATTTCTTGGAATTTGGAGTTTGATTTTAATTATTGAAAAAGATGGGATTTTTGTTTGAAAAGAGGAGAAATTTGGACGAGTGGTTCTTGTTCTGCATTAGACAATGATGCCATTTCTTATTCGTTTTTATTTTTGCTTTTTGTGTAACTTGCTGAGTATGGGAATTCTTTTCTTTCCTTTTGGATTTGCTTTGGGATTGTAGGGATGTATTGTATCTCTACTTCTTGATGCAGAGGTTTGTTTATCTATGGTATATAGCCTGCGAATTTTTTTTCCGAAATCACCTCTCTTTAATTAGTTTCTTTTTTCCCTATCCAATTTTCTTTTGCTTTTGTAAGCTTCCACTATGAAGTGCAACGACAGAGGCTTTTTAATTATTTTCTATTGAAATTAGGTGGTCAGGAATTCTGTTCTGTTATCTCTGTTTCTATTTCCATCTTTTTTGAGGCTTTAGTTTAGAGGAATCTCGCTCTTGCTCTCATTTTTTTACATGTCAATTTGTTTATGGGACTTTGGAAATTCTCTGTCTTATACCGTCCCAACTCCCGACCAATTTCTTCCTTGCTCAGTGTCAAAGTGTGCTGTTAGTGACTTCCTGCATTAAACTTCAAGATCCTTACAAATCTTAAACCAATTACTCTTCAAAGGTCTCTGTCATACATATGGAAGGTCATTAATATTAATACATCAGTGACACCTCTAGATGAGTCTGAGACATTCCCTTAATCTCTGAACTTAATTTGCTTCATAAATTGCAAGATTTACTAAATAGCATATACAAGTAACTTTCATGGTTTGGTATGTTGCAGTCGGTGCTCAATTACACCATCATGACGATGCGAATATGCCCATTTACCTAATTATTCGAATATTACAATGATTCTTAAAGACCAATGGTTATAACTCTTCTAAACAACAAAAGACTGGAAATGCATGTGTACTTAGGCAGCTAATTTATGTTATTTGCTTTTGGTTCGTTGTACAACGCCAATGAGTTCTTGCTTCAGGTTTGTCAGCACATTTCTGGTGCAACATTTGTCTTGAAATATTATCAAGTAACTACTACGTTCATATCCATCCAGCATGTTACTTCAACAGAAACAAGGCCAACAATTTTGGTTTCTGATGTGTCCAATACACCAAACAAGCCAAGAAAACTAGATGAAGTAGATTGAGAGAAACGAGTTGCCTATACATAAAGATGAAGCAATTAGCTGTATAATTGGCTCTAATATTCTTCCTTATACACAATTTTTGGGATAAGATAGCTATATTGAATTCCAATTGTTTAAGGAGTTTGTAGTCTTTGAATAGGTAGGAGAAGGTTCAACATGTTGTCATCATGCAGGTTCGCAGTGACTTTTTTCTGCTCACTATATGTTTTCACAGATAAGGGAAACCTTTAAATGCTACAGTCAATTTGATCCTCACTAAATTGACTAAAGCCCCTTAAGAACCTAAAACATTGACTGTGCTAATATCAACTATGCTTGCTTCCTTCCCTTTACTGTATTTTTCCCTTGGGGTGGAATACTCATGCTCTTACATCATCAAATGGTTGTTGCCGAGGTGCAGGTTCAAATTGGAACTCATTCTTTCACTTTTGATCATGTCTATGGAAGCACTGGCTCTCCATCATCAGCTATGTTTGAGGAGTGTGTTGCTCCTCTTGTTGATGGTTTGTTTCAAGGATATAATGCTACTGTTCTTGCATATGGCCAGGTTAATTAATATAACTTCTCTTGTGGAATCATCTTCTTTCATTTTACATGACTGACTAGGATGTAAACACTGTCATTAAAATATCTGACATCTTATTTTTAACACGCAACAGACTGGTTCAGGCAAAACTTACACCATGGGGACAGCATGTAGGGATGGTTCACAAACCGGGCTCATCCCTCAAGCGATGAGTGCATTATTTAAGAAAATTGAAAGTTTGAAAAATCAGGCTGAATTTCAGTTACGTGTCTCATTTATTGAGGTATATTTATTGTGATGATCACTCTTTTTTTGTCGTCGTAAAAAGTGATAGTTATCCTCTTAATTTTTATGTCTTTCAGTATGCCCCGTGATGTTTTTTCACATATGCAGAAAATCGCAGCATTGTTATCAGCTTTCTTGCATGACCAACCTTTGATGGTGAAATAGGCTACTAGTTTAGATGTCATATTTGCAAATATCTCTTAGACTCTGCTGCATTTGTCATGATAGATTTTGAACTTATAGAAGTTCCTTTGTTTTTTGGCAAAGATAGTTTCTGTTGGAGGCAATTTGGGAACGTTTACCAGATTTGGAAGACTGCCTTTAGCTATAAATTCTTTATAACTTAATTTGCATCAGATACTTGCATCTTTCAGGGCATTGACATAACCCAGCACTCCGATGTATGACTTAAAAATATTGGAGTTACCCACCGAGTAGTCTTAGATGCTTTGAAAGTTGGCTGCGGCACTTTAATGGCTTCATAATTCTTGGGCATCCTTGAGACAAATTAGCTTCCTGTGGCATTTATTTTCATTTACTGAAGAGAATTGTAACACTTGAATTGCTATAGCTTTCTCAGGCATCGCTTAGACCAATTAAATTCCTTGGTATTCTTCTGCATTTACTGAAGAGGAACTATAGTTTTCATTTTAGAGCAAAAGAAAATTATAAAAATGTCTTAAATTTACCAACTGATACAGTCTCGCATGAAACCCTACTACTATCATTGTCAAGGCACTAATAGGATACATTTACTATCCGACTATGGGCTTGAATAGTAACCTGCTCCTGACTAAACATCGTCGAGTTAAATATGGAGCGAATAATTGGGAGAGTTGGACAAGAAGGAAAAGACACTAAGCTCTATTGTTTTAACCTGCAATACTTAGAGCATCGCTTGGACCAATTAAATTCCTTGGTATTCTTCTGCATTTACTGAAGAGGAACTATAGTTTGCATTTTAGAGCAAAAGAAAATTATAAAAATGTCTTAAATTTACCAACTGATACAGTCTCGCATGAAACCCTACTACTATCATTGTCAAGGCACTAATAGGATACATTTACTATCCGACTATGGGCTTGAATAGTAACCTGCTCCTGACTAAACATCGTCGAGTTAAATATGGAGCGAATAATTGGGAGAGTTGGACAAGAAGGAAAAGACACTAAGCTCTATTGTTTTAACCTGCAATACTTAGAGCATCGCTTGGACCAATTAAATTCCTTGGTATTCTTCTGCATTTACTGAAGAGGAACTATAGTTTGCATTTTAGAGCAAAAGAAAATTATAAAAATGTCTTAAATTTACCAACTGATACAGTCTCGCATGAAACCCTACTACTATCTTTGTCAAGGCACTAATAGGATACATTTACTATCCGACTATGGGCTTGAAAAGTAACCTGCTCCTGACTAAACATCGTCGAGTTAAATATGGTGCGAATAATTGGGAGAGTTGGACAAGAAGGAAAAGACACTAAGCTCTATTGTTTTAACCTGCAATACTTAGAGCAAAACTAGTTACATATATCCCATGCATTTTAAGTTCAGTCATTAGATACCGTCATCTGACAACTAGATATCTGCTGGGTCCTTGTTCTTGTTACCTATATGCTGTTATCTGTTTGGCGTGCATCTTGGAATAAGATACTTCACTTTTACTGACCCATAGAAAGTAGAGACATCGGTGCTCTTATTTTCAATCTTTATTTAGTACAAACTGGTGCTTTTGTTCTTCATAAACCCTCGGTTTCCTTGTTGAGGACCTTTTCCCCCTGAAACTGGAAGTTCAGTCTTAGATAAGTATATAACAGTAGGGGCCCAGGGTCAACGTTAATCATGTTAGGATGCTGTTAGCTATTTTTTCTCTCTCCTTTTCATCACCAATTGCCACAGTTTCAATTGTGGATCGCCGTTCTGGTCTCTGACTGGCACAATATATGCCCTTTGGCAAGACACATGCCGGTTAATGACCTTTACACTTGCTGGTTGCTCGAAACTCTTCTTAGTTCTGATAGTATCACCATGAGGTCTATGCTGATAAATTTATCGTGCTGGTAACTTTTCAACAAAATACATATCGGCCTGTGCCGGTATGTGCTGACCGGCACGGCAATCAGTGGTTTCAAGTCACTCTATTTTCACAGAAGAGCTTTAGTATTCTCTGTTGTTTATGACTAGCATCCCGCTTCTGAAGCTTATGGTTTTTATATGCATGCACTCTAGGATCATATTTTTTCGCGTTAATCATCGTTCAATTAAAAGTCAAATGATCACTGGTACTTGTTTTACATCATTGTAGTAATATAACTATAGCTTTTGCTTGTGAAGATTCTAAAAGAAGAAGTGAGGGACTTGTTGGATGCTGCTTCTGTGGGAAAACTGGATTCTCCCAATGGACAGATGGGAAAGGTGACCATACCAGGAAAACCTCCTGTGCAAATCCGTGAGACATCAAATGGAGTAATAACACTTGCTGGGTCTACTGAAGTTGATGTTTGTACTCAGAAGGAAATGGCTGCATGTCTTGAGCAAGGTTCATTAAGTCGTGCAACTGGAAGTACAAACATGAACAACCAATCAAGGTAAACTATAACTGGTCTAACCCAGTACTCTGCATATAGGCAAATGGATTTACAGTATCTCCAAAATTTTACTGTACTTTTCAAGACTCAAGCAACTTGTTTAGTTGCTTTATTTGTCAGTAGATGCCAGAAAACTGTAGGATATCTTATTAAGCAATGCATTTTGTGACTATGATACCTATTTCTCTTGTGCTTTTATTTACTGTGTTTATCAAGAACTTTGCGCATGGACAATGATTGGTTATATTTTTAAATGGATATATTAAGCACAACTAACTTTTGTCAACAACTTGTAGTGGCTTTCAAGCTCTCTAAACTGCAATGCTTCAATTACTGTCTTGTTGGTGTTTGCACCCACCCAAGCATATCTATATCGTTCCATATCCTAGGAAGGCACCCTTATGAAGTGTTTCTTGTTGAATTTTCATGTTTTGTATGACTTTAGGCCAACCTAAGTGATATTTTGATGAGTCTTGTTGTTTTGTTTCTCATTGTGAAATAGTCGTTCGCATGCAATCTTCACAATCACATTAGAGCAGATGCGCAAAGTTGACCCGATATATTTTGCTGATGGAAGTCCAATTGAGGATATGAATGAAGATTATCTGTGTGCTAAGCTTCATCTGGTGGATCTTGCTGGATCTGAGAGGGCTAAGCGAACAGGTTCTGATGGTTTACGGTTCAAGGAAGGTACTTCATAGTGTCCTTAACAAAATTACTTTAGAAACTTAATTCCAATCCAAGAGTTCCCATAAGTTTCATCTGCCTTCATTCAGGTGTTCATATTAATAGGGGACTCTTGGCACTTGGCAATGTCATAAGTGCCCTTGGGGATGAGAAAAAGAGGAAAGAAGGTGTCCATGTTCCTTATCGTGACAGCAAACTGACCAGACTCTTGCAGGTACTTGCTTTTTGGCCAATTGTCACTGTGCCATGTTTGTTGCGGATGATTTGGTCTATAGATGACTTTCAAAAATTTGGAATGACTTAGAGTCTTTGATTTTTTGTGTTTCTTTTGGTAAAATGTGATGTGACCTGGCTGGAGATGGGAACTTGGGTTATAAGTTTGGAAATGTCTGTGTTTTGCCATCTAAAGGTTGTCCACCGAATTGTGTATAATGTTGGTATCCACGTGAACAAATGATGAATTTCACATTTAAGCAGAAGGTCAACCTCATCTTGCTAATAGCTATTAGCCATTGTTTAAGTAGTACTAGTAGTCTGAAACCTTTCTGTGTGGCCAGTTAAGAAAAATTGCCATGGCTAGTGAGGCCTAGCAAAATGAACTTCTCTACATGTGCTTCACATTTAAAGGAACTTTTGCAAAATGGGAAGGTGGATAATTCATCTTGGATTACTGGCCAGCTAAATGAGAATGAATAGTGGAAATGGCTTCTGCAAAACAACTGATACTGATGGAGTTCTTTTCTACATCCTATAACCATATGAGGGTTGCAGAATTTCTAGCATTCCTTTGACAATAGCAGAATGATAATAGGGACCCACAAATTGGAAGAACAGAGAGATTGAAAGTGAAGAAACTAACACATGAAGTGATTTTTTCCGCTCTATTCCAGAAGCCTTCTCATATGCCTATTCAGAATTCACAAGATAAATGAAAGGCATATTATATAAGGCACTGCTTCCCACAAGGCAAAATCCTAGCACCTCATTTTGAAAAATGACCCTAAACTTGCATTCTTTTAGAGATGATTTTAGGTGTTGCTATTTTCTACAAAACTTCCTTCCAGTAACTGTCTAAATATTCTGGTATTGATTAAAAATGCCAAGTGCAATGCCTCTAAAATGTTATAAACTGCCTATTTTGTTTTTGGCAGGATTCATTAGGTGGAAACAGCAGGACAGTTATGATAGGTAACCACTTTTCTACTTTTCTATTCTCCAAGTCTGAGCAGTTTTCTTGGTTAAACTTCCCCTTTGTTTTACGGTGAAAGAAGACATCTTGTCCCTCCAAGTTCTGTTCTAAGAGCTCTTACATCAGAACAAAAGTGAATGGGACCATAGACTATGAGGGAAGTGAAGTAGGTGAGGCTCAAAATTTATAATTACGTGAAGATAATGACAATCAAGGAATGTGTTAAAAGAATATTTTGGGGAATTGTGGAACTTGTTGTATTCAAAAGCATAATCAGGCTCCAATTTTTAAGAAGAGAAAAGAAGATAGGTTCCTGAATAATATGAGCTCCACTTCATTGTTACACTTGTTTCACATGATGTAGTTACTAATGGTAAATGTTGCTTCTGCATTCTCAATTATGTGTGCTTAAAACTCCACTCTTTACAAGCTAAAGGACAAACATGAGTAGTTTAGCCAAGCCTTTTCCTTTTGGCAGATTTCTCATAGGTAGTCACACTTATTCTTTTGATTTCCAAGTTCAGAACCTATCCATATTGGTAGAGGCACCTGATGCTAGCGCATGATCCATTGAGATTTCTATTTCCATGCCTTCTACCTTGCTCACATTGACTGCTTTGAGAATAATTCATCCCATGCCTTTTGACTACCTCCTCCAACTTCTAGATGCTTTTGCACATTTAGGTTCTCAAAATAGTGCCAATACAAACTATAAAATGACTAGTTTGTTGCACATTTATTATGACAACAATATTAATTGTTTGCTTCATAGATTACCATGTCAGTTGGCACATGCTGGCATGGACCAATACATATTGTTCCAATAATTTACCAGCATGATGCTCGTATTGGCACAATCCCTATGCTAATACATGTATTAGCTCAGAAGAGCTTTGTGCCGTCGGCACAAAGTCCGTGCCTGATGTTGGCATGTGTGGTGCCAGCTAGAGATCAGAATGACACATGCCATCCACACGGTAATCCTTGGTTTGCTTCACTGCTCTCATACTTACATCAGTTGATCATCTCACTTCCACGTTGGAAATAATTGATGTGTGCTTGTCTTAATCTATTCTGGATCTCATCCCTTTCTTCAATTAGAGATATGATAGCATTCTTTTTGATGTTCGGATGCAATCCTGATCTCCTTGGTTTAGATCTTTTATATCTAGTGAGGGAATCTAAACACTAAGGCACAACTAAAGCATCCAACTCTTAAAAGGTAGAAAAGGGATCAGCCTCTCCATAATGGGAAGCCATAGCATTGCAATTTTTCTTGATCAGCTATGCATCTTTGTTTTACTTTCAAAAACTTTCACGTTTCAAGCATTAGCTACAGACAAAGTAGAATTAGGTTCAACTTGATCCTTCATCTTCCGAAAGGATCTCTTATTCAGAATAAATTGCATCTGTGATGCTGCTAAGTAGTCAAGTGTACTCCGAAATCTGAACCGTTTTATAACCTAAAGCACACCATCCAGTTCCACTTGAGCTTAATCTAGTTGTTTATCTCTGAGAAATCAATGGATGCTACATTAAATCTAGTTCGAGCCCCATTTTCTATGGATTATTGATGCAGTGTAGAGTAAAGTGAACGTTTTAGAGTAAATCCAAGTCCTCCATGTCTTACTCATTAGATCAAGAAGTCCATCTGTCTGCCTCTGGCACCAAAATCCTACATTTGAGTGTCTCATGATTTTGCTAGTTGACAGGAGAAATTGGATTGCAAGTACTTTTTTGCAGATATACCAATTGTTTCTGAGTGACCATTGATCAGGCTGCTAACACTAAGATTTTCTTGTTCTTTTGTCTTGCTTCTTCAACTTGTAATCTTTCCACATTCCTATTTTCCTTTTGTTATGCTAGGAGAACATTTCATTATCTTGTTGAGAGGTATGGTTCACTTTCAATTTCATCATTTTAGATTTGTAGTTATAGTTTTGTCATTTATGCATGCACAAAATTTTGCAAGATTGCTCTTCCATTCCAGATTTAAAGATTATTACTCTCCGTTTTTCTTTTCTGCTTCCTCTGTTTCTGCTTCAGTGGAAGTATTCTCCATAAAGACTATCTGCATTAGATTTGTGAATGATTACTGGTTTAGAAGTATACACTGTCTGTAAAATTATGGGAAAAGTAGTTCAGTTTGCAGGCTTCGCATTTGCTTTTCTAATTCAAGTTCTCCATGGTTTCAGCCTGTATCAGTCCAGCAGATATTAATGCAGAGGAAACTCTAAACACTCTGAAATATGCTAATCGTGCTCGCAACATTCAGAATAAACCCATCGTATGTTTATAACTTGGTACCTCTAATTTGCTGCGCTAAATGGCATGCAAATGAATGCTTCTATTCTAACTTGATAAATTTGTTTATGCTCAGGTAAATAGAAATCCAATGTCTAGTGAGATGCAAAGGATGCGTCAGCAGCTTGAATTCTTGCAGGCGGAGTTACTTTGTGCTCGTGGGGCAGGAGTTCCATCTGATGTTCAGGTGCCACTTCTTCCAAAGAGTTCTTAGCTTCCTAGAAGTTATATTTATACTAGTATCTATGACTATTCTCAAGCATTAGCTCAAAATCCTGTCTATTTCCAAATATAGGCTCTTAGAGAGAGAATTTCTTGGCTTGAAGCTACCAATGAAGATCTTTGTCGGGAACTAAACGAGTACCGTGGCAGACCCCTTCCAGTTGAACATTTCGGCACAGATGCTCAAGTATATTTATTCCGTCTCTTTTGTGACTGGCTTAGCATTTTTTTCTAAGCTTATAGTTTCAAATTTGACCTCTAGATCGTGTCGAATCCCTTCATCGAATGGTAAAGTTATTTATGATAGTTGCTTATGCATAATGTTTCAGAAATCTGGCACCTGCTTTGTGAAGGGAGAAGGATTGAAGAGGAGCCTGCAGTCAACAAAGACATTTGATTATCAAAATGTTGAACCCATAGGAGGCAATTCCTTACACTTCTGCATGTCAAGCAATTGTTCCCCTTTTGATTTGATGTGTCAAGTTTTTGTTTTCTTATGGTCTTTGATCTTGGAACAATTGATCCATTGCAATTGAAAAAACCTGATTTTGATCATGTAGTTCTGATGCAAGTTATTAGCTTTTATGACATGCTTAGAAACATCATTTTCACTATTATCAGGTGATAATTCTAAGGAAATTGACGAAGAAGTAGCAAAAGAATGGGAGCACACATTGCTGCAAGATACCATGGGCAAGGAGTTGAATGAGTTAAATAAACGTCTTGAGCAAAAGGAGGTAGTTGAAATTTCTATCGTTTTGCCTTTTCTTTCATGCTTGTTTTAGAGCCTTGCTATTTCCTAAACAAGGGATTATGTTGTGCTAACTGTCTTCATGTTGTGGTATTGCAAAGGGTACTCTTTATGCAGGCTAAGCATGTTCTATATTTGTAAAAGAAAGACGCTTACACAAGATAAAAGTGCAAACCGTGATAAATATGATCAAAAGTTCTTTTATGTAGAAGCAATTCTCATTCGAAGACGAATTGCAACTAATAATATGGCCTGATTTTTTTCTGGATATGGATCAGAGAAGGAGCTCTAAACCTTCTAGTGTCTTTTTTATGTATTTATTGTCTGCAGTCGGAGATGAAAATGTTTGGAGGGTTTGACACGCTTGCCCTCAAACAACACTTCGGAAAGAAGCTCATGGAACTTGAAGATGAGAAAAGAGTTGTGCAGGTTGATGATGATAAACTAAATACGCCTTTTCTGATTATTCTTTCATTCTTGCTTTTCTTATTAGTTAAACTTGAAAAGGATGACAATTTCAGCAAGAGAGGGACCGATTACTGGCTGAAGTGGAAAGCCTTGCTGCTAGCTCTGACGGACAAGCACCTAAGTTACAGGACATCCATTTACAAAAACTAAAGTCTCTTGAAGCACAGGTGAAAATATTGGTGAATGCTGTTAATATGTTGAGGTTTTATTTTTCCTAGAAGACAATTATCTTTTCCAGATTATGGATCTCAAGAAGAAACAAGAAAACCAGGTTCAGCTTCTGAAGCAAAAACAAAGAAGTGACGAAGCAGCGAAAAAGCTGCAAGATGAAATTCAATCAATTAAAGCACAAAAGGTTTCTTACAGTTTCTAAATTAATATTGTCCAGTCTTTCTTGTTGCTAAATTTGTGCAAAGTTTGGAGTTTGTATTGCTAACTGTTTCTACTTTTGCAGGTCCAGTTGCAACACAAAATAAAGCAAGAGGCGGAGCAGTTTCGGCAGTGGAAAGCTTCTCGTGAGAAGGAACTTCTGCAGGTGCTTAAGTTCATGCATTTATACAGCATAGGGTCCTTCACATTGTCATGATGCATTTGTTGATGTCAACGTGACTGGTTTTTTTTTAAAATTTCTTCAGCTATAATGTCTCCTCTGTAGCTCTTTTTTTTGTGCATCTCTGAGTACTTGGCTTAAAGGAAAAACAGCTTGTAACCAAAGATCCTTGTTTTTAATCCCTAGAATGCACCTTCCAAGCATGAGCGTCTTCCAATTTTGGCTGAATTCAATCTGGACCAGATACGGATAAATTAGCCCTTGGATCATTTTTTAGGATCTTTTATGGTGGGCATCACAACCCCCCCTCTGTCCCTCTCTCTCTCTCTCTCACACACACACACACACGCACACACACACATTGGTGCTTGCTTGGTTGCCCTCACTCATGCAAGCATGGTTTTGTGTCGATTAACTAAACTGAAAGGAGGTGACAGGGGACGTATGTTAAGTTTTACAACTAGAACTATTGGAGGCATGGTTTCCCTCATTCATGCAAGTATGGTTCTGTATAGATTAACTAAACTGAAGAGGTGACATGTGATGAATTAAGTTTACAACTAGAACTACTCGAAAAGATGTTAGTTGTGTTGATTCCCAATGTCAAATTGTTCGCTCATGAAAGTATGCTTCTGTATAGATTAACTTTATACCATCATGGCATACCTCTTCGGCGGTGCCATGACCGATGAAATGTGACGCTAGCGTGTTCCATACTATCAATACCCCATTGCTTGCTAGAAGGTTTTACCCTATTGCTTTGTTCTGATAATTAAATGAATAATCATGTTTATCTTTATGATCAATTAGAAGGATGACAACCATCTGTATCTGTTTTTCCTTATTTACCATATGTATGTAATACATGTTGTTCATTCATTGTATACCTTTTTTATACATTTTGTAGTTCCTAAGCTTTTAAAATTTATGCTAATGCTGAGGCTCTTACTCAAGCAGCTGAGGAAAGAGGGACGGAGAAATGAATACGAACGGCATAAACTGCAAACTGTGAATCAACGACAGAAAATGGTACCCTACATTTAAATTTTTGTTCAACCGAGCATATCTCCATTCTGCCATCAAAAGTGGAAATTCTATGAGCTCACTGGTTGATCTTCGTTATAGTGCATACTTATTCTTTCCTGTATAATGGAAAGCCTTTGAAAGAAAAGAAAGAAAGCTTGATACGAATCATCACATGCAACCATTCACTAGTCAAATATCACCGGCCTAAAACTACCATCTAGAACCAATATGCCGGAAGGTTTGCTAAAAATTGTATTACCAGACCATTTTTGTGAAAGTTATAAACTTGGAACGTAGTGGACGCTCTTTTGCCTTTCATATTTAACAGTGTTAGGACAACTCGAACTTCTCGCTTCTTTTCCAAACAAATCATCACAACCTTACCATTGTCTTCTGTTGAACTCACTAGTGACATGTACAAATATCGAGATGGATTTGACCTGGAAAGCAATGAGACATTTTTTTGTACAATTCCATGGTCTCAATTTTTCCTATCGAAGCGGCTCTTTCTTCAAACATTGCAAGTTTGAAGAAGGGTTCCTGTGTTGCTTGTTTTGTTCCTTCGTCCAATTTGTCCCCGCATGACACGTTCCATTTCCAAACTCCCAACTCATACTTCAAATTTACTCAAGCCCCCTCATCATCTGTGTATCTTGTATTTTATTAGGGACACTACGCACCTTAACTCTTCTTCCACATTTATATGATCTTCGTTTCTATGTTCAATATGAGATATCATCGAGCATCACATGATAGAAATGATCGCAAATCCTGATTGAAAGCAAATGCTAGAAGAAAAGGGAATATATGGGAAGAAGGATTAACAAGAGCAGATTTCTCTACAATGGAGATCCTTTAGTAGATTTTAGCACATTGACAATCGAACCAAACCATTTATTTATTTAACCTATCGTCTTCTATATGACAAAGTGAAGTTACTCTTTTCGGAAATTGTATGAGAGTTGTACGTTGTAACAATAAGCTGTAGGTTTTTTCTACTCAGGTTATCAGTATGTCCGATTACATGCTAGGGCAATCTTAAACGCGTATAAAAGATCTCATTGATGTGTACTTTTTAAATCTTAATTGTCTATGTCTGTACATGTGTAAATCATCAGTAGTCTGGTAGCGTTGCATAATTTGAATGCGGTTGAAGTGTCTCCTGTAAAATTGCAAGGTGATTTCACCGACCTTTCCCTCTCATTTCTTGGTATATAACCAAGGATTGCCGTGCCAGTGGCTCATATCTTACCGATACTAGGCACAGAACTTGTGCCATGGCAATGAACCTCTTCAGGAGGGAAATTTATTTGATATGGACTCCATGCCGAGTATGTGTCTCATGCTGGTAATTTATTGGCACAACATGTATAAGTGGGCATTGGCCGTGCCGTCCAGCATGGAATCCATGCATATAACCTTCAGGACAATCTCTTGATTAATGTCATTAGTAGTTTAATCCTATGATTCACTAGTATACGATTGTAGGATGCTTATTATTTTGGTTTTATTGCCTCTTAGATATAACAATATAGGTATGCATAATAATCTGAAATTAATGTGAAGTTTGGATCATATATTGATATCCTATAACCTTAATCAGAGCCACATGTTTAACTGCATTGCTTGCAATGATTATGTTGGTCAAAATATAGAATCACAACATAATAGGTTGAATATGCCCACATCATTTGCATGCACCAACCATGTTTCTGGCATCATTGGAACATGAAAAGATAACAGTTTTGAGATGTTTCTGCTGTAGGTTCTTCAGAGGAAGACAGAAGAAGCTGCCATGGCCACCAAAAGATTGAAAGAGTTGTTGGAAGCTCGCAAATCTGCAGTCCGTGAACATCCTGGTATATTACCTTTGTTGTGAAATTACTTTTCTTCTGTTACAGAATGATTTCCAACTCTGCTATTTCATTTCCAGGAAATGCAAATGGAAATTCTGCAAACGCGCAGGTAATTAAGCTATGTATCTCTGCATACTTTGGAATTAGTACCAGGAAAAAGGTGTAGTTTCGAGTAAACAACAGGAAAAACATTGATTACTGTGCAAAAGTTTAGGTGAATGAAAAATCATTACAGCGATGGCTGGATCATGAGCTGGAGGTCGTAGTTAATGTGCATGAAGTTCGTTCTGAATATGAGAAACAAAGCGAAGTGTATGTAACTATTAACTTATACCTTTGCTTTCCTTCTTTTGGACAGCATGCAAGTTTTTTAATTTGCTGATCACATCATCATTCTTAATTTAGACGAGCTGCATTAGGAGAAGAGCTTGCCATTCTGAAACAAGAGGAGGCATTTTCAAGGACCCTTAGTCCACCAGGAGGAAAGAATGGCAATTCCAGGTGTTCAGTCCAATGAAACTTTTATGTTAACATAGGGATGATTCAGTTGCGGAGGTCTATATAGTTTTTCATTGATTTGCAACAGAAATACTTGATCTCAAGGAATTAGGCACATGAATGAATGTATACAACTTTTAAGGGCTGTAGATGTTGGCAATTATAATTTTTTTACCTCTTTTGCTAAACATTCCACTTCCTTTTGTTTTTCTTCGTTCGTTCAGAAAACCCACCATGTCACCAAGTGCAAGACTAGCAAGGATAGCATCACTTGAGAACATGGTGAGCATCTCATCAAATGCTCTTATTGCAATGGCTTCTCAACTTTCTGAAGCAGAGGAGCGAGAACGTGCTTTTAGTGGACGTGGGCGGTGGAACAACCTCCGGTCGATGGCAGAGGCAAAGAGCTTGCTTCAGTACATGTTTAATGTTGCTGCAGATGCAAGGTTCTGACTTGAACATAAAACCATGCATACTGCTACTGTTGCATTTAACTTGTTTCTGCTACAATATCATATTTGCTCTTTATAAGCATAAGTCAATTGGATTGAGTCACACTTACCAAAGGCCTATTAAATAATCAATCCCCCCAAAAATAAAATAAAATAAAATAAAAATAATAATAAGAAATAAATAAATAAATAAATAAATAAATAAATAAATATTATAATGAACTTGAGGATATTTTGCAAGGATAAAAATAAAAGCTGGGGAAGGTTATGCCTTGACATTGATTACTTGGTAGTCACATTGCCAGAGGAAGAATGCAGACAAACGAGTAGTGAGATAAAATTGTTGTATATAGGTGAACTTGCTTGAGTTCTAGGAATTACTAAATGTCCGAGCTATTGTGAGATGGTGAGATTGGGGGAGTGGTGGAAAGTATTCTTACCATCACAGAACTTCCATTTGGTAGAACAAGAAATTGCGACATGTGGCATCTTCATATTTTGTTTGTGGAAAAAGATGAATTTAAGGTCTTTATATGCATGTTGAGCACAAGTTATATAGTACACCTTTTATGACCTAGAACAACCTACTCAAGAAAAGAGGACTTTCAAAGCCCATACATTTTTTCTGTTCTTAATAGAAATAAGATATAAGAAATATAAGAAATATAAGAAAGATAAAAAATAACGGGAGAATATCTTGCGGTTTTTCCTTAGTTCCTCCTGAACATAAATGCTTCCTTTTTAGTTTTTTTACCACTTACAACAATGTTAGTTCCTCCTGAACATAAATGCTTCCTTTTTAGTTTTTTTACCACTTACAACAATGTTAATTCTCGTTTTCTTTATTGCCAGATAATTTGTATGAGTAATATATCTAGGAAGTACATAGTTCATTCCTCGTCACAAATATCATTTCAAGTGATTGATGCACTTTGTGAAACAATAACTCTATCCTTGATACAGATGCCACTTGAGAGAGACTCAGATTGAGATGAAGGAGGTTAAAGAGCAAATGAATGAGCTTGTTGGTATACTCCGACAAAGTGAAACACGAAGAAGAGAATTAGAGAAGCAGTACAAATTGAGAGAACAGGCCCTTGCGGCATTGGCCACATCATCCCCGGTAAGATTATGTCTTTGCATATAAACTCCAATATTTCTTATATTATGTTTTTGTCAAAAGAAAATTCAGTATCTTATATCCAAAACTGAGGTAGTCTGAACTCGGAATCTGCCAACAAGCGATGTTCCCTGAACAAGAAATTTAGTGCAGAATTACCCTGGTGTGGCTCCCCTTAAAAGCTTTGCTGTAATTCTAATTTGAATGCGTTTTTTCTTGTAATCATGTCTTTAGTGTCTCGAATTTTCCTGATGAAAATGAAATTCCTGAACTAGAAGCTATAAGCTGTAACATTAACGTCTTCTCTTGGCAGTAAATAGTTTCCTTTTATGATTTAGGCAATTAAATCTATGTTGTGTTTTAATTCGGCAAAGTCAAGCACAACTCTGAACCATGAGGAAGAGTTAATAGCTGGACTAAAGCAGTTGTGATAAATGTAGCTGTCTACTGAAATAGTTTATTGTGTGAACCATGAGTCTGCATCTTCTTCCTGCCTTAGTAGTTGATTTTGAACGTGTAGAACTCGAGCATGGATTATTTTGTTCTTGCTTTTTATATTATCAAAGTAATCTAACTTGGTAATTTTCATCTGTATATTCTACAACCTTTTTTACTCGAGCAAAAAATATTTGATTAGTTGGTCATCAGAAGTTTTTCCAGAGAAGTTATATTGTTCAGGGTGTTCAGAGTAACATGAAAGACACTATAACGCAATCTGGACATTACAGAAAATGCTCACTCCATTGGCTTTTAAACATGAAGGAGACATAATATGAAATTCTGCCACATGCACATATAGGTACATGAAATGCATGTTTCTTTTTACTCATGTGATTTAACCCATGTCACTCATATAGTTTCTAAAATATGTTATCATGTACTTATGCATGAGCTTGCAACTTGGATAGATGTAGATGTTTCTTAGGAGTTTGAATGGACGAGAAACTTGAATTATAGCACCATGCAAGAGCAACCATTGTATGTGTATTTTCATGTTGATCTGGTCAAGAAACTGTTAATTCTTGCTTTGCAAAGTCTTGGATATTCTAGCAAGTCCACAACCTCTGTATGGGGTTTTGAGATAGAATGCATGAAATGTTCTGAAAACACAACATAACAGCTGATACATTGAATCCAAAGATAGACCCATCTTTTCCACTTAACAAGAGTATAATGTGCATAATCTTGCTATAGTTGTCTCTGCAGTTAAATCAATTAGTACTTCCTTGTGTAATAATTCCTGAAGGTTGTTAGGTGATGATTCTCAGGATAGCATTAATGGGTCTGGTTCGTTGAAGCACAGTGCTGATGAAACCAGCACCCCACTGTCGCCTGTTGCATTACCAGCACAGAAACAGCTCAAATATACGGCTGGAATTGCTAATGGACCAAGTCAAGAGTCTGACACGTTTATGAATCCGTCAAGAAAGGTTAATGATCTGCTTATTGAGTGCTTTTAAGGTGATACTTCCTTTCAGTTTGGTAACAGAACTACGCCTATGCTTGCAGATGGTGCCTGTTGGGCAGCTGCCTCTAGGTAAGAAGCTGCAAGTGGTAGGACAAGCAGGAAAGCTGTGGAGGTGGAGGAGAAGCCATCATCAGTGGTTATTACAGTTCAAATGGAAGTGGCAGAAACCTTGGAGACTATCAGAATTGATTCGTCATAGTGATGAGACCATCATGCGATCAAGGCCCCGGCCCAGCCTCTCCCATACATAATGTAGTATCACAGCTTTCTCCTGCCACACTACGGTTCCGGATGCAAAGGCTAACGTACTATACTTACAGTGTGGGTAACAGCACACCTGGATGCAAGTAAGCTTTAACAGAACTGATCTCTTAGCTCTTTTTATTAGCAAAGAGATCTACATGTAGATTTTCAGAGGACCTTATGAACAGTCGCGGTCGCCGTTCATTTAAACATCAACGAGCTGAGTACACCCCTCGCCATGTGCTTATGCTTCAGTATTCAGTTGATGTTGACAAGCGAAAGGAAAGCATTTGTTTGGAAAATAGAGATTTCTGCTGTTTATAGAGAAGTGTGGATTTGTATAAGTTTGCCTGGTTTTTTTTTTTTTTTTTTTTGGGGGGGGGGGGGGGAGTTGCCTTGAGAGCAATCTTGTAGAAATCGTTGGAAGAAATCACATTTTTATAGTCAAAATCTCCTGGATGAACTAAAGGGGATTGACAATGCTGTATAAATAATGTTTGCTAGGGGTGTATTTGTTTATTATTTTGTTCATTTGTTTATACAATTCCAAGGAGGAAATTGAAAGATCATTGTTTTGTCGACGCATATTAGTCGCAGCCCAATGTGAAAAATGCTAGATTTCTGTTGGTGGTGAAAAACGTGCATACATATGGACAAATGAAAATGTGCCTGGTGGTAAGAGTTTACACTAGTATATATATATACATATATTCACACACATACATATATACATAGGTATATATAAGATAGATATGTGGTTGTTCCTCATTGTTGAGTAGTTTTTTATTTTTTATTTTCAGGAAATTGGTGAAACGTCCCTTTTAATGGAATTATTTATTTCATAGTCCACTTATAGTTTTCTAAGGCATTAGGTATCTAACTAACGATTATGAGTTTGTTACAATATTTTTTTTTTTTCCTAAACTACCCTTTAAAAATTGATTATTTACATGGGTTGTCATTCGCCATGATTTTGCTAGCTGGTGAGGTAGCGGCTGGTGTTCGCCTCCTATAATTTAGGGATCTCCTCTGATTCACCCATCCTAAAGATTCCACCCTTAAATTGAAATCCTAGCTAGCTTCCGCCCATTCTCTCTCCTTTCCCTGTTGATATGCTATCATTCCATCGTGTTTTTCTTTCTAGTTCTATTAATGTGGTCTTCTTCCCCGTTCTTCTTCGAATATTCCTTTTGTTTGCCGCAAATATTGGAGTTTCAATTTGAGAAATTGAATTCTTGATTAACCATAGATACATTATTGATGTATTTGTATGTGTATTTATGTCTAGATTATTAGTGAGCTTTGCATGTTATTCTTTAACTTTTTTTTTATGGCATTATATATGCAAGTATAGGATTCTCGATCACCCATATACTCGAGTTCATTTTATTTTTCTTTTAAATGTATTCTCAATCATCCATAGGTCTCAAGTTCAATTGGCATTATCCACTGTTTATTTATCTTTATGTTCCATACGTGATTTGGTTTGTATAAGTTTAATGATGATGGAGAGCTTGTTTTGACCGTGCAAGTACGGTGACGAGTCTTTAATAACTGGACTAGAAATGGTTGGCTCCTTTGTTAGATTTGTAAGAAATCTTTATGAGATGTGGCTAGTTTATCCAGTGGTGATATGAGGCTATACTATTCGATATCTGATCATCTTAAATGCATCTTTGGTTCGGAATCTGATTTTATTAGCATGGTGTCAATAGCATCGTCCCTTGATTTCAAACACATTTCTTCTGGTATTTTTGTTTTGTTAAGAATGATAGTGTGTACGGTAGTAAGACTGATGATGCTGGGTCATCTTATATTGTTGATTATGATGTTGATGATGACTATGATTTGCTCCCGTCTTTTTGTCATCATAAGAAAAAGCAATTGATGACAGTTGGGCGGGATAGAGCTATCAATGAGGCGGGCTATGGAATAGTTAAGTCCATTATTTATGACATAAATAATTTCATAAATCATTGATGGCTTATTCCCGTATCAATACTTGTCGTCAGCTTCTATCCGTCTTATCGATTATTTCATACTGATACATCACCTTTCAAGTTTATTCCCAAATCTGTATTTGTCG
Organism: Narthecium ossifragum; assembly: GCA_963920575.1. NCBI lineage: Eukaryota > Viridiplantae > Streptophyta > Magnoliopsida > Dioscoreales > Nartheciaceae > Narthecium > Narthecium ossifragum. The sequence goes on along the minus strand of OY986967.1, from coordinate 18,190,752 downwards.
TTAGCTTATATCTGTCTTATAAATTATTTCATCATGATACCTCACCTATCGAGTTTTTTTTCGAAATCAGTACTTGTCGTTAGCTTTTGTCTGTCTATTAAGTTTGGCCGTCTAACCGTAATCAACTTATCTTCAAACGACAAAAATACCATTTCATTGTTTATGTAGGAATAATTTTAAAAAGTTAAAAATAGAGTTAAATATGGAGATGGTAATCGTAAAAAAAATAATTTTAGTGTGTCCTTTGTTTAAAAAATACAAAACCATATCTAATAGAATTTTTAACCAAAAGAGGCCCCGATATTTCCTTTTTTTACAGCTATTTTTTTATTACTAAAATACCATTTTAACATTCCCATCCTATATTCCCTTATTAGTGATTGTTCGTATTCCTAATGACTGTTCGTATTCTCGTCGAAAAGTTACTATCAAAAAAATTTGAAAAATAACTACAAAAAAAATGGATAAGTAGCTACCAAAAAAATAGAAGATAACTACAAAAATTGAAAAGTAACTACAAATATTTTACAGAATATTTTAACTACAAAGTGAAAAGTTACTACAAATATTTAAAAAGTGATATTCCTCCACAAAAAATGAAAAAAATGAAAAGCAACTACAAAATTGAAAAGTAACTACAAATATTTTTCACAATATTTTAATATTTTAACTACAAAATGAAAAGTAACTACTATATTTTCCTAAATTGAAAAGTAACTACCATATTTTTACAATATTAAAAACTAACCACCAACATTTTTTTAACTGATTTTTGCACAAATTGGTAATCACTTTCCATTGTGTATCAAAATTTAAAAGTAATTACCATATTTTTTTAATATTTTTACAAAAATTGATAGTTACTTTTCATTGTGTATCAATTGTTTTATTTATAGTTACTTTTTGAAATTTGGTAACAAATTACCAGTTACCTTCTATGTCAATTGTTGTTGGCAGTCACTTTTCGAAAAATTATAACAAATCGGTACTTGAAGGTCTAAGAGAGGGGGGGTTTATCTTAGGCCTAATACAATAAAATCAATTATGGAAATCTAAATAGAAGAAGTCTTATTAAATCATATGCTTGCAAATGATAAGAGCAGAAAATATATTAAAGCAAGGACAAGAAATGAGAGTTAGAGAGATTGCACTAGAAATTTTATAGTGGTTCAGCCTTGCCTACGTCCACTTCACTCAATGGCCTCCTTAAGGTTTCACTACTTGCAAGACCTCTTATAAGTTATTCACCAAACTTCCAGGTACTTGACAACCTATCCACCAAGCTTACGGGTGCTTGGCAACCTTACAATCTCTCCAAGATCTCTCTTGGATATTTCTCTCAAGGTTTACTTCACACTTGAAGTAGTTTTACAAAGGTTTAGCTCACTGATAAAGAGATAGAAACTCGCTAGAATATTATTACAATAATCCCTTAGCTCCCCCTAAGTGTTGGGCAAGTTTGTTGCAACTTCTCTTTTATAGCTGAGCTCATAAGCCCTCCAAATAGCCTCCCAACGGCTATTTTCTGCTCCTGCAACGGCTCTTTAACGGCTCTTTTCCTGGCTGGCGGTCGACCGCCGCATCATCCGTGACATCGTCCGCCAGGTTCTTCTTGAGCCACGGTCGATCCACGCATCGTCCGTCAAGCTTCACGGTCGACCGTCACATCGACCGTGACATCGACCGTCATGCTCTATTGTAAAAACCGCTTCTCAGGGTCGATACCTCGTTCGACCGTCGCTCCTCCAAGACGGTTCATATAGGTCACGGTCGATTGGTCCATCGACCGTCAGCCTATTTTTCCACGACTAGCTCCCGCAGCCGATCCGTGCATCAACCGCCATACCCCACGGTCGATCCGTTCATCGACCGTCGCATAAAAATACATTAAATATGATTTTAATGCTTTCTAAATTAAGGGATATTAATATAAAACCAATGTTTTATCATCAAATATATATTGACATCATCGAAACAATATTAGGACTAACAATACTTACTTTTCATCATATGTCAATTGTTTGATAATTACTTTTCGGAAATGAAAAGTTACTACAAGGTCATTTTCACATTAAATCAGTGAAAATTTACTAACAGAAGGAGATACTATTTATTTTTCAAAAATGAAAAAAAATCCATTTGGTCAAATTATTGAAAAATTAAAAAGAAAATAAAAGAAACGAAAAGAAATGCGACATCTCGTTATCCTAGAATGACCGCCTCCTCTTCGCGATGGGGATCTTGAGATGGGCGATGGTTGGCGACGGCGTCGGGCTCGGTGACGGTGTCGGGCTTGGCGACGAGCGATGGTCGGGATCGGCGATGTCGTGCCCCGACCCGCGAAAGCCCAATCGGACCGGGACGCGAACCAGAACCTAACAAACTGCGGAAAATTTTTGGCGAGGGTTCCTTCTAACCTATGATCTCCCTAAGAAATTCAACAAAAACCCTCAATTAACAATTCTATAATTTACAGAAACCTCAAACTCAAGAATTACAATTCCAAAAGTACAATCTACAAAACTTCAAAGAGGGGAAGATCAAGTACAAACATTTATACACTTCCGTAAGAGGCTAACTAAACAAAGGTTCAGGAATAGAAGATCATCACTCCTCAAACTCCGCCAGGCACCGTCGCACCGTCGACCAACTGGATGATAAGGGCCACCGAAGAGGAGCAAACGCCTGCACTTGCAAAACGCAACCCTGGTAGGAATGAGCAACTAAGCTCAGCAGGGAAACTACACTACGACACACAGAAGGAAGAGGGAAACACAACAGTGTCGCCCTCTAGCAAGGCCTGGGTGTACACATGGGCCCTATAATCCCACAGCGTGTCCCTGAGGTCCATAATCATGATCTTCTAGCCGAACTGGTCTTACAACGGGTCACACTCAGTAAGCAGGAACCAACACTGCTGACTCACAAGCAGGAAACCAGCACTGCTGGCAGGAAATGACACCCCTGAGTAGGCACACCCTCTACTTAAGAGTCGTTATAACCGGACACCGGCTACACCTTAGCACCCGGCTCGAGGCCGATACGACCTCTAAAATCATCAACCAACAGGTGTTCAAGTCATCTAGGCCTATCATCGAAATCGACTGAACACCACCATTCAAACTAGAACCAAGCTACCCAACCCCGATCCTAGGGCTAAATCCGAGCTTCCAAGCCTCGGGACGGTGACCCACAAATCGCCCATGTAACACCCCGACCCAGAAAACCCATCCAGGTCGAGGCGTGATGGTTCCTATTACTATTCACATCCAATCTAACGCGATACATTTGCGAAAAAACATAGACAATTTAAAACCATTTGACTTCCAAGGATAAAGCTGTAATTTAAACATCCAACAACCTAAGACCAGCAGAAGCAAGATTCAATTTAAAATAACATCAAGTTGTACTATTTAGCCATTCGATACAAATTCTTATCAAAAACTCCTCCAAGGGGAAAGATTATACATTTAATCCAAAAATCCTCGAAGGATATCTATAATATACACAATCTATCAAAAGTACAACTGTTCTCTCACAGCAACCTCAAGTACCTCTGGAAGTCGTCGCGCCACCAAAAGCTGATCCAACCGGCTCTACTGAAGAAGAACTGGCGCTTGCACCTGCAAAACGCAACCAGGGTAGGAGTGAGCGATAAACTCAGTAGGGTTCTACTCTACGACACACTGAAGGGAGGAAAACAACAACTGTGATATCTCTCCGCCTAAGCCTAAGGAATGCCACGGGGTCCCACAACCCCTATCGATGTCCCAAGGGCTCCTATCATGAAACCTCTCTCCTGAACATGTTACCAGGAGGCCAGGGAACAGTAACATGCAGGATCACCCTTACCCAAGCAGGATTCCCATGCATTGGGGACCCACGTTGTGAACGCATCGACATCCATCCTTAGCGCTTGGCATTGGACAAGCACCACGACCTCTAAACCTCAAAGGCAACATGATACATCCGACTAAACCATATCATCGATAACATGAACATTCCAATAATACAATAATGTCCTAAACCTTACTACCCAACCGCGGTCCTAAAGCTAGATTTGAGCTACCCGAGAGCCTTGGATCGGCAATCAACCCATCGCCCCGCCTAACTTGATATGCCTCTAATGCATACAGTGCATGAACCTATGCAAACATCTAACCTACATGTCTCTATATGCCACAACAACAATTATGAGTTCAACAGTTATACAATAGCCCTCGGCACTCGCCAGCAACGGGCTAAGGTTCCACAATACAACGTAAGCTCGCACTCATAGTTAGCAAATGGCTAAGAAAACAAAAAGCATTTAGATTTACCATCAAACTAGGTATTTAAATGCTAGAAGAACTAAAGATTCACCAAAGAGGGTAAACCCACGATCAAATTCCCAACTCAATCGAAATGCTTCGAAAACCCTATGATAATAACGGGCATGCTTCCTAACATGATTGGGTATCTATCATGATCGAAAGACCAATCAAAGGAAGCCAGAAAACACTGTTCAGGGGCTCACGGTCGATGCGACGGTCGACCGTGAGGCCACAGTCAATGTGATGGTGGACCGTGAGACCAAAAAGAGGGAAAAGCCTAAGGGTCACGGTCGATCATGGCATCGACCCTGGGAAGCCAAAAACGAGACAAAGCCTCACGGTTGATGCGACGGTCGATCCGACGGTCGACCGTGAGGTCAAGTGGGAAAAAGGTAAGGATCCGCGGTCGATCGGAACATCGACCCTAGGAGACCTAAAACGAGACAGAGCCTTACGGTCGATCTGACAGTCGACCGTGAGGCCACGGTCGATGCAACGGTCGATCCGACGGTCGACCGTGTCCCACCCCGATCCGCGAAAGCCCAATCGGGCCGGGAGACGCGAATTGGAACCTACAAAACGCGGAAAAAGACGGCGAGGGTTCCCTCTAACCTATTGGTCTATGTGTAGAACATAGGTTGTAGATCCCAGGGTTTAGGATAAGGATTCGGTTGACACTGAGCGTGGAATAGGTTAGTTCTATGTCTAGAACATCCGTGCATGCTCCTTTTGATGTGTTATGCTTTTTCGCTTTATGTTGTGCTGCTTTGTCTTGGGTTTTGAACGAGTGGACGCTCGTTTGTTGTTGGTGATTGCGCAGATGTCAAGAGCTCGAGGCCGACCTTCGATTGTTGGTCGGGGTGGGGCACGACTAGGTCGACCCGCCCGACCAGACAGGGTAGCACATGTCAGGGAGGTCAGAGCTAGACGGACTGAGCCATCACTAGCGACGGTTTCGGTCGCACGGGAGGAGGCCCTTCTCGCCGAGGAGGGGGTTCTCGCTCCGGTCGACGCGCGGACCGCCGCGGTGGTCTTGCTGGAGTTTCAGCAGTATGCCATGTCACACCCCGACCCAGAAAACCCATCCAGGACGAGGCGTGAGGGGAAACCTACACTATTCATCTCCAAGTGGCGCGATACAAAGCGGAAGTGTACAAAAACTTAAACAATTTGCAATCCAGAGGTAAACAGATATTCAATTCATATAACATCAGTTGTACTATTACAAGATCTTCCAATAAAAGAATATTATACATTAATCTCAAAGCCCTTGAAATGTACATGATTTACAAAATCTGCCAAAAGTACAACAATCGATCCTCCAGCAACCTCAAGCACCTCTGAATGTAGTCGCGCCACCAAAGCTGATCCGCCGGCTCTACTGAGGAAGAACTGGCGCCTGCACCTGCAAACGCAGCCCGGGTAGGAGTGAGCGATAAGCTCAGTAGGGTTCTACTCTACGGCACACTGAAGGGAGGAAAACAACAACAGTGTTGTCTCCCCGCTCAAGTCTAACGAATGCCACGGGTCCCATAACCCTATCGATGTCCCAAGGGCTCCTGTCATGAACCTCTCTCTTGTCCAAGTTACCAAGATCACCCTAAGCACTAACAGGGGAACAGTACAATGCAGGATCACCCTTACCCAGCAGGGATACCACTGCCTGGGGACCACGTCGGGAACACGTCGATTGCATCCTTAGCACTTGGCCTTGAGAAACCAACACGACCTCTAAACCTCAAGCACTGATCAGAGTCAACTAGCGTGCATCCTCAATCACAAAAGATTCTGATCAACCATCACCCTAATCCTGACTACCTAGCCGCGGTCCTAATGGCTAGATCCGAGCTACCCGAGAGCCTCGGATCGGCGATCAACCCATCGCCCGCCTAACCTCAGATGCCTCTAATGCAAACAAGATGCATGCAATGCTCAGGCACAGATAACAAGATATAAGCATGCAACAAGATGTCACTAATCATACAGGGCTAGGCATAGCTTACAGCTAGCCAAAGGGTAAGTATAACAAAGGCCTCGAATACAGATATACAGTAGTCTTCAGTGCCCTCTCGCACCTGACAGACTAAGGTTCCACAGTTACCCCGTAGGTAACTGGTCACATTTATACAATAGCCTTCGGCACACGCCGGCAAAAGGCTAAGGTTCCACAATTTCCACATTAACTAGCACTCATAGCTAGCTAATGGTTAAGCAAAGCAATTAAGCATTTAACTACCATTCAACTAAATATTAACTGCAATCAAAACCATAACTTCGCCCAAAAAGGAAAGTACACGAATCGATCCTCAAACTCAGTAGAAATCCTTTGAAAACTCCACAAAATCCACTTGTAAACTTCCCAACGTGTTTAAAGATCAATCACGATTGAAAGCCATTAAAGAAAGACCATAAAACCATGTTTAAGGGCCCACGGTCGATGTGACGGTCGATCCGACGGTCGACCGTGAGGCCACGGTCGATGTCACGATCGATCCACCGATCGACCGTGAGGCCAAAACGAGGAAAACCACATGGGCGACGGTCGATCGGCCCATCGACTGTCGGGAGCCCAAAACGAGATAGAGCCTCACGGACGATGCGACGGTCGATCCGACGGTCGACCGTGAGGCAGGATGAAAACAAAGGTACAGCCACGGTCGATCGATCCATCGACCGTGGGAAGCCAAAATCCCGACAGAGCCCGACGGTCGATGCGACGGTCGATCCGATGGTCGATCCGACGGTCGACCGTGAGGCAGGATGAAAACAAAGGTACAGCCACGGTCGATCGATCCATCGACCGCGGGAAGCCAAAATTCCGACAGAGCCCGACGGTCGATGCGACAGTCGATCCGACGGTCGACCGTCAGGCCCAAAAAGAGCAAATCAATACTTGACGGTCGATGCACCGATCGACCGTCGAGCCTCAGGCACAGTTCATCAGAACAGTGCCGGAAATCCATTTTCTTAGATTTTAAGGATCAAAACTAGTTGGAAATCATTGAAACTTTGCAGGCATGTATAATTAACGATGTGGAAACCAATGGTGCAAAGAAATCACACTTTTGACGGATAAATCTCCTATCTAGGTCAAAATGGCGAAAACCGACGAAACGACGATAATACGGAAAACCAGCCATTAGAATACGGAAATCGCGAGGTAGGAATACTTCAAAGCATCCACACTACATGCACAAAGAGCTACATAGCATTCTAACAAGTATTCATACAGCGAAAGTACAATAAACCTATCTTAGGAGAACCCGATCCAAGGATCGAGGTAGAAACACCTACTTGGGCAAGCAGTGAAGCTCCTCCACGCGTCCGTCAACTCCGATCGCCGGAATCCGCTCCTCGAAAGCCATCCTCCGATGCCCTAGCTCAGCCGGCCGCAGGAGAGAAGGAAGAAGAGAGAAAGAGAAGCCGGAGGAGAAGAAAAAGGAAAAGAAAGAGAGAAGGAAGGCTTAAATAGAAAACTAGAATCACTCCCAGCCGTCCGACTCGATCTCTCCCGATCGAGCTCCGATCTTCCGATCAGACGCACCCTAAAGGTTCTAATCAAACACATACATTAATCAAAGGCCATGTGTGCAATGCGGGTGTGAAACTGACCACCAGGGAGCATATTTACCAAAATGCCACTGGGGTCTAAAGCAGCGATGCGATCAACTAATCGCATCCCAAGGCCAACCGGGCCAAACCACAAACCCAGGCCCTCGACCTAACGCGGTCGGACCAGGTTGGAGGTACGAGTCCTCACATGCCACCCGGTTCACGCACTTGGTCCGTTTCACGGGGGCAGTAGCAGCAGATCCAGTGGCCAGTGCACGTCAGTTCGAGTGGGGGCTTCGATCAGAGATCAGGCGACGGACCAGTTCTTACCGCTTCCAGGCGTACTCAGCAGTTCTGGACTGCGCCTTGGCAGTAGAGGCGCAGTTGCGAGACTAGAGGTGCCGGGCAGTTCCACCGGCATCCTCTACCAGTGCACCGCAGAGACCCCAGTTCAGAGGGGGATTCGGCAGAGGGCACCAGCAGCGGCATCAGAGACGCTTTCAGCAGCGGTCGCAACGCCCGCATCAGTTCCAGGCATAGTTGCCGAGTCCACCAGGCCAGTTTCTCCTGACGGCCGGGCCGTCTGGGCAGCCTCCGTTAGGGGGAGGCCAGGGTCAGCAGCCTAGTGGCGCGTCAGCCACTTGTTTCCAGTGAGGGCAGCCGGGACACCTCCGTCAGGACTGTCCCATGTGAGCGGCGCGGAGCGTTGTGCCGCAGGGTAGTAGAGGCGGGGGGTACGGTGCCTGGCAGGGGAGCGGTGGTGGACGCGGGTCAGGGGCTGGACCGGGCCGCTCCAGAGGTCGAGGCGGTCAGCGGGGGCGTGTGTTTGCTTTTCCGGGGTGCGAGCAGCCGGACACCGTTCAGCTTTACCAGCCGTACCAGCACCCGCAACAGTACCAGCAGGCAGCGACAGAGCCATCCATGCTCAGAGGGTTGGAGACGAGTTGGCTAGAGGTGGCACAGTCTATAGACTCACCGATCGGCGGCACAGACAGGGTAGACCGGGTCTGTCGATCTTGTTCTTTGGAGGTTGGAGGCCTCTATGTTTGTCTAGACCTGCGGGTGCTAGACATGACAGGCTTCGATGTGATAGTCGGTATGGACTGGTTAGCAACATACCGAGCTATCATCGACTGTGGTCGCCAGAGGGTGGTCGCTTGGACACCCGATGGGACACAGTTTGTGTTGTTGGGGGATCGGTTTTCAGCCGATACCTTTGCTTGTGGTATGGGGAGGCGTGGCAGCGAGCTTTCAGCCTTGCTAGCCAGCCTATCCCTATTTGGGTTAGAGGGAGTGCAGCAGAACAGTTTCCCTAGGATCGTGTGCGACTACACCGACGTGTTTCCCGAGGCATTACCAGAGCTTCCTCCGCCCAGAGAGGTCAATTTTTAGATCGACCTAGTACCAGGTACCGCACCGATCTCTCTCCCAGCTTTCAGGATGGCACCAGCAGGGCAGAGTGAGTTGAGGACCCAGCTAGACGAGCTTACCAGCAGAGGTTTCATCCATCCCAGCATGTCTCCCTGGGGGGCGGCAGTGTTGTTCGTAAAGAAGAAGGATGGTACCCTTCGACTTTGCATAGACTACAGGCGACTTAACAGGGTGACGGCGAAGAACAGGTATCCGATGCCGAGGATCGATGACTTGTTTGACCAGCTGCGAGGATCTTCAGTGTTCTCGAAGATCGACCTCCGCACCGACTACCATCAGTTGAGGGTTCGGGATTGCGACATCCCGAAGACGGCTTTTCGGACTCGGTACGGCCTGTACGAGTTCTTGGTGATGCCGTTTGGGCTGACGAATGCACCAGCAACGTTCATGGATCTCATGCAGAGGATCTTCCGGCCTTTCCTAGACGAGTTCGTGGTGGTGTTCGTCGACGACATCCTTATCTACTCCCGGTCAGAGGCGGAGCACGAGCGACACTTGGCGACAGTGTTGCAGCTACTTCGGGAGCATCGGCTTTATGCCAAGGCTTCCAAGTGTGAGTTCTGCCTTGCACAGGTGGGATTCCTTGGACACGTGGTGTCGGCAGCAGGGATCTCAGTTGACCCGGCCAAGGACGAGGCAGTGGTACAGTGGCAGAGACCGAGGACAGTGTTCGAGGTCCGTAGTTTCTTAGGCATGGCGGGTTACTATAGGCGGTTCGTGCAGGACTTCTCCAAAGTTGTCAGACCGTTGACCAGACTGACACAGAAGGCCGTCCCGTTCGTGTGGGACGATGCTTGTGAGCGAGCTTTCATGGAGCTGAGGACGAGGTTGACCAGTGCACCGGTGCTGATCGTCCCCGAGCGAGGTGTTGGTTACAGTGTCTACTGCAATGCCAGCGGTGAGGGTTTGGGGTGTGTCCTCATGCAGGACGGCCACGTAGTTTCCTATGGTTCTCGTTAGCTGAAGAACCATGAGAGGAACTACCCGACTCACGACTTGGAGCTAGTAGCGGTGGTCTTCGCCCTGAAGACCTGGCGGCATTATCTCTATGGCGAGAAGTTCTCAGTCTTCTAGGACCATAAGAGTTTGAGGCACGTTTTCACCCAACGTGACCTCAATCTGAGGCAGCGACGCTGGATGGAGCTACTGGAGGACTACGACTTTGAGTTGCATTACCATCCTGGTAAGGCAAACGTCGTAGCAGATGCACTGAGCAAACAGGTGAGAGACACCAGAGCAGCAGTTGCAGGGTTGTCAGCGCGGCAGTGGCAGGCGCTAGAGACAGCGGCCCAGTTGGGGCTCGAGTTTGAGGATCAGGGATCCAGCAGTTTTCTCTACGCAGTGCAGAGTATGTCAGCAGTCTTAGCCAGAGTGTTAGAGGCACATCACAGTGATCCAGAGCTCGAGGAGTTACGCACATCGACGGGCACGGAGGGCGCAGACGGGGACTGGACAGTATCGTTAGACGGAGGGCTACGGTTCAGAGGCAGAGTAGCGGTTCCAGCAGATCCAGTTCTACGAGACGACGTCCTACGAGAGTTCCACCACTCTCGTTTTGCAGTTCATCCCGGCGGCACCAAGATGTACCAGGATCTTCGGCGACAGTTCTGGTGGCGCGGGATGAAGAGGGCAGTGACGGAGTTCGTATCGCGCTGCCTTACCTGTCAGAAGGTCAAGGCAGAGCACCAGCGGACTCCGGGGTTACTTCAGCCGCTTCCACTAGCTGAGTGGAAGTGGGAGCACATCACGATGGACTTCGTGACTGGGCTACCGAGATCTCCTAGGGGGAATGGCGCGATTTGGGTCATCGTTGATCGATTGACCAAATCGGCGCACTTCCTACCTATGCGGACGACAGACTCGACGGACATGTTGGGTAGCTTGTACGTTAGAGAGGTGGTCAGACTACACGGAGTTTCAGTCTCTATCGTGTCAGACCGTGACCCCAGGTTCACCAGCAGGTTCTGGCGAGACTTTCAGGAGGTAGTTGGTACACTCCTGACTTTCAGTACAGCTTTCCATCCGCAGACAGACGGGCAGTCAGAGCGAACGATCCAGATCTTGGAGGACATGCTGAGAGCATGTGTCCTCGATGCCGGAGGCAGCTGGGAGGAGCACGTTCCCTTGGTGGAGTTTGCCTACAACAATAGCTACCAGTCCAGTCTGGGAGTAGCACCTTTCAAGGCGTTGTACGGTAGGCAGTGTCGTTCCCCAGTGTGCTGGACAGAGGTTGGAGAGGCTTCACTCACTGGTCTAGACCTCATCAGGCGGTCGTTAGAGAGGTTAGTGCAGATTAGGCAGAGGCTTCTGACGGCTCAGAGCCGGCAGAAGAGTTATGCAGATCAGAGACGACGACCGTTGGAGTTTGCAGTCGGCGATCGAGTGTTCTTGCGAGCATCGCCGTACAGAGGGTCCGTCAGGTTTGGCAGAGGTGGTAAGTTGGCGCCGAGGTTTGTCGGGCCGTTCGAGATCCTAGAGAGGGTCGGCGAGGTAGCTTACCGCCTGGATCTTCCTCAGCATATGTCTGATGTGCACCCGACTTTCCATGTGTCGATGCTGAGGAAGTATCACCCAGACCCGTCTCATGTCATCAGGGTGGATGCCATTGAGCTTGAGGAAGACGCGAGCTTTATTGAGCAGTCGGTTCGGGTACTTGACCGGAGGGATCAGGTCTTGCGGGGCAAGACGTTTCCCTTGGTCAAGGTACTGTGGAGGCACAGAGGCACTGAGGAGATGACCAGGGAGCGTGAGGCGTGCATGCGGCAGGAGTTTTCGCACCTGTTTTCTTCTCGAGGTACCTCTTGTCATGTCTTCTAGTGTAACTGTTTTGTTGTTCCGAGCCCTACCGTTATCGAATCTCGGGACGAGATTTCCTTTAAGGGTATTAGGATGTGAGGACCTGTCCCTCTACCCCTGTGGCTCGTTGTAGATCACAAGGGCAATTTGGTAAATTGCGTCTTGTTGGTTTGTTTCACACCCGCGTGTGCACACATTGGCCTTGTTTGTGTTAGTGCTTGTTTAGAATGGTTAGGTGGACCCGAAATCAGAAGAACCCAGCTCAGGTGCGCGGAAGCTTGCTTTTGGGCAGCTTACGGCCCTTGAGCGATCGATCGCTCAAGGGAGCGATCGATCGGACTCGTGAGTGAGTCGGTGGGTTTTTGACCCGTTCGGATCGATCCAAGTGTTTTGGATCGATCCAGCCTGTCTCAGATCGATCCTACTTGGTGTTAGATCGATCCAGCCTGTCTCGGATCGATCCGATTTGGTGTTCGATCGATCCGGACTGGCTTCTTCTTCGCGAGCGATCGATCGCTCCTTGAAGCGATCGATCGGACTCGGTGTCGGTGGCTTTTTCTGCTTCGAGAGGACAGCCGCCGTTGGCCGTCGCTCTCTCTTGTCAGAAGGGAAGGACTTTCCCTCCCCTCCTTCACCTTTTCCCCTCTTCCCCCGGCTTTCCCCTTCCCCTTTTCCCTCCTTTTCTTCCTCTTCTCCTCCTCCTTCTTCTCCTTTCTTCTTCCTTCTTTCTTCTTCTTCCGCGGCTCTGTTTTCTTCCCCTGTTTTCCGGCAGCCCCTTCTTCTTCACCGTTCTCCCTCTTTCAGCCACCGTTTTGGGTGTTCCAAGGCTCGTTGGAACCGTGGCAACGAGAGGAAGATCCTTGAAGTGGTTTGGAGCTGCGTTGGTGACCAGTTCATAGGGAATCAGCCGAGGAGTGCGTTTCCGGTAGGTTTCTACCTACTGATGTTGTTTTTGGGTTTTTTCTAGATCTAGCCATTGGATCTTGTTGCTCTTTGTGTTGTTAGATTCCTTATGCTTACTAGAATTTCTGATATAAGTTTTATAAGCTTTGGTTGAGATTTGAGTAGGTTTTATGCATGATTAATCTCGGATTTTCTGATTTCTGCTGTTCTTGAAGAACAGTCGGTTTACGGCGCATTTTCCGGCCAGTACGTACATGTTCTTGGGTTGTGATGAACATGAGAGTTGTAGATCTTTGAATTTAATCTCGAACCCAACTGATTTCACATTTTTCTTATTTTCCTACGATTAGTTATGGATTTATTGCTGGAGGGCTACATTGCAGCAATTAATTGGTAAGTTAGTTGATTAACAGTTTTGATTAGTGTTATCCTGTTAATTCAACCGTTGGTTGATTATGGATTTTGGATATGTTGATCCTGGTATGTAGATCTACTGATGACTAAGTTGGATCTTGAATCAGACGTCGTTTGGATGCCGGATCGACGGGATCAATTAGCCTCTAAGTAGAGGCTTTGGGTGTTTTGAATATAATATTATATTTCGGATTATAATATTATATTGTTTACTGTTCGTCATCGTTTTCGGGGTTGCTTCCCGTTGCAAAAGTTCACGGTTGACGGTCGTTGTACCGTCGTAATGCCAGGACCCGCTGTGGATCGGCTGGCAGCGGTCGGTAGTACCGCTGCAGTGATTCGGTTGACTTATATGATGCCTTATCATACTGTTGCATGTCTATCTCCTGTCTGTGTATGTCATAGCATGCATTGTTGTTTTGTGCATTAGTTGCATGGTAGGGCGTGGGTGATCTGTGGGACGCCGTCCCGAGGCTGGAAGCTCGGACTTAGCCCTAGGACCGGGGTTGGGTAGTTTGGACCCGGTTCGAATTGTTGTGTCCAGTCGATTCGATGATAGGCTTAGATGACAGGTACACTTATTGCTTGATGATTGTAGAGGTCGTGTCGGTCTTGAGTTGGATGCTGAGGTGTAGCCGGTGTCCCACTGTGCTAACCTTGGGGTAGAGGAGTTGTCTACTCAGCGGTGCCTTTTTCCCGCCTGCAGTGCCGCTCCCTGCAGTTGTGTGTCGCCAGTGTTGTTCCTGCTACTGATGGCTGCTCCTGGGCCTCAAGGACACGCGGTGGGGTTATGGGACCCATGTATACACCCAGGTCCTACTTGAGGGCGACACTATTGCGTTTCCCTCTTCCTTCTGTGTGTCGTAGTGTAGAACCCTACTGAGCTTAGTGCTCACACCTACCCGGGCTGCGTTTTGCAGGTGCAGGCGTCAGTTCTTCTTCTGTGGCTCCTACCGGGCAGTTGGTCGGCGGTGCGGCGGGGCCTGGTGGACTTTGAGAGGTGGCGATCTTTATTGCTTTTATACCTTTTGTTAGTTAGTCTCCTACGGGAGTAATGTTGTATTTGGATCTTCCCCTCTTCGAGGTTATGTATATTAAACACTTTGGGTTTTGAATCTGTGGTTCGAGGTTCTGCTAATTAATTGTTGTTTTAAATTGGGGGTTTTTGATGAATTGTTAGGGAGACCAATAGGTTAGAGGGAACCCTCGCCGTCTTTTTCCGCGTTTTGTAGGTTCCGATTCGCGTCACCCGGCCCGGTTGGACTTTCGCGGGTCGGGGCGCGACAGACCGTGAGACCTAAATTAAGCGTGCCAACACCTGAAGATCTAATTTATTGGATTTGATCTATCAAAGTTTATCGAAAATCGATGAAACTTTGCAGGCACGCATAATAAATGATGGGAAAGCTATTAACACGAAGAAAACAATATTTTGATGGTTAAATATCAAATTTAGGTCTAGACGGCCAAAAACCGACAAACCGGCGATAAAACGAGAATCGTCCGATAAAATACGAAACAAACTGATAGAGATACTCTAAGCAAACCATAACATCAACATATTAAGTTCCGCAACATTCTACCATGAATATCCACATCAAAATCAGAATAAACCTATCCTAGGTAGACCCGACCACACGATCGGGGTAGAAACACCTACCTGATCAAGATGGCAGCTCCTCCACGTATCCCTCAAGCTCGATTGCCAAGATCCACTCCTCGAAGATCGCGGTCCGAAGCCCTAGCATAGCCGGTAGGAGAGAGGGAGATAACGACCTGAGAGGAAAGAAATAGAGAGGAAAGAGAGAGAAGGTCAGGGTATTTATAGAGATCATGATCTGATCTCAGCCGTCCGATTCGATCTTTCCCGATCGAGCTCCGATCTTCCGATTGGAAGCATGATACGAGTCGATCCGACTCGACCAACTGGACCCGAACCCAGAAGAGGAACCAAACTGGTTCAACCTCTTTCCTAGTTTGACTTGGACTTCCCTAGTTCAAACTAGAGTATTTAATTAGTATTTATCATTAGTCTTTTATTGAGTCCTAGTTAATTGTTAGGAATTAATTAAGAGTCCCTTTGAGTTAGGAAGTTGAGTTGAGTCAGAAACCTTATTACTTGCTAATCAAGCAAGGGGGTTTTTCTAGTGGATTAGGACTCTGTCAAGGTCTCTATAAAAGGACCTTAGTAGTTTGTATTAGGTTATAATGAATGATGCATGAGATAAATGATTAAGAGTAGTTGATAAGTTATCATAGGAGTAGAATATCATAGGAGTAGAAGTAAAGTAGATTCCACCCGAAATCCACCATAGATCCACCTTCTTCCCCGTCGGTCATCTTCTCCGCAGCCGGCATCGCCTTCACCTTCAATTCCTCTCTCCCCGTCACTTTCTCTCTCCGCCACGTCAGCGACCCCACCGCCACGTCAGCGCCACGTCAGCTCATCTCCTTCCTTTCTTCTCTCCCGTGCCAAACCCTCGCTCCCGCCGATCTCCACCGCCGTTCTCCCTTCTCCGGCCACCCCCGCTGCCATCCAAGGCCAACACCGTCTTCCCTGAGCCACAACGACTCCGGCCATACCTTTCACGTCGCCCCACTCCATCTTCTCCGGCGATTCCCACGGCAACCCATCGTCCCCGACCTCCGTCCCCATCGCCGTCATCCGCCATCAACCCCGATCTCACCTCCAGACCCATCTAAATCCATCGCCTATCTCCCCCGACCCTCTTCCCGACGTCCCCAGCCACTCCGGGAGCCTCCCTCGTCGTCCCCGACGCCGGCCGACCCTACCTTCACCGCCGTCTTCCCCAGATCCGGCCGATCCGCCACCCATCTTCCAGATCCGAGCCGTTGGATCTCATCCCCACCTCCAGGCGACCCTTCCTGGAAGTATTCCAACCGCCGCCGCCGCCCCTACGCCGGCGATCCACTCCGGCGACTCCTCAGCCGTTGGATCTTCCTAGGCAGCTTTGGTCAAATTGGCTCAGCCACTTAATCCGGATCCAGCCCAATCCACTTGGTCAGCTTGATCCAGATCAACTCAGACTTGACCCAGTCAAGTCCCATCCAATCAGGCTTAGCCAGATCCGATCCAGCTCAAGCCAGATCCGATCTAGCTAGCCAAATCAGCCCATTGGACTCAAATCAAGTCCGATCAGGCCGATTCTGATCGATTGGAGCAGTAGAGACCCATTACGAGAGGATCACGAGTAGACCGCTCGTAACAACTTGGTATCAGAGCTCCGTTCCACCGACTGTGCGGTTCAGATCCTACTGGAAACTTCGCCATCATGTACGGAGTTTCCCATGAGTGGTGGGAACATCAAATTAAGAGTCTGCAGGGCGAGGTAAATCTTGTTTCAACTTTGATGGAACGCCAAAGCAGAAAGTTGGAGCAGATCTCTCGTAGGTGGTCAACTATAGCACCGAGGATAATGATTGCAGAACCTGAGCCTGAGCCAACTCAGATTATGACTCCGGTTGTAATTTCGAGTATGACTGAGACACCAGCAATCAATAAGGGAGAAGAGATCCAGAAGCCAGTTGAGGAGCGACAACCGTCCGATTCTCAGATCGAACTGGAGCACATGCTGTTGCAACCTCCTCTGCCAGATCAGGGTGAACACTTTCTACCACCTTCTCATGATTTTTCCGGAATTTTCCCTATTTTTCCATATTTTTCCGAAATTTCCCCTGGTTTTCTCTCTCCTCCCGGTTTGGCTCCAGCCGCAGCTCATCCCTCTCCTTCAGCCCGGCTCACCTCCGAGCCGACTACCCTTCGTCCCGGCTCATCCACGGCTCCGTCGGCTCATCCCCAAGCCGCCACCCCAACGCCGACGTCCGACGCCTTCTTCTTCTTCCAACCATCGCGGAAGCTCCGGCGTCCCTCACCTAAGCCGCCGTGGCCAACCACGACGACGATAGAGGCTCGGATCGCCGGAGCCCAACTCCGGCAAATTCCATTGATCTGGCAACCTCCACTCCGCCACTTCCAGAGGATGATCCTTCGATCAAACCTCACGGGAAAGGTCCCAAGACCTTCACGAACCGTTTCCACCCATCCCCGGCTACCGATGAGCCCTCCTTCACCGCCGATCACTGGCGACGTTCTCCACCGCGCCGCCACCTTCAGATCCGGTGCATCCGAGGCCCAATCCGACGATCAGACCGTACGGATGGAACCCCCTCGTCCCTGCGAAGCTTCCTGTGCCGTTGCCACACTCCGGCGACCTCGTTTCGCCGTTGATCCAGCTCCGACAGCTTCTAAGCCGTCCGATCAAGGCTGCAACTTGATCCAGCCGTTTGATCAGCCTGATCTTCGATCCAGTGGTTCCGATCTTCGATCTGAATCTGATCCAAGAGTCCCCAGCAATCTGGACCATCCAGATCAACCCCAAGTTATCCAGATGCATCCTCAGCCGTTGATCAAGCATTCAAAGGTTGATATGAGCCATCAAAGGAGCTACCCTCCTTATTCAGATGTCTCCTTCAATCTGATCAGATCTGATTATGATGGTAACATCGGTTTAGCTCAACTGACCCAAGTCCAGATTGACACCGGTAGACCTAACCATGACAGACAGGTTTGGACCAGAGCACGACTCAGCACAGCTGAAGATTCAACTTGGTTTAACCAACTTCTAGCCCAGACTAGTGCAGCAGAAGCGTGGTCCAGCCATTTTCACTTCAGATTGTCCCAAAGCCAGCTTGACCCAGATTCAAGCCAAGTCCCTGCACAGCTGATCAGACCATGGACGTCAGATCCCATCCTATGGTCATGGGCAACTCTACTGATGGGACATGATGAAGATGATCTAGGAGAGCCATTGAAGATCATATTCCTGGAGCTAGCTGAGCCGTCAGATCGATCGCCAGATGCTCATCCATCACTGCCACTGCTACCACTGGACCCGACATGGGATCGACCTGCTTTCTCCCCACCGAGTCCAGAACTACAGCAGCAAGTTGATTCGGTCCAGCCACATGGAGCCATCCTACCTGACCTGACTCTGGCCTTGAGGACAAGGCCAATTTTGAAGGAAGGGGGGGTGATACGAGTCGATCCGACTCGACCAACTGGACCCGAACCCAGAAGAGGAACCAAACTGGTTCAACCTCTTTCCTAGTTTGACTTGGACTTCCCTAGTTCAAACTAGAGTATTTAATTAGTATTTATCATTAGTCTTTTATTGAGTCCTAGTTAATTGTTAGGAATTAATTAAGAGTCCCTTTGAGTTAGGAAGTTGAGTTGAGTCAGAAACCTTATTACTTGCTAATCAAGCAAGGGGGTTTTTCTAGTGGATTAGGACTCTGTCAAGGTCTCTATAAAAGGACTTTAGTAGTTTGTATTAGGTTATGATGAATGATGCATTGAAGAATAAAGTTAAGAGATATTATAGGAGTAGCTGTAATCTAGGAGTAGCCATAACTTAATATTCCACCATCACCAGCCCTTCCCACGTTTCTCTCTCCTGTTGGCCTTCTCCACCAGCCAGCCACCACCATCATCACCGCCGTTCGCCGCCACCAGCCACGACTCCAATCCCCGGCATCCTCCTTGGCCGCT
Organism: Narthecium ossifragum; assembly: GCA_963920575.1. Taxonomy (NCBI): domain Eukaryota; kingdom Viridiplantae; phylum Streptophyta; class Magnoliopsida; order Dioscoreales; family Nartheciaceae; genus Narthecium; species Narthecium ossifragum. The sequence goes on along the minus strand of OY986967.1, from coordinate 18,171,774 downwards.
GCCCCTCTTCTTCCACCTCCCTTGGCGTGGATCTCCAAGAGTAACCAGCCAACCACAAGAGGATCTACAAGGTATCCTCTTCTCTTCCGTCTCCTACCTCTAGTCTTCGCCTTCCTCGTCGAATACCTAGGGTCCTTCTCCTAAAACCCTAAAGGTATCTCTCGACCTAGCCATAGATTTGGCTAAAGAGGATCTGAGATAAGGCAAGAGACCCGGTACGAAAGCCCTTGAGAAGGTGCATCGTATCATAGCCGTTTTAGCCAAGCCACTTAGCCCAATCCGAGCCAGATTCAATTCCAAGAGCCAATCAACCAATCCAGACTTGACCCAGTCGAGTCCTACCCCAATCTGAGCCAGATCTGAACCAGATTCGATCTAGCTTCAGCCAATTGGACTCAAATCAAGTCCAATCAGGCCGATTCTGATCGATTGGAGCAGTAGAGACCCATTACGAGAGGATCACGAGTATGGCGGACGGCGGTCTGATCTACTGATGGGACATGATGAAGATGATCCAGGAGAGCCATTGAAGATCATATTCCTGGAGCTACCTGAGCCGTCAGATCGACCGCCAGATGCTCATCCATCACTGCCACTGCTACCACTGGACCCGACATGGGATCGACCTGCTTTCTCCCCACCGAGTCCAGAACTACAGCAGCAAGTTGATTCGGTCCAGCCACATGGAGCCATCCTACCTGACCTGACTCTGGCCTTGAGGACAAGGCCAATTTTGAAGGAAGGGGGGGTGATACGAGTCGATCCGACTCGACCAACTGGACCCGAACCCAGAAGAGGAACCAAACTGGTTCAACCTCTTTCCTAGTTTGACTTGGACTTCCCTAGTTCAAACTAGAGTATTTAATTAGTATTTATCATTAGTCTTTTATTGAGTCATAGTTAATTGTTAGGAATTAATTAAGAGTCCATTTGAGTTAGGAAGTTGAGTTGAGTCAGAAACCTTATTACTTGCTAATCAAGCAAGGGGGTTTTTCTAGTGGATTAGGACTCTGTCAAGGTCTCTATTAAAGGACCTTAGTAGTTTGTATTAGGTTATGATGAATGATGCATGAGATAAATGATTAAGAGTAGTTGATAAGTTATCATAGGAGTAGAATATCATAGGAGTAGAAGTAAAGTAGATTCCACCCGAAATCCACCATAGATCCACCTTCTTCCCCGTCGGTCATCTTCTCCTAGGGGTGAGCAAAACCGAACCGAATTTTTAGAACCGAACCGAACAATTCGGTTCGGTTTTTCGGTAAATTCGGTTCGGTTCGGTTTTTTTTTTGTCAAAAATTCGGTATTCGGTTCGGTTTCGGTTTTTATTTTTAAAATTCGGTAAATACCGAAATACCGAATTTTTTAAAATTATATAGCTTATTTGGGTTCGGTTTTATATTGTAAGTAAAAAATTTTCGGTATTTCGGTATTTTCGGTTCGGTTCGGTTTTTTCATGAATTCGGTTCGGTTCGGTTTTTAAATTAGTGTACCGAATTAATTCGGTTCGGTTCGGTTCGGTTTTATACCCTAATTCGGTTCGGTTCGGTTTTTAAAATCATGGAATTTCGGTAATTCGGTAATTCGGTATTCGGTAATTCGGTTCGGTTTTTACCGAATTCTCAGCCTTATCTTCTCCGCAGCCGGCATCGCCTTCACCTTCAATTCCTCTCTCCCCGTCACTTTCTCTCTCCGCCACGTCAGCGACTCCACCGCCACGTCAGCGCCACGTCAGCTCATCTCCTTCCTTTCTTCTCTCCCGTGCCAAACCCTCGCTCCCGCCGATCTCCACCGCCGTTCTCCCTTCTCCGGCCACCCTCGTTGCCATCCAAGGCCAACACCGTATTCCCTGAGCCACCACGACTCCGGCCATACCTTTCACGTCGCCCCACTCCATCTTCTCCGGCGATTCCCACGGCAACCCATCGTCCCCGACCTCCGTCCCCATCGCCGTCATCCGCCATCAACCCCGATCTCACCTCCAGACCCATCTAAATCCATCGCCTATCTCCCCCGACCCTCTTCCCGACGTCCCCAGCCACTCCCGGAGCCTCCCTCGTCGTCCCCGACGCCGGCCGACCCTACCTTCACCGCCGTCTTCCCCAGATCCGGCCGATCCGCCACCCATCTTCCAGATCCGATCCGTTGGATCTCATCCCCACCTCCAGGCGACCCTTCCTGGAAGTATTCCAACCGCCGCCGCCGCCCCTACGCCGGCGATCCACTCCGGCGACTCCTCAGCCGTTGGATCTTCCTAGGCAGCTTTGGTCAAATTGGCTCAGCCACTTAATCCGGATCCAGCCCAATCCACTTGGTCAGCTTGATCCAGATCAACTCAGACTTGACCCAGTCAAGTCCCATCCAATCAGGCTCAGCCAGATCCGATCCAGCTCAAGTCAGATCCGATCTAGCTAGCCAAATCAGCCCATTGGACTCAAATCAAGTCCGATCAGGCCGATTCTGATCGATTGGAGCAGTAGAGACCCATTACGAGAGGATCACGAGTAGACCGCTCGTAACAAAGCACCCTTAAGGTTCTAATCAATCACATACATCAATCAAAGGCAGTGTGTGCAATGCGGGTGTGAAACCGACCGCCAGGGGGGAAATTTACCAAAATGCCCTTGGGTCAAAAGCAGCGATGCGATCAACCGATCGCATCCCAAGGCCAACCGAGCCAAACCACAAAACCAGACCCTCGACCTAACGTGGTCGGACCGGGTTGGAGGTACGGGTCCTCACAGCCCACGCCCTAACCTTATGCAACTAATGCACAACCAGATGCATGCTATGAACATACGCATGAAAGCAGATAAGCATGCAACATATGTGACGATTAATTAAACAAGGTCTAGGCTCGGCACCCTGCCGGCCCGGGGTGGTGAACAGTAAAACAGGCCAAGGAGCTGCTGCAGTGGTAACCCCACCAACTGCAGCCAGCCCGTCAACAGACAGCATGTTACGGGAAACAACCTCGACAAACAAGACTAATAGTACAACATGCTATCTATATATCCCGGGAGTCGTCACTCTCCCGGTTCACCACTACCCCTCATTATGGGGCTAACATGATCAAAGGTATTTACTAGTTATAAAGCGATAGAGAAAATCGCATATGTGAAGCCCCACGGGCAAAAACCATTGAAAAACACCCCTTGTTACCCAAAGGATCGATCATCTCTAAGGGGATGATCGATCTTCCTAGTGAGAGGAAGGTTCCGTCCCTATCAAGCCCAAGGTGATCGATCCTTCCTCCGAAAGGATCGATGATCCTCGCGACAGAGACCTCACCCATTGCCCCACCTGGTTGTCGGCAGATCAACCTCCGCGAGGAGGGATTGAGGGAAGGGGCGGAGAGAGCGGTTGTCGGCGAGAGGGGAGAGGAGCGTATGGAATCGGTGAGAAGTGGCGAAGAGAGAGACGGTTGGCGAGAGGGGACTGACACGTCTTATAGGTGTCGTGGTCTTAACAAGAACGTCAAAATTAGAAATTTATAATCCGAATCTTTAACTAACTACTTTATGGGTAGATAACAATGAGTCCGAGTCGATCCACAGGGAAAAGAAGTATTAAGTCTAATTACCTCGTATAGTTCTAAATCAATAGATTGATAAAAGAAATGATTTTTTTGGGTTTAAACTACTCTTAACTAAGATTAAACTAATTCGAAATAATAATAAGATAAACGGCCAGGAGATTTCTAATCCGTAATAAAAAACTAACTAGGTCTTCCTAAGATAAGAGCAAATCAATTAAGCATTAACGGTTTTAACTAGTCGATAGGTGAATGGCTAGAACCCCTACCGCTCAACTAAGATTCGTACAGTCTTTAGTCGGCAATGATATCATCAAAGAATGGATATTGGTATATAATCAAGATGGTTTTAGCACCTTGAGATCGCCAAATAGAATGTATCAAGGATTAGAAGTTACCCTAGTGGTTCTAGCACTAGCGTAGTGGTACTGGCACTTACGAAATCCCTAATCCTGAATTAAGATGAATAATGGATTAAAAGGCGGTCATAATGGTTCTGGCATTATGTGTAATGGTTCTAGCATTACAAAACCCTTAATCTCGAGAAGGAAATCCTCACATCCATGGTTCAAGCATGGATGTTTTGATGAGAATCTCTAATCTCAAGCTCTAACATGCTCAAGACCTAGATCTATAGCATAAAAAAATGGGGTTATTTGCATATACCCCCCTGAAAAAGGTTTATTTTACATATACCCCCCTAAAAAAACAAAATTTGCATCAGAAACCTTGAAAATCTTGATTATTTGCATATAACCCCTCGGGTTAATTGGGAATGAAATATTTGGTGCGCAAGCTAACGGGGGCTACCGATTGAAGCTGAAATTACTAAAATACCCTTACCCCTACCCCTATATATGCTTCCTACTCCCTCCTCCGACCCGACGATTGTTGGGGCAAGGGCTTCAAATCCTCTGATGACATATCTCCTCATCCTCCGGCGACCTAGCTATCTGCTCATCGGCAGCAAACTTCTCCCAATTTCTCTCTATTTCTCTTGATTTCTGCCAATTTCCATCCTCTATAGATCGATTTCCTCGTCAATTTAACCATGAAGAAGTCTCCATCTTCTTCCTCTATCTTAAGTTCGCACAATACACCCTATATGACTTGTCGTTGCCATGAGTCCTGCTCCATCTGGCAATCCAATTGCACCAACAGCAAAGGTAGAAAGTTTATGGGCTGTTCCAGATATAAGGTATTAATCTCATTGTTTTTTTTTACATTTCGAAAGATTGAACTCCACTCCATCTTTTACCCTAGTCTTATTTTCTCAGAGCATGGATGATGCTAGTTGCCATCCAAGCCCATGCAGTAGCTCTAAAAACCATTGCCCCAACAATCGTCGGGTTGGAGGAGGGAGTAGAAAGCATATATAGGGGTAGGGGTAAGGGTATTTTAGTAATTTCAGCTTACACCGTTAGCCTCCGTTAGCTTGCACACCGAATATTCCATTCCCAATTAACCCGAGGGGCTATATGCAAATAATCAAGATTTTCAAGGTTGATGCAAATTTTGTTTTTTTAAGGGGGTATACGTAAAATAAACCTTTTTCAAGGGGATATATGCAAATAACCCTAAAAAAACAAATCATTCATCCACACTATTAAAATTACACCAATAGATATAAAGAGAATAAAAATCATCCATTCAAACCATTAAAATATGTTTACATGCTCAAATCCATAGGAAACCCAAGAAATATTCCTTATTACATCATAGAAATCCCTGGACTAGTGTGAGGACCCGTCCCTCTACTCCTGTGGCTCGTCGTGGACCGTAAGGGCAATTTGATAAATTGCGCATTGTCGGCTTGTTTCACACTCGCGTGTGCACACACTAACCATGTTTGTGGTAATGTTTAGCTAGAATGGTTAGTGGGACCCGAGATCGAAAGATCCGGGCTTGGGCTTAAGTTTTAGCCCAAGTCTAGCTTCCTGCGAAAGAGGGATCGATCCTTCCTTGCTAGAAGGATTGATCGCTCAATGACAGGAATATGGATCGTTACGAAGGATCGATCGGTCTCTTGGGACGGATCGACCGGACTCGGAGAAGGATCGATCAGTCTCTTGGGCTGGATCGATCGTTCTCCTGGCTGGATCGATTGTTCTCTTGGCTGGATCAATCGGTCTCCTTGGACGGATCGATCCTGCTAAGTAGGTTCGTTTGCCTATAAAACAGACGAAACCTTCTTCCTTGAATCTCTTTGGAAAACCGAGTTCTTGAGCTGAGAATTCCTGGATTTCGTAGAGGTTGTGGACGATCCAAGGCCTAGCAGCTGGGATTGAAGCTGCTATTGCTTAGGTAGGGATCCTACCTACATTCATCTCGGGTTTTTGGAGGTTTTTTCGGCTGTTGGTGTTCTTATGCTTAGATTTTGTTTTATACTTGTTAGATTATAGTATTTCCGTCGGTTTTGGACTCGTGATCCTTCGTACTACTAGATCCCAAGGTTTTGTGGGATTTGGTGGAGTTTTCCGACGGTATTTCTCACCGTCGGCTTACCGGAGAACCCAACGCATCGATTCGTCTGTGAGATGGATCGATCCCTCCTTGTTGGTCACGCTGACCTGAGCAAGATCGATCGGTCTCGGGTGAGGACGATCGATCCCGGTGCCTTGCGTAGCATGGGATCTTCCCTATCCCGAGTCGGATCGATCGTCCTGGGAGGATGGATCGATCGGACTCGGTGCGATATGGAGAGTTTGCTCTCTGTCATTAGAGGGATCGATCTGTCTACGGCAGAGAGAGAAATTCCCTTTTTATTTTGCCCGCGGGGCTTTGTATGACGGTTTTCTTTACCGTCTTAATACATGGTACATATGTTTAAGCATGTTAGCCCTATAATAGGGCAGTGGTAAACCGGGGGAGTGATGACTCCCGGGGTGTTTAGAATAAACGGGCGGGTAGCCCTACAGCTTTCCTTAGCCTTGCATGTCGGCGTGCGCCGAGGGCTTTATCTGTGTTATTTGTGAGCTGCTGTTTGCGGGGCTGCTTCCCGGTGCAGGTGTTGTGGTGGACTGCTGGCAGTTGGTGGTAGTACCACTGCAGTAGCTCCTAGACCTTATTTTACTTGTTCACCACCCCGGGCCGGTAGGGTGTCGTACCCAGACCTTGTTATTTATATCATCACATTACTGTTGTATGCTTACATGTATTATCCTGCGCATGTTCATATCATGCATTGTGTTGTGCATTAGTTGCATCTGTGTAGGGCGCTGGCGATGGGTTGATCGCCGATCCGGGGCTTTCGGGTAGTCCGGATCTAACTCTAGGACCGTTGTGGGTAGTTTGGTCCAGGACTCGATTTGTAGTATTCAGTGGATTTCGATAAGGTTAGGTGACCTGAATACTTGTTCGATGTTTAGAGGTCGTGTCGACTCCAAGTTGTATCCGAAGTGTAGCCGGAGTCCGGTGTTCTTAAACTCTTGGGAGGAGGAGTGCCTGCCCAGCGGTGTCTTAGCTCGCCAAACAGTGTTCCGTGTCCTGTTGAGAGTATGCAGTGTTTTGGGCCTGCGTTCACGGACTTCCGATAGGGTTATGGGACCCTTGTATACACCTAGGGTAAACTTGGTGGTGACACTGTTGTGTTCCCTCCCTTGTGAGTGTCGTAGTGTAGTGTCCATGCTGAGCTTAGTGCTCACTCCTACCCGGGCTGCGTTTTGCAGGTGCTGGCGCTAGCTTTTCTTCTGTCGCCCCTACCGGGCCGGTGTTTGGTGACGTGGCGGCGTCTGGCGGTACTTGAGGAGCGGCTCTCTATGTTTTTATCCTTTTGTTATAGATAGTCTCCTACGGGAGTGGTAAATGTATAATTTCCCTGTTTTGAGGACATGTATCTATTCTAGTTTAGTCTTTGGGTTTGTAATATTTATATAATACAAGATGATTGTGAATTGTTAGGGTAACCACTACGATTAGAGGGAAACCTCGCCAAAATTTCCGCAGTAGGTTAGGTTCCGCTTCGCGTCGCCCGGCCCGGTTGGGCCTACGCGGGTCGGGGCGCGACAACTAGGGTTTAGTTACTCATCTTAGGAAGGAGATCCGTTGATGAAGGTTGTCGCCACGCTCCACCCATGGATCTTCCACCAAAGATCTAACCTAATTTGTGGAAAAGAATCTAAGAAAAACCCTAAGAGATGAAGAAAATTCGTCTATGAAAGGCTTTCAAAAATCTCCCAAAGAGGGTCTATTTATAGGCTTTAGTAAAACCCTAACTCGGATTAGATCTCAGCCCTTGATTTTTCCCACAGCGCCAAAAGAGATTGATCTTCCTTGGAAAATGGATCGATCTTCTTCCTCCGTGAACTCAGAATCTGGATTTTGCTCGACCAAGATCGATTTTCTTGGAAAACGGATCGATCTTCTTTCCACGGATGACTAGCGCTTCCAGGTTCGGATCGATCTCTTTTGAAGTAGATCGATCTTCTTGAAAAGAGCTCTCTGTTAACTCTCTGTCACAAAAGTAGATCGATCTTCTTTGTATAAGATCGATCTGGATGTCTTCACTTGGATTGCTTCTTGTTGGAATGATTAGATCGATCTTCTTTCAATCCCGGATCGATCTGGCTTGTACATAATTGTCAGAATAACCTCGTTTTAGGACCAAACTTGCTCTAATCTTCATTGAATGCTCTTATACCTGAAATACATCATATACTATCAAAATAGCCCTACTCGGAGACTAACATGACCTAGTTAAAAGGGCGATTTGTGCACTTTTCATGCATTATCAGGGACGGAGGAGCGCGGGGGTGGAAGAAGTGGATCGGGGAACGGTCTCTCGGGGAGTGGGGAGAAGCCATGCAGGACCACATATGAATCCACGTAGGACAACAGGTGACAGCGGGACAAAGAAAAGTGAAAGATGATTTTATAAGATTGGGTTAATAATACTTTACTCCTCTCTGGTTTTGAAAATCATCAATTTACCCTCCGTGTTTTAAAATGTGACAAAATGGTCCTTTAATTTATTAATATAATCGTTTTAAACCCAATGGTTACATGAAGTTAAGCCGGGTGATGGTAAACCGGCTAAATAGGTCACGTGACCCGGTTTGACCGGTTTTGCCGGCGGCTCCCCGAAGGCAGAACGTCGTGGAGCACGTTGATGGTGATGACTTCGTTGGCGTAGTCCATGGCGGCCAAGAGGTCGAGGGCGGAGAGGTCGCCACGGGTGTGGTGGATCGCGTTGAACCGGAAGGGACCCCCATGAGCCTGGCGAACTTCTCTATCTTGGCACCGATCTTCGACATGATGTGTTGCGCGCCCCCACCTGAGGACAGCACCACGGTGGTGATGGTGAGGTGCGGGGTGTTGTCGGCGGAGCGCGTCGCCAGGGCCTCCAGCAGCGTGGACCATTAGGTGCGGAAGGTGGTGTTCATGTCGGCTATGTGGAGGCGCTGCGCACCGGCATCGAGGAACGACTCGAGGATGGCGCTGTTGGCGGCGACATGGCCGAAGGACGACTAGGGGCTGAGCTCCTGGAACCGGAGCGTCGTCCGGCGGGTGGAATCAAACAAGCATGTGCGGTCGGAGGCGGAGGAGATGGTCCGGAGGGTCCGGGTGCCGAAGGACGACTAGGGGCTGAGCTCTTGGAACCGGAGCGCCGTCCGGTGGGTGGAATCAAACAAGCATGTGCGGTCGGAGGCGGAGGAGATGGTCCGGAGGGTCCGGGTGCAGAAGGAGGTCAAGCGGGCAAAGAGGCCCTGCAAGAAGTAGGCGGCGAGCTTCTGGTCGACGTCGCCGTACCGAGAGGCGAGCTCGTTGAGGACCCACATGAGCTGCTGGACACGGGCGGCAATGGCTCGAGCGCACTGGGAGAGGAGGTCATGAGCCCATCTGGGGTTGGAGGATGAGGAGAAGTCAAGGTTGTGGTTGAGGCTGCCGATGGGAGAGGTGATGGTCGGGGTCGGGGTGGGGGTGGGGGTGGGGGTGGTGGTGGTGGAGGGATGAGGAGGAGGAGGGAATTGCTCGGAAGAGGAAGGCGAGAAGTGTCAACAATCGGCATTAGTGGATCACACCTAATTGGATCCGTTAGGATATAGTGTCAACAATCGGCATTAATTGTCAAGCTAAAAATCACAACCTCAACAACCGGCATTATCAGAATATGAACAAGTCACCATCTTCCTAGCGTTCAATAGTCAATATCAAATTCAATTAAACTCAATTAATGCTACTATTGGCAAAGATTATTAATTTGATTGCCATCATATTTGTACTGATCGATCCCCACCTCACATGACACCAATAAAAACATTCAGAATCACCAAATACATGCGTCATCAGATGACGAGATACACATAAACCCAAATGCAATCCAAAACAAGTAGTGACAACCAAGATACCAACAAAAGCATGGTTACCGGTACAGGCATTAACAAGAAATCCTATTGTTTGGGTCACTGTCAAAATACCAATTAAGAAAAACAAAAATAAAAACAAAAAACAAAACCCCCAAGTTCATGCGTTATTTATTTTAGAATAAAGTTTTATGTAAATGATCACATGGCATGTGTAATACACATGCCACGTAATCGGTAGTGAGGTACCGATTAATTGAACTATCCCATCAGTAGTAAGGTACCGATGGATTAGATCAACCAATCGATACATCACTACCGATCTGATTATTGGTACATTCAAACGGTAGTGAGGTACTGATTGATTGATTGATTTATTCCATCGATAATAAGGTACCGATGGACTATATCAATTGATCGATATCCTATTACCGATTGGACCGCGTGTATAATATACATGTTTTAGATCATGTACACCAACCAACGCTCTTTATTTTATTAATTTTCTCTTTTTAGTACGTAACATAACATTCGTCCAATTCTAGAGCTTTTGAAAAATTCAATGCAGCAGCCCTGGTAACGTAAAGCTGGTCCTCAAGTCTTTAACTCCGCCGGCCTTATTAGACTTGTTTATTTTTAAGTAGCGTATCCCAAATGGTCATTCCTGGCCTGGATACGATTCTTCTTCATCTTCAATCTTCATTTCCATGTCTTAGTCTCCTCCTAACTTAGATACCCGAAGGAAAACAAAGAGATGATCCAAGTAGTTATCGGAGTCTTATCCGGCACGGCGGTCCTCGTCTTCGTCGTCATCTTCATCCTTTGCCGCAGCCGCAGCCGCAGCCTCCAGCAGCAGCAGCCTGCGTCTCAGCCGGCAACGCGATCTCTGGAGACAGTTGTCAGACCAAGAAACCAGAGCGTTCATGAAGGCAGCACCGCCCGTCTCAGGCCGTCCGGCAGCATGAAGGCCGACCGCAACCGTAACCAACATCGCCATCTGATCACCCATCATGCAGCTCCGTTCAGATGGGGGGAGAACCCCCTGCTGGTGGAGGAGGCGGTGGAGTCCGGGTGGCCCAAGTTCAAATTCGCCACCTTGGGGTCGGCTTCCACGGCGACGCATCGGTCTGCGCCGCTCTGGGGACTCTGCGCGGACTGCGACGTGGGAGGGAGGATGGAAAGGGAGGCGCAGAGCGATTGGGAGCTTGCCATGACCTCTTCGGAGTTCATGCAGACAATTAGGCTCAACCCGGGGGGCGGCGGCGGCGCGAAGATGAGGACCGGCAGCAGTTCTCTTTGCGGGGTTGGCGTCGGCGGCGCCGTCCATGATGATTCCAATTCCAACGCCTTCTCTTCCGTCAGGATGAGCCTCCCGTTGCCGGGGCCGCCTTTAGGCCGCTCTTCCTTCCCTCAAGAAGCCTACTTTGAGATCACCATCTTGTACTTCAATCCACAGCATCGGAATTCTCGTGCTCGCGCCAGCAAGCGTGCCAAGGCCGAGCGAGACGCCGCCGGAGATCATGCAAAGCTTATCCAAGCAAGTTCGGTTGATGGCAAAGCTGATGCCTTGATTCAGTATATACATGACGACGGTCGCGGCCATCTCAGCCTTAAAAATCTACTAGAGAAGCAGATGTCCTCCGGCAAAGAAGTCTTTGACGGCAAGCACAACCACCTAGTAATCTCAGTAGGCCTCACCAAAGGAGGCTCACCTCCGTTTCAATCGACGCCGGGGACCTACCTGGGATCAATTGGATTCAACTCCAATGGCTCAGTTTTCCTAGATGGTAATTCTTAGCTCCTCATGATCATCATTCTACTTGGGATTCAATTCATTGAGAAATTCTTTCTTCTGATCAGGAACGAAGTTGGTGTTCGAATCAGAGAAAGCGCAATGGTTAGGGGTGAACAGAGTGATCGGCTGCGGCTTCGATCCGAGCAAGAAGAAGGTTTTCCTCACAGTTGATTCAGAATTGGTTCAGGTGATACAGTGCAGTTCAGACATCTACAAGAGCCCGCTCTATCCGGTCATCGCCACAAACGCCGACGCCATGTTGCTGGTTAACATGGGCCAAACCGAATTCAAGTACTCGCCAGCAAATGCACAGCGAACCCCTGACCCGTGCTTCTTCCAGCCAGATCCGGGGAATGTTCCAGACGCAGCTTTTGGCTACGAAAGCAGCCAAGAACTCTTCTCTATGCACAATATAGGACCAGAGTGGTGCCAGACAAAGAGCAAGAGCAATAACAGCAGCAAGACAGACATAGAACCAGAGTGGTTGCAGACAAAGAAAAAGAGCGAGAGCAATGGCAGCAGCAAGACAGACATGGAACCTGAGTGGTGCCAGAGAAAGAACAACAGCCGTGGCAGCAGCAAGAGAAACACTCCCAAGCACGGCAACACCAGTGTCGCCACAGACTACGAAGAAGAGCTTGAACTGTTTGAGATTTCTTTGCAAAACTGAAGACAAATTTTCTCATGGAGCGCCGCATACTCCACAAGACATTCCTTTGTGCAAGAAACAAAGATCAGATTTACGAGAGGTCACTAACTGTTACTTTCTAGTGATGACAGGACTAACAAGGGAAGAAACACAAATTTTTCCATCACTGCAAGTGGCTGGACACTCTTTTGTATAAGTATCTTCTCGTGTATAAAATGTAAAAGCTTCAAAAATTACTCCTTGATTGCAAATATTCTTGCAATGCTGATAACATAAAATTGTACTTGCACAGTAATTCATCCTGTTCCAGAAATCTCAAACTCAACTTGAAGTTTTAAGTATCTTTACAAGTGCAACTAAGTATCAAGTATAGGCAAATAGACATAAGCATGTTATGATGACTATACAGACTGCCAATACAAAAAACTGTTGTTTAAACAAGATGCATATACCAGCTTGGTTGGCAATAATGCAGATGTTGAAGTTCTGCAACATTAAATACCAGACACTTCAGAAGAGCAAACCATCACCAGATTTGAAGCTGGCAAATGAAATAGGCGAAACCAGAACAGCTACTTGATGCTGAATAGTAAGATCAAAATCAATGAACATAGCTTGAAGCATATATCATTCGTCAGGCGGAATCTATGTTTTCTTCACACGTTTCCGAAGACCCATGCGTGACTTCGCATACCTAGTTTCTTGTTAAGGAACATAAGTTTGCATTTCCTGAAAGATAAAAAATGTGCAGAACAAATAGCACAGACATTGCTTAAGGATACTCCAAGCGCATGCCTTCCCCAACAGATGAGTACAAAAGGGCTCCCTGAAGGGAGTTTAGAGCTCCAGCTGAACAATTGGCATCCTGCATTTCAGTCAATCACAACTCAGAACTGATAGGCGAAAAGGGTTTCACTTTCACAGGAATGTATACCCAACGACTTGAAAAAGAGCATTATTAGCAATATCCAGAAAAAGACTCTAGCTTCCTAGCAACAAATGAAGAAAAGCCCACTGATGTGAAGCAATAACATTTTCCTGTCAAGCAAGTGAAGCTAGTATTAATTGATAAGTATCTGTCTGCACAATTTTCTAGAGGGTTCAAATGCCCATGAGACTGTAATTAATGACTCAATCCATGCTTGAAACATAATGGTAATAGCAAATGTCTGAAAATACCAACTCTGGATCAGCAAAAAGTAAACCCCCCTCGAATTGGATAAAGCCCCCCCCCCCCTCCCCCCCCCAAAACATAAATGCAGATCATGTAAGTTACATGTCAGCAACAAGCAAGATGAAAGGCAGAGTGATGAATGATTTATGCTTGTACTTCCTCTTACATATACTAAAAGGAGACAGCAGTCTGTGCCAGAGGAGTGAAGGATAAATTCTGCTTGCACTTCTAATCACATATACTGAAGGAGCCAGCAGTATGTGCCAGTGACGAATAATTTTTGCTTACACTTCCCATCACATATACCAAGAGGATAGGGCCTGGACCAAATAACTTCAAACAGAATGATTTAAATAAGGGGGAGAAAGTGATAAAGCTTCCATATGAACTACCCTGGAGGTTCCTAACGAACAGGCATTCAGACAATGTCCAATGAACATTAGGAAAGAGAAAGAAATTGCAATAAAATTCCATGACCTGATTGGACAAGGTGACCTACATGATTCTTTTCAAAGCACAAGAGAATACCTACCTAAGAGAATCATATTTGTAAAATCTACACAAATTCTGTTCCTACCTAAGAGAATCATATTTGTAAAATCTACACAAATTCTGTTCCTACCTAAGACAATCATATTTGTAAAATCTACACAAATTCTGTTCACACCTGAAAGTCGACAAATGCAACAGGAACACCATTTTTATTTTGCATTTTCAACTTTAAGAAACCTGGCAATCTGCACATAAAGCAAAGTTCATAAATAAGCATATGTCCAGAAGTCAGTAACAACAAAGAATGCCATATTCACCACTCCAAACCTTGAAAACACTTGAGTCAATTCTTGTTCAGAACAAGATGGGCCCAAGTTGGCCACAAACAGTGTTGGACAAGGTACTGTATTCTGAGGAAAATAAGATGTTGAAGAATCATTCTGCAAATGTAGAGTGTCTTGAAATGTTAAGGGGTAAAAAGTGCAAAAACAATGTGTGTGTGTGTCAACGAACTTTCAGCTTTCAGCAAGTATACAACATTAAAGAGAACATATAGGCGCATGGACATGAATAATAGTATCTGATGTAAAAGATTATCATACGCAAACCATGTGTCTCTCCAAGCAAAAAGAAAACAAGAGAGAGTTTCAAACTGATTGTACTAGAGGAACATGTTTCATCAGCATGTTTTGAAACTCTGGTCAGCAATAAGTCATTGAAAATACAGTCAACGTGTGAGTTAAACTAAAATTGATAATTGCTTTTGCAAAGACAGCAACATCAAAATGGGTTGACCATCTCAAGCAAGTCGAAAGAAGAAATATCGGAGAAAGGATCTTTTATCTTTCTTTACTTCTCTCCTGCTTGCCCAAATTCATTTGTTTTCTTCATTCACTAGACATTGGATTAACAACTGCAGCAATCGTAGCTACCAAAGAAAACCTTGAGAAGGAGGTACAGAAACACAGGGAATAAACAAGAACTAGCACGTATGAGGAGCAAAAGAGTTGTTATCCACTAAATAGTCTCGGTATAATAGGTGTAATGTCAGAAAAAAAATTATCATTCACGGTGACAGATACCCCTCATGAAGAGAAACAAAAAGCAGCCCAACAACATAAAATCTGTTTTTCAAATATATGTGGCCCATTCAATGGTTGTCATCTGAATATTCACATCAACAGCCCAGCGGTTGCCATCTCAATATTCATGTCAATGGCTCATTCAACCGTTCTTGTTTGAATTTTCACATCAGAATTAGAGTTTGAGAATTAGCAAATGTTGACTGGCAAATTTATCTTTTGTCGATCATTTAAGTCATAAATTTCAAAACGAAAGATCATTGTAATGTTAATAATACATAAAACATCCAATTATTTTGTTCTTGTTATTTAAAGCAAGAAAGATCTCCATGGCTATTGCTCAGATGAAAAAATCTTAATAATGCTTCACAGCCGGATGACATTATCCTAATAATGCTTGGAAGTCCTTTAGCAAGAAAGCAAATTATAGGCCTCCATGACCTCATATCTGTCGAAAGTGATGAAATCTGGGATCTCAACTTGCAGTATGCCACGAAAATATTGGACCTATGCAAAAGGGCAGTTATGAGGGAAAACATTTCCCCAGTAGTCAAAGAGGTGTTATTGTTATGAACAAAAAGATGCTCTGGATGTTGCTTGCAAAGCATTTATGATTCATCATGTGATAAAAATCAGGTTTATCAATACTTATTCGGGAATAACTTTGCGTACTGCATCCTAAAATCTTAGAAGTTAAATAAAGTATAAACCAAAATTGATAGGAGAAGCTTGACTAACTAGAACAAAGGCAAACATGCCTTTAATATATGAGAAAATGCCATAGTGTCCAAAAGTCATTTAAAAATGCATGGTCTAGGACTTGGCTGTCACCCTATCTTTGGATCCAAAATCCTAACATGAGCATCTTAGAGAAATGAAATAAAAGGTGTGGCAGAACTAAGATGAGTTGGCTATTATTTTCACAGGCATAGAAGCACAACCTTTTCAAATTTAGGGGATAACAAGTTGTAATGTATGCCATTAATCATATGCTCCAGTCCTCGTGGTATAAAATTAGGTGGATGCAAACACAAGTAAAAAGTTGAGGGAATGAATGGAGTCTCATTATCAATAAAGCTGATTCTAGATAGTTGGCATATACTTATATTTGTGTTTAATCAACACCAAAACTGAACGAATGAAATAAATAATCACAGCTAGATATCTATCATAGAAAGCATGGATCTATTGTCGGTAGGCATGGATCAATACTTGTATCACCAGTAGAATATCGGCATGACACATCTAGTGTCAACCTCACGCCAACTGGCACATTTCATAGCCACACTAGCCAGGCTAGTGACCAGCACAGACCGTGCTGGTGGCATTGTAATCCATGACGAGAAGGTCTCAAATATATAAAGCCTACTAAAGTTGTGCCTATATAAAGCACGCAAAGTAGTGATCTGTAGTGCATATGGAAGTCAAGAAAATTTAGAGCACATTAAGCAATACAAATTTCTCATCTGTCAAAAAATATGTTTCTACGGCCTAGCATCACCATCTTTGGCTTCCCTCCTCCCATCTAAGACACCAAAAAGTCAATTAATCACCAAATTTCATGCACACGTGATTAAAGGCCCAAATACCTAGGTATCACCAACGAACTTGATTTTGCCTTAACCAAAAGTAGCATTTTTAAGATACTGCTGAGAATTGGTTCAAAATTCTCAGTTCCCATGAGCATGAAAAGCATGAAATGTGAAGTTCAAATGCAAGGTTTACAGGCTGTCTGAAAATGTCGTGCTGCCAATGCGACAACATAGTACGAACCATCTATATGATCCATGCCAATGGTGGTGTGCCGGCAGAGCAAGAAAGGGTGAGAGATAGGAAAGGAGGAGAGGAAGAGAGGAGGGGAACATTGAGCGAGATTGGGGAGGCGTTTCGGGGATTTGGGAGGCGCCGGCGCATATTAGCAATCATTGGGGGAGAAGAGGACCAGAGAGATGTTGGAGGAGAGGTTAGGGTCTGGTATGTAACTTTGCTTAATAATTACTATGGCCTAACAGGTTTCGGGTGGTGCCTAAAACCGACCCTATAACCCAAAATAGACACAACGAACCAAAAAAAACCTACAATGATGGTAGGCAAAATAAACCATGTTCAAAGGCATTTAATAAAAATCACAATCCATGTTCCTTGAACACCAATGATTAGAATGAACCCTCGCTTCCAGAAGGATAGCTTATGAAGGATCTTTCAATACCAATCCACTAAAGTAATAACTCTATACTTTTAGGTACATACAAAACTAATCATCACATTATAAAGGAGTTCATACCAGTTTATTTTCTATTTAGACCTATATTAGCAAGTAACTTGTACGTCTAAGAGATAAGTTTAATGCTTTAATAGTCAGCACATTTATTTTAAAGGCATGATTAAATACTCCATTATACACATGTAAGAAGGAAAAGGCTTACCGACAACTTGTTAAGATCTGAATGATTGGCTACATCATATGCATAGTCCTTTTGACTGAAAAACAAAAAACAGGGAATGTACTCCGATTACTGCTATCAGACAACCAAAAAAGCATAGCATCTTGATTAAATAAAGAAATATTGTATCTTTAGTTTTTATCCACAATCACGAATCTAGCTAAATTTGAAAATGATAAATATCTGGGATTGATAAATACATATATCAATCAAAATGAAATAATTAAACTGTGCTGAAGCAATGTGCCTTGACCTTTGTGTAGAAGGATAACCATTCGTGCTGTAAGCAGAACTACTCATTCCATGCATGTGTATATTGCTTCCAACACCTGTTAGTGCGCAAGTGTGGCAAACATGTGCAACATGAGCTTTTGCCAGGTGTTCCTTGTGTGAGAAAGTATGGCGCGATACCACTAAAAACAAATAAAGAAATCTAAACAAGAGCAGCCGAGCTGAGTCAGTGAGTTTAAACGTATGATATCTGAAAAGAAACTGTGAGACCTCATCTGCATTGATTCTTCTTTTACAGATAGCATTCCGAAAGCAGCTATCATAAGACAAACTACCTAAGTCCATAGGCCTGTCAGAATTTCAATGAAAACATTTACAAACATCCTATTAACAGATTCTATTACCAGATTCTGGAAAGCCTCTCCCATATGCAGATCCTCTAACCTTCTTATCCGAAGAGTAGGACACCTCATCATCTAAACAAGTACACGTAGAATGTCATGAAACCATTTAGTTAAAAACGACTATTAAGCAAAGGTAACCCACAACTACAAGTACTATCAGATAAAGATTAAAAAAAAAGTACCAAAAAACACAGACAAAATCCCTGAATAGCAAATTTTGGACAAAAGAGGACCAAGCCAACCTGTCCTTGAGCGTTTAGGCCTGGAATTGGACTTAGCAAGCTCAACAAATAGGGTTGATTCCTTCTCGAGGTCAAACACCAAGCCCTGTAAATTAGTCAAATCTACATGGTTCATGAAGGACCTCAGGCAATTTGGACAACATTGCAACAAAAGATCAGCCAAAGGTTCTTGAAATGTTGATTGTTGTCATCTCATGCTTTCTACAACTTGCTAAAATATTTAAAAACTCATAGAAAAGCTTGACTATATAAAAACACGCATATCCACACCATAACATGTTTACCAACCTTGTCCAATGGCCAAAAAAATGCCCATATGTGCAGCATATGTGCTGAGTGACATCAATAATCCTCTTCATTTTTTTCCAAGTGACATCCATGATCATCCTAACTTTTCCAAGTGACATCAATAATCATGTGACCTTTTTCCAACTCCTTGCACTAGACTGACTTCTCAGCATTTTAAAAGGGATCGTACAATTACTGCAAATAGTCTCTACCAAGTATACTCTCTAAGTGCCTTCCATTTTGCAAACTTCAAATCCATGAGACCTAACACATACCCTTTTCCTATCCCCATAAACAAAAACACACGGTCCTTCCCTCACTGGGAGCCTCCTCTAATCCCCATTGCACATGCCCAAATATTTTAGCTGACATCCAACATTTATTATCTACCGAAATAACTCAGTAAAAAGTATCATAATGTGAACACTATTCGTTAACTACGTGACTCTCTCCCTATCTACCTCCCTCCCTCTCCTCATGTTCTTAGTTGTCTCCTTTGCTAACTTCTTTGTTTACAAAAAAAAAAAAAAGAATCTGCAACAAACAATGGCATTTCTTAGCTACTACACATGCTACTGTAGAACAAAAAAAGAAAGTTCAGGAATAATCAATAAAATCTTTTAATGCATATGCAAGAAAGTGTAAGATTGTTGTACATTGAGGGCATGCATCGCTGTGAGAGCAGACTGTTGATCCACGAATACAGCAAATGCAAATGCCTGTTCCAATAAGGAAAACATGAAAGATGAGCATAAACCAACAAAATGACATTAACTAAACAGTTCCAGCTAAAGTAAAATCAGAGGGCAACAGCGAGAGCTGAAAAATATCTTGTGATTTATACATGCACCCAATCCTTGATTGAGGGGGGTAATTTTTCCTGCTCAATAGATCAGGATTAGGGTATAAGCTAGATGTTCGATTACAAGTTACACATTTTTGTTCAAGACCTTACAAGAGAACACAAAAAATTGGAGGAAAAAAAAACATAATATCATGAATGCTTTACAAGAGATTTACCAAAATTCACCACTATTTAGTATTTACCAGCCATACCTAAAAGTTTGCAGCCAAACAATCAGTTCAAGACTAGTTACAATAAGAAAAAAGAAACACAAATATATTAAATCGTGAGGATATCCAAGCCTAGGTTACCTTCAAGAATGACCAAACTGACAAGATTTTTCCAGTGTTAACCTACAATAAGTGCGCTTGCATTCCAATCATAACAAATCCACCACCCCTCATCATTCAAGATTAATGCCTGATACTTTTCATGACTATAAGAAGCTCAAATTTGCCCTAAAACCATCCTAAAGAAAATAAAATTCCAAGAAAGCTTCTTGGCCTCCAAACAAACTTGGAACAATTCATTCTCTTCACTCGTCACAAAACAAATCAAGCATGAGGAGGCCATGGATGGAACAATACCTGGGTGGACTGGCCAGAGCTGCGGAGCTGTGAGGTATGGTAACCGGGGAACTCACGGAAGAGGTTATAGATCTCCCGGGGCTTCACGTCATCAGGAATCCCGGCGACGAAGAGGGTGCGGACCTCGTCCTTGGAGGAGTGGGGAGCAAGAGGCGCGTAATGGGACGCGAAGGGGGGTTCATGATGGTAATATTGGTGGTGGGGGTGGGACGGTGGTGGATAGTTAGGGTTCGGCAAGTGATGGTGCGGCGGCGGAGGCGCCGCCGGAGCAGGATAGTGGTGCGCCGGCGGCGCTGGCGGAGGTTGGTAGTAGGGTGGGTAGTGGGATGGCGGTGGCGGGTGGTGGTGGTGATGGTAGTAAGCGGTGGGCGCCATGTCTTCCATTGGAGAGCAGTGGAGGGTTAGGGTTCCTCCCAGGGTTTGGATTTGGGGCACGGCACAGCGATGGAGATTGGAGAATCTATATTGAACTCGGTTTCTAAGAATCACTTCCGGATATGTCGTCCGCGAGACTTTATATCGGTAATTTAATTTGAGTAGGTCATTTTAAAGCAAAATTTCGAATTTTCTTCGACTGAAATCTACTTTGTTAATTGTTGGTCATGGACGAAGGACGTTTTCGTCCTTGGAAATAGATTTTGGCATGATATTTAAAGGAAAACAAAAGCGTGCTGATCTATCTATAAATAAGTATTACGGTATATTTGTGTAATAATCGATTTAGGATTATCTTAAAAATAAAACTAAGTTTTGTGTATGTATGGACACGTCATGAATCAGTAGTCCGCTACCGATTTTTTCATTTAGTCCTACCGATGGACTAGATCAATGAATCGGTAGCGCACTACCGATTGAATTGTACATGTAGTGAGCTACCGATTGTTTGATATATTCCATCACTATTTCACTACCAATGGACTAAATGAATAATTCAATCGATAGTGTGTTACCGATTCATTAATCTAATCTATCGATAAAAGAATCGGTATCCCAGTACTGATTTGTCGCATGCATAATACATATGTCACGTGAACATGTATATAAATCAGCGCTCTAAAAATAATCAGCTACCACGGTTGGTTTTGCAAATCCTAGTTATCTCTAGGATCCACACAAGGTCCTCCGCTCATAGACCGGATATGCATTCATATATGTATTCACGTAAGGCAATATTGCAAATTCATAGAGATTGTTAAGCACACTATGGCATCAAATTCATCTAATTATTCTAAGATTTTGGCGATTCATAAAGATACCGAGAAAGCATTTGGTTGAAATCACTAACTCGACATATTCAAGAACAATGTGAATTACTTTCGTCAAAACTACTCCAAAAATATTCTTCGAGTATAATATAACATGTATTGCATAACTTATTGCCGAATATATAATGATATGAGATAAACATATTCACAGAAGTTCTACACAACAAGAGCTCTAAAACAGTAACGGGATGTTTGGCGACCGGATTATAACAAGGGTGGAGGCCAATGAGGCCTCGTTGGCCACCGACAGGGTATCACTTGTCATTGGCCAACGAGGGTGGAGGGGTAGATTTAGGATGAGTCCGGGGTTTGTAACAAGAGTGGAGGCTATATCAGGGTGCCAAATCTGGTAGCCAAACAGGGCATGAAGATGTTGTCCAGATATTGGAATTTGTTATTTTTGTGACTTGTCTAGATAAAAGGAGATATTGAAAAAAAAGGGGACTCATAATTGACTTTTTTTTTCTTTACTAAGGTTTTATCCTGAAGAGATTTTACTCAGTAAAGATTTTAGCATACAGTATTAAACCCTATAGTGATTATACATGAAAAGAATACAGTTATCCAAGAGGGAGTATTATAATACAGTCTTATGAGAGCCTCAGGTGAAATGAATTTTCTTCGCCTCATGCTTACTAACTTAAAAGAAAAAGGACAAAATTTCTAATTGGTCACATCTACAAAAATGTCATTGTGCCCTCCTATAAATATGCTACTGATTCTTTCAATTTTGTATCAAAAATTGGGAAAGGAATAGTATTGTAATAGTAGAGTGATCAAGAAAACTCTAATAGATTGTGATTTATTAAAATGTTTGCTACTTTTGTAACAAATACCATTTACTATGGAAATATCTAGTAATCACAATAAATCACTCATCGAAATGCATTAGTTGAATTATGTTTTAATAAAAATAAATAGGTTCTTGTGGTTTACACCTTACAAGTTGGTGATGTTGACAAGTATCAATTCCAATCCTAAATGTGGCAGTAAGATTTCCTAGGACGCTACTTTCTATTATTCTATATAACTTTTAGTTACCAAATAATATAAATAGAGACTTAATAGAGCAATGATTGGATTTGGGTTTGGAATTTGTATTTGAATTGGATCAAACTTTATATTTTGTAGAATATTCTTTTGACAATATGTTGTTTGGAGAATTATCACCTACAATATCAATATAAGAAAACATAGATTTCATAACACATGTTTCATAGCATTTTTGGAAAATAATATTAAAAATTGAGTATACAATATAAATTTTAAAAGTGCTATAAATTTGCAAATGTGTCATAATATTTAGGAGCTAGTTAGTTATTATTGGATGTCTTATAGCATTCTCTTTACATATGCTATTAATGTGCATTTCATAGCATTCTTTGATAAATGCTATTAAAAATTGAGTCATAGCATTCTCTTTAGATATGCTATTACTGTGTATTTAATAGCACATGTTTTATAGGTTTTATAGCATGCTTCGCTGAATGCTATTAAAAATAGAGTTTTTCTATCATAAGTTCAAAAATGCTAAAGAATTTACAAGTGATTTGTAATATTTAGAAGCTAGTCACATTTTATAAGATAATATATAACATTTGTTTGCATATGCTATTAATACACATCATTGATAGCATTTATTATCGCGGTGAGAATCTCAATCATAACATTATTGATAGTATTTATTATTTGTTGTTTAGTCCCACATTGAAAGAGAAGCTGAGAGTTGATTTGCTCAAAAAGTTACCTAAGGGCATGTTTGGCAACCCTTATATGAGGCGGATTAGATGGATAAAGGAATGGGCGGATTTCGGATTCAACTAATCCCTATGTTTGGCTTGCAGTGGATTTGGAATCCAAGATGGATCCGACCATCCCTCATCCCATTTTTTATGGATCGCGACGTCCGCTCATCCCATCCTAAGTGGAATATGATTTTAGGCGGGCCCCATGTTTTCTCATCCCAATCCTCATCCCAAAAGGCCTACTCACCCCTAGAGTTCGCGATGGTGAGAGGCGGCTCTCGAGCACCCCTCGTTCCGCCGCCCTAGATCTCGAGTTTTCCCGGCGTCTCGGCGAGCTCTTCCTCCTTCATCATTCACCACAAGATCTAGGATGGATCTAACGAGATCTCCTCCATCCTTCACCTCTCGGGGCTGCGATCATTTGTTCCTCTCTGCCTTTCTTGTTTACCGGTGCTGGTACTCCAGGAGTTGTGAGTCTACTCCTTCTGATCTCAATACGAGTCCAGATCTGAGGAGACTCATCCAGCTAAGGTATTCTTACTTCCTGATCCCCATCTATTGATTTTTTCCACTCTCCATGTAACGAGAGCTTATGATTTATGTGTTGAGAAAGTAGAGGTTTTTGTTCTTGGGAGATCAAGATCCTTGAGTTTTTAGTGTGGCATTGGGTTTTTTTCTCCATCAATTTTCATTAAGGCTTGCTACTTTCTATTCCCTTTTCGAATCATAAACAGGGAGGTTTTAATTTTGTGTTTGGGAGTTTTGACGCATTGATTCTGAGACTAGGGGTGCATTTCCTTTTTTTCTTTTTGATTCTTTTGCTAGTTTCTTCTATTGGTCGTCCGGACATGGGTTTCTAGACATTGAACATTGGAGATTAGAAAGTTTTTAGAATGAAATATAATTTCGATAATTTAAGAACCAAGGAATTGGATTTTGGGGAAGTTTTACGTGGTAAATTTTTATGGCATTAAGGTTTTTAGGATCTTGGGAGACTCTTGGATCTGTGCAGAAGTAAGTTGTAGATTAATAAGAAGATGAGACTGTCTCGTTGTATCCATTTGCACTCTTCCTTTGTGTTCCTTGCCCTTCTATGTGATTTTTCATTTGCTACATTCACCCATGTGGATAACTACTTCCTAGCATGTGGAAGATATTGCATGTTGTATTCTAAGCAATTAGTTGGCTATAATTTTTCTACTTCTTTGTCTCAAATTCTAGTTAAAAATGCGGAGCATATTATATTTTTGTTCTTTCTTTGTTTTAAATTCTTGTTGAACACCTATAGGCAGAATTAGAAGCAACTAGTTGGCTATAATTTTCATGGCTCCTGGCATGACATGTCATACATACTATAGTAATCCAATTCCTAATTTTTCTACTTGTTAACATAAGGATTGGTACTCCATGTCTTGTAGATGGATGATATGTATGCTGACGATCAACAAAGACATGCTATAGTAATCCAAACCATGGTCTATTGCTATATGTTCATGATTTAGATCTATGAGATCCTAGAAAACGAACGTACCCGTGCAATCGATAGCAAGATCTCGTGGATGCTTATGATCAACTCATGAGGAATGATACAAAAGCAAGATATTTTCTAGGGAAGAGCGAGCGCTATCGCAAGATATGGATGGACAAATTCCTAGCTAGTGCAAGAGGTGGTCCTAGTAATTAGTCTTGTGTGGGTTAAGTGCTTTTTGGAAGGCTTGTTGGAGCTGTTATCTGGACAATTTAATTTCTAGTCTTGTGGGAAACTATGTTTTGTTTGGCATGTGAAGTGATGCTTGGTTGTTAACATGTGGGTTAAGTGCTTTTCAGAAATCTGACTTTCATGTAATGACTTTGATCAAACAACTATGATGGTGTTCCTATTGTGTGATGAAGTAATGTTGCATCTTATTTGGTTTGTGAGTGTTGTTATTTGGGTGTTACTTGTATTCATAGATGTTACTTGTATTCATAGGTATGGCTCCATCCTATGTGGTATTTAGAGGTAGAAGACAAGGCATTTATCAAACTTGGGAAGAATGTCGTGCACAGGTTTCGGGATTCTCTAGGGCTTGCTATAAGAAGTATAGGTCAATGGAGGATGCGAAACAAGCCTACTTTGAATATTTCAAAAATGGCAAATAACACTTTACTACCTTGTTTTTAGGAAATGTTCTGTTTGAACCTTATGTTTTAAAACCGTTCAAAATGAACCATATATTTTCAATGACTTACATTTTTAACCTTCCATCTAGACACCGTTAGGAGAAGTTGACGGCAAACCGGTCACATGACCGATTTTGGACTTTTCAAACATTGTTTTGGACTTTTCTAAGCTATCGGTGGGTCCCACATCCACCATCTCTGTGTTGGTGGTGGCACGATGAGCCCGCAGCGGCCGGTGGAGCAAGCGTGGGAGCCGCCCGCGACGTTGGCGTCGGAGGGGCAGAGGACGTTGCCGACGCCTTTCCTAACGAAGACGTACCAGCTAGTGGAGGACCCGGCCTGTGAGGACCCGTACCTCCAACCTGGTCCGACCGCGTCGGTCAAGGGTCTGGTTCGGTTGGTTTGGCTCGGTTGGCCTTACTTTGCGATCTCCTTTGATCGTTGCGACTTCGGGGGTAATTTGGTAAATTATCCTTGGCGGAGGCGGTTACACACACGCGTTGTGCACACACGGCCTTGTAATGATGTATGTGCTTGACTAGACCATTAGGAGCACCCTAGATCGGAGGATCTGGGTTCGATCGCAAGGATTGAGGTCTGATCAGCTAGGATCAGATCCTGTTGATCGGACGGCCATCATATGATTTTAAATCTTTAGTATATAAACCCCCCTTAAACCTTTTCCTTCTCCCGTTAGGGCTCGTGATAGAGAGGGGAGAGGGAGCAGTACCCGAGCGCGAGAGAGAGAGCTACAGCGCGATCGGGAGAGAGAGAGAGAGAGGAGAGATCCATGACTAGAGGAGAGGTCGACGACAGTGGCTGGGCCTTCTTCTTCAGCGACGACAAGCCTGGTGACTGGGCGAAGCGGCGATGGGTGGAGATCCTAGCTACGGCAACCGCGGCTGGAAGAGAGAGCAACAGTTGGGTCCCTCACGTCGACTGCGAAGGAGGAGCTTGGCGACGGCGACCAGAGAGAGACGACGGCCGTGATTAGAGGTGACCGACGGCAACGATGTGGATGACCAGAGGAGTTTTCGTGTGGTCCAGAGGTAGGGTTTCTGATCTAATCTCTTGATTAGGCTCTACTAGACTAGCATAGGGTTGGCTTGATGCATGGTTTGAACCTCTAAGAGGGGGGGGGGTTGTCTTAGGCTTTAAACAATAAAATCAATTAAGGAAATCTGAGTAGGATGAGTCTAATCAAATAATATGCTTGCAATGATAAGAGAAGTAAATCTATATTAAAGCAAGGATGATAAGAGATGAGAGATAGAGAGATTGCACCAGATTTTATAGTGGTTCGGCAAACCTTGCCTACGTCCACTCTCTCAAGGCACTACTTGAGGTTCCACTACTTGCAAGACCTCTTACAAGTTGTCCACCAAGCTTCCGGATGCTTGGCAACCTATCACCAAGTTTACGGGTGCTTGGCAACCTTACAATCTCTCCAAGCTCTCTCTTGGATATTTCTCTCAATGTCTACTTCACACTTGAAGTAGTTTTACAAAGGTTTAGCTCACTAATAAGAGATAGAAACTTGCTAGAATATGACTACAATAATCCCTTAACTCCCTTTAAGTCATTGGCAAGTTTGTTGGACTTTCTCTTTTATAGCTGAGCTTCCAACCCTTCCAAATAGCCTCCCAACGGCTATTTCTTTCTCTTGCAACGGCTCTTTAACGGCTCATTTCTGGGCTCACGGTCGACCGTCGCATCGTCCGTGACATCGTCCGCCAGGCTTTTCTTGAGCCACGGTCGATCCACCTATCGACCGTCAAGCCTCACGGTCGACCTTCCCATCGACCGTGACATCGTCTGTCAGGCTCTGTCTAGAAAACTGCTTCCCACGGTCGATACACCGATCGACCGTCGCTCCCTTTGAGCCAAGTCACATAGGCCACGGTCGATTGATCCATCGACCGTCAGCTTATTTTCCCAGAACATCTTCCGCGGTCGATCCACGCATCAACCGCCATACCCCACGGTCGATCCATGCATCGTCCGTCGCATCGACCGTCAGCACAAAAACTCATTAAATATGATTTTAATGCTTTCCAAATTAAAGGATAATAATATTAAATCATTGTTTTATCATCAATTATATATTGACATCATCAAAACAATATCTGGGCTAACAATCTCCCTCTTTTTGATGATGACAACCTTTTAAATTGTGATGATAAAACCTTGAAAGCTCTCTCTTAATTCATGCATCCATTTACCTCATTAAATATGTTCTAAAGTGAATTTCAGTGAGGCATGCATGTCATATATTACTAAGAAGATATATCATGCTTGATTATAGGTCAAAAGACATGAAGGTGCGAAATATGACCTATGTACCTCTTTGTATAGAAAAATGAGGCATGATATTTGAGCATGAATTATATTCTCATGAAATCTCCAGTAAATCCTTTAAACATCAAAATGTTTCAAGTATGTAGAATATAAGGTTTTAAGAGTTTTTAAAAACTGATATCACAATATTTCTCCCTCTTTGACATTATCAAAAAGATTTGGTAGAGGGGGAAGAAGAATCAAGTTAAAACATCATAAACTTTTTTTTTTAAGAGAACCAATAGAAAGTTTTAAAATCATCTCAAAACAATATACCAAATGAAGATTTACAATCAAAATGGTCATTTGAAAAAAGTAATCAAATCTTCACACAAAAGACTTTCTTAAACCATTTTTAAACATCAAACTACTTTAAAAAAAATGGAATAAGAAGATGCAATGGAGGAGACATATATCGAAAATTAAGACATACCTCCATTATCATTAATCCCATATTGTTATCCTCCTTTAAATACCTTGTGACTCCACTTGTCAATTTTATTTTCTTTTACTCCGAATGCAGTTAAACAAAGATTTGCAGTTTCTTCTTCTTCTTCGGAGGTGGAGCTCGAGTCACTTTCTTCCTTGGCCTTCTTCTTCTTCTTTGAAGATTTCTTGAGCTTTGGACAATCCGACATGTAATGTCCGGGCTTCCTACTCTCATAACAAGTAATTTTATTTAAATAAGAAGAGGAGTTTTCTTTTTCACCTTTGGAATATTTTTTCTTGATTCTTGATGATTCGTTGGATTTTTCTTGTGATCTTTTGCATCTCCTCATCATCATCATCATCGCTTGAGTCGGATGAATCCTTGTATGTTGACTTAAAAGCAATGGTTTTCTTTTTCTTCCTTTCTCCATCATTGCTCCTCTCCATGTTCATCTCATATGTCATGAGAGAACCCATTAGCTCATCAAGGGACAGTTTGGTTAAATCTTTAGCTTCTTCGATTGCTGTCACCTTGGGATCCCATGTCTTAGGTAGACATCTAAGGATCTTTCTTACCATCTCATCATTAGTATAGCTTTTACCAAGAGAATCAAGAACATTTATGATATTGGTAAAGCGAATAAACATTTCATTTATATTCTCATCATCCTTCATGGAAAATAACTCATAATCATTAACAAGCATACTAATCTTAGACTCCTTGACACAGCTTGTTCTCTCATAGGTAACTTCAAGTTTTTCCCATATTTCCTTAGCCGTTTTACAAGCAGAAATTCTATTAAATTCTTCAGGGCTAAAGGCACAAAATAGAAAAAATTTTCGTTTGGCATTTACTTGAAGTTTCCTAAAATCAGCAGGAGTAAATTCATTCTTAGATTTTGGAACTTCTTTTCCGTCAATGATCTTGGAAGGGATAGAATCTCCATATTCTATTATCAACCATGCATCATAATCTATGGATTGAATGAAGATTTCCATTTTGGTTTTCCAATAGGTGTAATTAAATCCATTAAAGTAGGGTGGCCTATTGGTAGATTGTCCCTTTATGATTTCCATATTGATTTAGTATCCTCTAAGGGTTGTTACACCACAAAATTAGAGACCTAGCTCTGATATCAATTGAAGCTCTAAGAGAGGGGGTTATCTTAGGCTTTAAATAATAAAATAAATTAAGGAAATCTGAGTAGGAGGAGTCTAATCAAATAATATGCTTGCAATGATAAGAGAAGTAAATCTATATTAAAGCAAGGATGATAAGAGATGAGAGATAGAGAGATTGCACCAGATTTTATAGTGGTTCGGCAAACCTTGCCTACGTCTACTCTCTCAAGGCACTCCTTGAGGTTCCACTACTTGCAAAACCTCTTACAAGTTGTCCACCAAGCTTCCGGGTGCTTGGCAACCTTACAATCTCTCCAAGCTCTCTCTTGGATATTTCTCTCAATATCTACTTCATACTTGAAGTAGTTTTACAAAGGTTTAGCTCACTAATAAGAGATAGAAACTTGCTAGAATATGATTACAATAATCCCTTAGCTCCCTCTAAGTCATTGGCAAGTTTGCTGGACTTTCTCTTTTATAGCTGAGCTTCCAACCCTTCCAAATAGCTTCCCAACGGCTATTTCTTTCTCTTGCAACGGCTCTTTAACGACTCTTTTCTGGGCTCACGGTCGACCGTCGCATCGTCCGTGACATCGTCCGCCAGGCTTTCCTTGAGCCACGGTCGATCCACCTATCAACCGTCAAGTCTCACGGTCGACCGTCCCATCGACCATGACATCATCCGTCAGGCTCTGTTTAGAAAACCGCTTCCCACGGTCGATACACCGATCGACCGTCGCTCCCTTTGAGCCAAGTCACATAGGCCACGGTTGATTGGTCCATCGACCGTCAGCCTATTTTCCCAAAACATCTTTCGCGGTCGATCCACGCATCAACCGCCATACCCCACGGTCGATCCATGCATCGTCCGTCGCATCGACCATCAGCACAAAAACTCATTAAATATGATTTTAATGCTTTCCAAATTAAACGATAATAATATTAAATCATTGTTTTATCATCAATTATATATTGACATCATCAAAACAATATCTGGGCTAACATGGTTTTCCTTGGGTTTGATCGAAGCCTCTGTTTTCGTCCCATGTTCTTCCTTCTCTCTTTGCTGCCGTGGTTTGAAGCTATGAATTAGTGGTGGTTTCCTTTATGAGATTTCTCCCGTGTTCTCCCCTGATGGTATGCAATGCTATGCTCTATTTTCCCTGTCGATGCGTTCTCCTCTCCTTGCTGCCATTGCTTGTACCCATGGAATATTGGGGGATTTCGTTGAGATTTGCTTTCCTTTTGTTTCTGGTTTGATGGATTTTGAAGCTAAGTTGGTGGTTTTGTCGGATTCTCTTTGGGTTTTCAAGGCTTTCTTCCCCTGTTCTTGGTTGGTCGGATGCTGAGGTTTCCCCCTCAAGCCCCTGTCCGGTGCTCTCCTCAAGCTTTCTGGTGTTGGGTGATTTCATTGATTAATCGTTGTGTTTGCATGGGCTCTGTTCTTTCTTTCTTGGTTTTCTGGTTTGATGGATTTTGAAGCTAAGTTGGTGGTTTTGTCGGATTCTCTTTGTTTTTTCAAGGCTTTCTTACTTGTTCTTGGTTGGCCGGATGATGAGGTTTCCCCCTCAAGCCCCTGTCCGGTGCTCTCCTCAAGCTTTCTGGTGTTGGGTGATTTCATTGATTAATCGTTGGGTTTGCATGGGCTCTGTTCTTTCTTTCTTGGTTGTTCTGTAGATAAGCATGTTAGCCTAGGATCTCTGTGAGGTTATCTTCTTCTCTCTAATGTTTTGCTTGCATTCTCCGATTCTTGCTGGAATTTGATGGAATTCGAGTATAATGCCCTGTTTTCTCCACCCAGCTTCCTCCTTGGTTCTCTTTACTGCCTTTACATGTATCTACATATGAGTGGTGGGTATGGATGAGATTTCGATGGTTTTCAATGCTGTCGGATTGGCATTATTGCATCTGCTATGTTTCTCGTGGTTTCGTTGGTACCTTCCTCTCTCCGGTGTTCAATGCTATGTTATCCCCTGGCTTGCATGGGTTGCCTGGGGTGTTTGGGTTTCCATGCTCTTCCCTGCTCTCGGACTTGGACATGTGCTACCTCCGTCTCTGTCGTTCATAGCTGTGCACGACAAAGACTGGTGCACAGCTCTTCGGGTGGTATTTTCTTCTTCGTTGTTTGGATTTCTTTTGGATGTACTGGTTATGGTTCAGATTTCTTTTGGAATGCTGCGACAGAGTTTTGGACTTCCCCTGTTTTCCCTGGCTCTCAAATTTTGGTTCTTCGTATTTGATGAAATGCTAATAGGAAAGCTTTCCAGTCCGACATCTGATAACCTCTAGTTTCCTCGTTTGCTCTGTGGGATTTCTTAATATGTGATTGCATGCCTTAATTGGTATAGCGGTTGATAATCCCTCTATTTAATTCTACGCTAAATCTTGTTGTCGTCTCTGTGTTTACTATAATTTGCCATTGATATGACCTTATATCATGTTGAAGCCTAGGACCGGCTGTGTGTATGTTTCTATTTATTCATGGGATAACCGAGGTAGTGATGACCCTCGGGAATGTGTAGTTCAGTAGGGCTGAAGGTGTGCCCGGTGTGTGAATGGTTGAATGGTTGTTGTTTCTCGTGATGGTCTTGTTCTCAACTTATTATATGCCAAATGTGTAACTTTGTTATAACCTCATAGACAATTGAGTGATGATTTGGCATGTAAAGACACATAGGCCTAGTTGTTTGAATATGCTCATGCATGTTGTATGCATTAGAAGCATTAAGGCTAGGTGGTAGGCGATGGGTTCAATCGTCGATCCGGGGGTCTCGGGTAGCCCGGATCTATCCCTAGGACCGAGGTTTGGGTAGTTGAGGACTAGGACGTGATCGTTGTCGACTGACCATATTGACTATCATTTGAGGTTGTTGTTATAGTCGACCATGTTTGATATTCTTGTACTTGAGGTATAGAGGTCATGTCGGATCTCCAAGGCCAAGTACTAAGGATGGTTGTCGATGTCCCTGACTTGTGTGTCCCTGCGAGAGATGGTACGGCTGGGCAGGGTGGTACCTGGACAGGAGCCCGCGGCCTTTGTTTCCTCTCGTTTGTTCTTGGGTGAGGGTGGGACCTGGACAGGAGGTCTCGGGAATCGATGGGGTTATGGGGCCCCTTGGCATCTCTTAGGTTTAGGCGGAGAACGACACAGTTGCAGTTTCCCTTCCTTTCTGTGCGACGTATAGTAGAACATGTTGATCCAAACCTTGTTTTGATGATGCCAATATATATTAAATGATAAAATATATGTTTAATATTATTACCCCTTTAATTGGAGATATTAAATTCAATATTCAAGCTATTTTGTACTCACGGTCGATGCAAGGATCGACCATGGGAATGGGACGGTCGATCCATGGATCGACCGTGATGAATGCTTCACACTTGGCCATGTGCGTATTGACGCGACGGTCGATCGGTGCATCGACCGTCGGAAGCGTTTTTCTTGACAAAGGCTCACGGACGATGCGACGGTCGATGTGGCGGTCGACCGTGGCGCATTAATGAAGAATGTGAAGATGCGACGGTCGATCGATGCATCGACCCTGAGAAGCATTTTTCTTCACAGAGACGGACGGTCGATGCGGCGGTCGACCGTGGCGCATATATGAAGAAAACTCAAGGAGCGACGGTCGATCGGAGCATCGACCCTAGGAAGCGATCTTCTTAACAGAGGCTCACGGACGATGTGACGGTCGATGTCACGGTCGACCGTGAGAGCGACGGACGATGCGTGGATCGACTGTCGACCAAAGAGGCTGAGTTTTTTATACGTGACGGACGATGGACGGATCGACCGCCAGGAGCGCGCAGAGTAAAAAACTAGCCGTTGGAGAGTTGCAGGGAGCCGTTGGGGCTTCTTGTTGAGCTGGTTGAAGCCCATCTATAAGTAGTCTCTTCATGTAAACTTGCCACAACTTTTATCATTATTATTGAGATCATTTGAGCAAGTTCTAGGAAAGATTTATACTTATTCTCCTTGAGCTAAAACCTTTGTAAACCTTCTTCAAGTGTGAAGAAGTATCTTGAGAGTTGTTCAAACAGCATGTGGCTGTGATTGTAAGGTCACCAAGCACCAGAAAGCTTGGAGGAAAAGCTTGTAAGGGATTTGCAAGTAGTGGAACCTCAAGGGGAGCCTTGAGAGAAGTGGACGTAGACCAAGAGTTGGGTCGAACCACTATAAATCGGTGTCATCTCTCTTACTCTTCTTTCAGTTAATGCTTGCATGCTATTATAGTTAAGTTTCATTTTGTTTACAAGCATTCTAGCTGTTAGATCCCCTTTTATCTGAATTTTCCATCAATCTAGTTTTTCGAAAAGAGTCCAATTCACCCCCCTCTTGGACCATCAATTGGTATCAGAGCTAGGTCTCTAATTTGGTGGTGTAACAACCCTTAGAGGATCCTTTCTAAACATGGAAAACATAGAGGGACAAGCTACCAATAGGCCACCCTACTTCAATGGTTCTAACTACAATTATTGGAAAACAAAGATGGAAATCTTTGTTCAATCCATGGACTATGAGGCATGGTTAGTAATTGAGGATGTACCTTATATCCCGACCAAAACTGTTGATGGAAAAGATGTCCCGAAGACAAAGAGTGACTACACCCCAATTGACCTCAAAAACCTTCAAATTAATGCCAAGGCCAAAAGCTTTCTATTTTGTGCCCTTAGCCCTAGTGAATTCAATAGAGTCTCCACATGCAAATCAGCAAAGGAGATATGGGATAAGCTTGAGGTTACATATGAGGGAACTAGCCGGGTTAAAGAGTCAAAGATAAGTATGCTAGTACATGAGTATGAATTATTTTGCATGAAGAATGATGAGACTATTAGTGAGATGTTTACACGTTTTAATAACATATTAAATATGCTTGAATCTCTTGGAAGAACTTATGCTAATGATGAGATTGTGAGAAAGATCCTTAGGTGTCTACCTATGTCGTGGGATCCCAAAGTGACAGCGATAGAAGAAGCCAAGGATCTATCCAAATTGTCACTAGATGAGCTCATGGGTTCCCTCATGACCTATGAGATGAATTTGAAGAGGAGCAACGAAGAGGGAGACAAAAAGAAGAAAACGGTTGCCTTCAAATCATCTAGCAAAGACTCATCCGATTCAAGCGATGGAGACGACGATGAGGAGTTGGCAATGATATCAAGGAGAATACAAAAGATTTTCAAACGCCAAGGAGGAAAGAAATTCTTCAAGAAGAAATTCTTCAAAGGTGAAAGGTATAATCCTACTTCTTCTAACTCAAATGAAATAATATGTTATGAGTGTAGGAAGCCCGGACACATCAAGCTTGAATGTCCTCAACTCAAGAAGCCTTCAAGGAAGGAGTTCAATAGTAGGAAGGCAATGGTGGCTACTTGGGGAGAAAGCGATGTGGAGACTTCATCCGATGATGAAGAACAAGAGGTAGCCAACATATGCTTAATGGCACATGGAGATGAGGAAGAAGAACAAAATGAGGTAGAGGATGAGCTTGCATTTGAAGAACTCTTTGATGCTTATCATGCTTTAGCAAATGATTTCAAATTCCTGAAAAAGAAATACTATGCTAATTGTAAGGACTTGAAGAAAGTAGAAGAAGAAAAAGTAGATGCCATGCATAAGATTGAAACTTTAGAAAAAGAAAATAAATGCATGCTAGAGAACAAGTCTTGTGACACAAATGACACACTTGAGGATGAACTCAAGGACACTCAATATGAGCTCACCATATTGAAAAATACAAATTATGATATGCAAAGAGAACTTATCTTCTTGAGGAAATCCAAGAGAGATCTCACTCTAGAGGTTAATGACCTAAAAATCACTATAGCCAAATTTGTGAAGAGTATAGATAAACTAGATGAGATCCTTGATAGCCAAAGGAACTCCTTGAACAAGGAAGGAATTGGCTACAACCCTAGGAAGGTGAACAACCAAAAGAAGACTAACTTTATTAAATCTTCTTCTCATCCTCCTAAGGTAACACAAGGACCTACATGTCATTATTGTTGCAAAGTAGGTCACATTGCACCTAGTTGCTATCTCATGAAGAATGCTAATGCTAAGAAAATCTGGTCACCTAGATATTCTTCTTCTCTTATGCATAGTACTAATGCAAAGGACCCAAAAAGATTTGGGTACCAAAAATCAAGGTTTGATCTCCTATTTGTAGGATTGCATGAGATCCAAGATCAAGACCAACTCAAAGGCTAAAACATGGTACCTTGATAGTGGATGCTCAAGACATATGACGGGTGAAAGGAGCATGTTCTCAACCCTTCAACCTAAAGATGGAGGAATGGTGACTTTTGGCGATAATGGAAAAGGAAAAATTATTGGCATTGGCAATATTGGTAAAACCTCTTCCATTATTATTGAAAATGTTCTCTTAGTTGAAGGTTTAAAGCATAACTTGCTTAGCATTAGTCAACTATGTGATAGAGGTAACAAAGTTATTTTTGAAGATTCAAAATGCTATGTTAAAAATGCTCATAGTGATAAAATCTTGCTAGTAGGACATCGTGATGGTAATGTATACACATTTTATCTTAATGATCTTGTTTGCCATGATGATCTATGTCTTAGTGCTTTAAATCAAAATTCTTGGTTATGGCATAGAAGGCTTGGGCATGCTCACATGGATTTAATATCCAAACTTTCTCGAAAAGACCTTGTTCTTGGACTTCCCAAGGTCAAATTTGAGAAAGACAAGATTTGTGATGCATGTCAAAGAGGAAAACAAGTAAAATCCTCTTTCAAGTCTAAAGATGTAGTTTCTACCACAAGAGCACTAGAACTGATTCATATGGACCTTTTTGGGCCTACTAAACCAACTAGCTTAGGTGGTAGCTCATATGGATTTGTGTTAGTAGATGACTACACTAGATTCACATGGGTGATTTTCCTTGCACACAAAGATGAAGTCTTTGAGGAATTCACCAACTTTTGTAGAAGAGTCCAAAATGAGAAAGGTATTCTCATTACATGCATTAGAAGTGATAATGGAGGAGAATTCAAGAACTCCCTTTTAGAAAAGTTTTGTAATGACAACGGGATTTCCCATAACTTCTCTTCACCTAGAACCCCTCAACAAAATGGTGTTGTTGAAAGGAAGAATAGAACCCTACAAGACATGGCTAGAACTTTATTATGTGAAAATAATCTTCCCAAGTATTTTTGGGCCGAAGCAATCAACACCTCTTGCCATGTGATAAATAGAGTAACCTTGAGACCCATCTTGAAGAAAACCCCCTATGAGCTTTGGAAAGGAAGAATTCCAAATATTGGGTACTTTAGAGCTTTTGGGTGTAAATGTTTTATCTTGAACAATGGCAAGGATACTCTTGGAAAATTTGATGCTAGATCCGATGAAGGAGTTTTTCTTGGGTATTCGGGAAGAAGTAAGAGTTATAGAGTATTCAATAAAAGGACTTTGGTGGTTGAAGAATCAATGCATGTGACATTTGATGAAATGATTTTAGTTCCTAATAGAATTGATAATGGTAAAGATGAGGAAATCCAAAATGACAAATCAAAAGACTTATTGGATGAAACCCAAAATGATGTTGAAGAATTGAATGTTAGATTTGAGGAATCTCTTGAGATTATACCTAGTGATCAACATCATGAGTTGTCAAAGGATTGGAAGTATGCATCTTCGCACCCAAAGGAATTAATAATTGGTGAACCATCAAGAGGAATCCAAACTAGATCTTCATTGAATACTTGTGCAAATCTAGCCTTCCTATCTCAAATTGAGCCTAAAACGATAGAGGAAGCACTAGAGGATGATCATTGGATCCTAGCAATGCAAGAAGAGTTGAATCAATTTGAAAGAAATGAAGTTTGGAATTTGGTACCTAGACCTCATGATCATCCCGTTATAGGTACCAAATGGGTGTTTAGAAACAAGATGGATGAATCGGGAACAATTACAAGGAATAAAGCTAGACTAGTTGCAAAAGGGTTCAATCAACAAGAAGGAATTGATTTTGATGAGACTTTTGCACCGGTAGCTAGACTTGAGGCAATAAGACTACTTCTAGCTTTTGCATCTTACAAAGATTTCAAATTATATCAAATGGATGTTAAGAGTGCCTTCTTGAATGGTTTACTAAAAGAAGAAGTCTATGTTGAACAACCCCCCGGTTTTGAAGACTATAAATTGAGGGATCATGTATTCAAACTCACTAAAGCCTTATATGGATTAAAACAAGCTCCTAGAGCTTGGTATGAAAGGCTTAGCAAATTCTTGAAGGATAATGATTTTTGTAGAGGAAAAATTGATACTACATTGTTTACCAAATCAAAAGGCAAAGACTTGCTCTTGGTTCAAATTTATGTTGATGATATCATTTTTGGTTCTACAAATGATAAACTTTGTGAAGAATTTTCCACATGCATGCAAAGTGAGTTTGAAATGAGTTTAATGGGTGAACTCAATTATTTTCTTGGTTTAAAAATCATGCAAACTCGAGGAGGGATCTTTATTAATCAAGCTAAATACACTAGAGACCTACTCAAGAAATATGATTTTGTAGAATCCAAAATTTATAGAACCCCCATGTGTACAACACTAAAGCTAGACAAGGATGAAGATGGGAAACCCGTTGAACAAACACTTTATAGAGGGATGATTGGTTCTTTACTCTATTTGACCGCTAGTCGGCCGGACATCATGTTTAGTGTTTGCCTTTGTGCAAGATATCAATCATGTCCTAAGGAATCTCATTTAGTTGCGGTCAAGAGGATCTTTAGATATCTAATAGGAACCCAAAATTATGGTTTGTGGTATCCTAGAAGATCATCTTTTGATCTAATTGGCTACTCCGATGCGGATTTTGCCGGATGTAGACTTGATAGAAAAAGCACAAGTGGCACATGTCACTTTCTTGGTCATGCACTTGTTTCTTGGTTTTCTAAGAAGCAAAATTCAGTTGCTTTATCCACCGCCGAAGTGGAATATATTGCGGCGGGTAGTTGTTGTGCACAATTGCTTTGGATGAAAATGCAATTGGAAGATTATGAAATTCATGTAGGCAAAATGCCCATTAGATGTGACAACACTAGTGCCATAAACTTATCTAAAAATCCCATCTTGCATTCTAGAACGAAGCACATAGAAATTAGACATCATTTCCTTCGTGATCATGCACAAAAAGGAGATATTGCACTTGAGTTTGTTAGCACCGAACATCAAATTGTAGATATTCTAACTAAACCCTTGAGTGAAGACAGAATTCTCTATCTACTAAGGGAGCTTGGGATGTCCAATGGATGTCCAAAATAAAGGAGCTAAAAGGAAAAGGTATGGTCACCTCTTTAACTGCTTTTCATACCATATTCTACTTGAATGCTCAATTTTGGTAAATTAAGTTAATATTATGATTAATGAGTGATTTTTGTCCCATAATATTTAGTTACACGTGCTTGCAAAGATTTGTGATGTTTTGATTTAAAAATGATTTTAAATTGAATTTCAAAACTCACTTTCTGGGGATGACGGTCGATCCAGCCTTCTTGACGGTCGACCGTGCGTACCTTCGCACTGGACGGTCGACCGCAAAGTTCTCGGATCGACCGTGGGATGTAACTTTCAGACCCATTGTGTGCCACGGTCGACCGCCAACTTCGTTGGATCGACCGTGCGACAAAATATGTGCGACGGTCGACCGCCAAGTATTCGGATCGACCGTGCGACGTTCTTTTTAAACACAATGCTCGCGACGGTCGACCGCCAAGTTCCTACGGTCGACCGCCACGGCCCGTGTGACAACTTAAGTCGGGGCTTTTTCGTATTTTCCACTCAAATCTCCCCTTATAACTCCCGATCACCCTTCATTCATCTCCCTGGTTCGACCGTGCCCTAAGTCCTCAAAACGTCCGCCAAGCTCCTCCTCCTCTCTCTCAAGCCGATCTCCTCTTCCCCACTCAAAACCCTAACAAGCTGGAGATGCCTCGTACTAAGAATGTTGGCCCTCCACCACCTGAGGAACCAAGTTCACCTGGGAAACGGAAGAAGGCAGCACCAAAGAAGCAAGCCGGGTCCAAGAAAGCTAAAGGAACTCAAGGAGGTTCTTCATCCAATCCTCAACCTACCCCCTCCTACGACGAGTACTTCTTCCTAGATATGGAGAGGTATAAATCCTGGCCTGATTTTAAGGATAAGTTCGTAGTCTCGGGTAGAGCCTTACAATTGCCCTTAAACAAAAAACATGTAGTTGAGAGATTCTTCACTGATATGGGATGGGACAAATTCCTAGAGATGCCTCAATACATCTATCCTGAAATGATTAGGTATTTTTATTGCAATATGAGTGAGGATATAGATGATGAGGGATATGTAGCCATTACTAGCTATGTCTATGGTAATGAAATCAAAATTAACATAGAATGGTTAAATGAGCTACTTAATGCACCTAATTCAGGAGAGTGCATTTACTTCACTTCCCATGAGGATCTAAATAGAGCTGATCATGATAAACTAGGGAGAAAGGCAATCCTCAAGCCTCTACTAGTTGAGAACTAAATAGCCTCAACCAACAATTTAGGGAGCTTGCCCACTTCCTAGGAACAAACCTATTTCCCAAGCTTGGCCATCATGATAATTTGAAACCTATCCATGCCTATGTTCTTTCTTGCATGGTTAGGAGAAAACCTCTTAACCTAGGCTATCTAATTATCAAGGAAATGCTAAATCTAAATGCTAGGCAATCACTTCCTTTTGGGGGGCTCCTTACAAACATTTTCCAAGCCCTCACCCTAAACCTAGCCGAGGATGAACGCAAACCCCTTTCCCAACCCTTCAACAAATCCACCTACAAGAGGATGAAGGCCGCCAAACGAGCTTTAGGCCTCGCTTGGCCTCAGCTAAGTGCCGATGAGGATGATGAGCCTCAAGAAGAGCATGGAGAAGAAAATATAGGGGGAGAGCCTTTGCTTGAAGAACATCA
The DNA here is from genome assembly GCA_963920575.1 of Narthecium ossifragum. Lineage (NCBI taxonomy): Eukaryota > Viridiplantae > Streptophyta > Magnoliopsida > Dioscoreales > Nartheciaceae > Narthecium > Narthecium ossifragum. The sequence goes on along the minus strand of OY986967.1, from coordinate 18,131,691 downwards.
GGGAGAAGCCTCTAGTAGCCGAGTTCGTCGAACCACGGCACAAAGGCTTGATGATCTTGAAGCTAGAATGGGGAGAATGGAAATGAGTCTAGAAGACATCAAGACTTCCCAAGCGAACATCACCGGAGATCAAGCCAAAGTGTCTCAGCAACTTGATGAGATCTTCACCTACATCAAGACTGAATTTCCACCTAGCACTCCTTCAGAAAGCCTCTAGTGATTGATCCTAATCCTCCTTACCTCTTTTTGATAATGCCAAAGGGGGAGAAAAAGTGAAGTGTGATGAATGTCAAAGCCCTACATTTCTACATTTCTTACTTTTGTATTTTGAAAAACTTTGTTTTGAATTGAAAGTCTTGTAAGTTCAAAGTTTTCCAAATGATTTTGAATGGAAGTTGTATGGAAATGTTGGAACCTTTTGAATGAAATGAAGTTGTGTTTGGATAATTGCTTGATGTATCAATACAATGTTACTATGTTATAATTCCATATGAAATCACTTCATGAAAGCATAAATATCATTATTGAAAAGAAGTGAACATGCTAAAATCCAAACTATTATGTCAACATATCTTAAATGGAATTTTTAATATCATTTTAAAGATATATGACTTGTGTGCATCTTGAAAATTGACTTTAGAACATATTTTTTGAAAGAAAAGGATGCATTGATTAAGGAGGAGTCAAGATATTTTATCATCACATTTAAAAGGATTGTCATCATCAAAAAGGGGGAGATTGTTGATCCAAACCTTGTTTTGATGATGCCAATATATATTAAATGATAAAATATATGTTTAATATTATTACCCCTTTAATTGGAGATATTAAATTCAATATTCAAGCTATTTTGTACTCACGATCGATGCAAGGATCGACCGTGGGAATGGGACGGTCGATCCATGGATCGACCGTGATGAATGCTTCACACTTGGCCATGTGCGTATTGACGCGACGGTCGATCGGTGCATCGACCATCGGAAGCGTTTTTCTTGACAGAGGCTCACGGACGATGCGACGGTCGATGTGGCGGTCGACCGTGGCGCATTAATGAAGAATGTGAAGATGCGACGGTCGATCGATGCATCGACCCTGAGAAGCATTTTTCTTCACAGAGACGGACGGTCGATGCGACGGTCGATGTGGCGGTCGACCGTGGCGCATATATGAAGAAAACTCAAGGAGCGACGGTCGATCGGAGCATCGACCCTGGGAAGCGATCTTCTCAACAGATGCTCACGGACGATGTGACGGTCGATGTCACGGTCGACCGTGAGAGCGACGGACGATGCGTGGATCGACCGTCGACCAAAGAGGCTGAGTTTTTTATACGTGACGGACGATGGACGGATCGACCGCCAGGAGCGCGCAGAGTAAAAAACTAGCCGTTGGAGAGTTGCAGGGAGCCGTTGGGGCTTCTTGTTGAGCTGGTTGAAGCCCATCTATAAGTAGTCTCTTCATGTAAACTTGCCACAACTTTTATCATTATTATTGAGATCATTTGAGCAAGTTCTAGGAAAGATTTCTACTTATTCTCCTTGAGCTAAAACCTTTGTAAACCTTCTTCAAGTGTGAAGAAGTATCTTGAGAGTTGTTCAAACAGCAAGTGGCTGTGATTGTAAGGTCACCAAGCACCAGAAAGCTTGGAGGAAAAGCTTGTAAGGGATTTGCAAGTAGTGGAACCTCAAGGGGAGCCTTGAGAGAAGTGGACGTAGACCAAGAGTTGGGTCGAACCACTATAAATCGGTGTCATCTCTCTTACTCTTCTTTCAGTTAATGCTTGCATGCTATTATAGTTAAGTTTCATTTTGTTTACAAGCATTCTAGCTGTTAGATCCCCTTTTATCTGAATTTTTCATCAATCTAGTTTTTCGAAAAGAGTCCAATTCACCCCCCTCTTGGACCATCAGAACCTTACTGGGCATTGTTGCTCACCCTACCTGGGCTGCATCGGCGATGCAGGTCGATGCAGTTTCTTCTTTCAGGTGTTCTTATAGAAGATGGCGTGACATGCCAGAGGTGATCGAGGACGTGGAGCTTCGAGGAGCTTTATACATATTCATTACAGTTTTATATTATGATGTATAAATTGAGGTATAACACGATGTATTTGAGGATGGAATTGGATGATAATTAATTCAGTTGTATTTGAGAAATGTTATAATATTCTTTAATGTAGATATTGAGGAATGTAATAATTAGCTATTTACTGTGGTGTCATTGTATAAGTTGAAGTTGTAAAATTGTAAATTATACAGATTTCTTGTGCTACGATTATAAAGGAGATTCCGCAGAAAATTTTTTTGTGATCTGGATTCAAATTCGTAGCAGTTATATATTGTGCGTCTATGAATGTTGTAAGTAGGTTTAGGTAGCTTACGCCTCGATCTGGATGGGTTTTCTGGGTCGGGGCGTGATAGGGCCATCGACGCCTTTCCTCTCTACCATCTCCCCATCCCTCGCCGGGCTGACCCACTCAATTGCCTTGTCTCCCGCCGATTCGACGACGATAGTGTCTCCGACACCGTTGTCCTCGATCCTGTCTCGAAGGACTCCTCCGATGGAACCCGCTTCACTCCTTTTATAAAGAATCGCAACGCTGGGAACGACTCGGTGTTTGTTGTGTACTACTTCGTGGAGTTGAAGAAGGTGATGGTCAGCGGGAAGAGTGTGAAGATACCGAGGGAGTCGTTGGTTCCCGGATTAGATGGGAACTGTGGGCTGATCGTGGACTTCGCGATGACGTTCACCTACATGGCTCCGGCGGCTTTCGAGCCCCTGGCGGAGGGATTGGCGGCCGCAGTAGGCAAGCGGTACCAGCGGGCGGAAGCAGTGGAAATATCAACCGGGTTGCGCCCATGCTTCGAGCTGCCAACCGGGACACAAAAGGAGGTGGAGTTGCTAGAGCTGTCCCTGCGCTTCAAGGGCGGCGCTGAGATGAAGCTGCCTATAGAAAACTACTTCGCATGCGCTGGTGGCAGCGGGGCGGAGGTGGTGTGTCTAACGATCGTCTACGATGGCGGTGATGGCGGCGGAGACGGTGGAAGAGGGGCAGATGAAGGCAGAGGACGGCTAAGCGAAGAGGACGAGGAGGAGCCACGACGGAGACAAAAGGCTGAAAAAAATGAAAAAATGGCAAATAACAATTTTCCATCTACTGAGTCAACGCCGTTGGGCGTTTGGTAGTAAATCGAATGGTTTTGGTAACATATGGTTCATTTTGTACGGTTTTAAAACATAGGGTCCAAACTGAACATTTCCTCAATTACATGGTAGTAAAGTGTTATTTGCCCTTTCAAAAATGAAGACAAGTTTCTAATTTTAAACTAATTACTACTTTTGTTGAGTTATTGGGATAAAGGGCCAACCATGAGGCGTGTATAAGTTGGTAATTAATTATATCTCATGGGTATTGCCGCTTTGTTCAATAGATGACAACAATTAGTAGATGTTGCAAGCTTTGTACTAACTTGTGTTTGTTAGAAGCTTTGACTACTACTTCTTTGCACTATATATACTTGATCTTAGCTCTCTTTTAAACCCAAAAAGGGTTTGTGTACTTTGCTTGCTTGCTTTTGTAGCCTTTTTCTTTCTTTACAGGAGTTTGAAAGTTGGGAACTTTGTTGTTTATTTAGAGAGTTAAAGCTGAGATTGTTGTTTTAGTTTTGGGAAATGATTGGTTGGCAGGAATTGATGGTTGACAGGAATTTTAGTTCTAGAGGTGTTAGAGGATTTTGACATTTAGCTTGTCATCTGGATAGTCTTAAATGTATAATTTTCCTCCTTGAAGATTTGAATGTATTATACATGTTTGCATTTGAGGATCTGTATAAGTTTGTACAAATTGAAGTTGTACTGTATTAGAATGTCAATTTTATTCATTGATCAAAATTGTGTATTTTGTTGTTTAAGTCTTATAATGTAAGTGCGCCAGAAAATAAATTGCCCAGATTCGTGTACTTAATTAATAGAGGAGACTCTGCCGAAATTATCTTGGGAATTTATGGATTAAATTATTCGATGTGGTTGTTTTAAATAGGTTAGTTGGCTCACATCCCAGTCCGAATGGGTTTTCTGGTTCAAGGCGTGACAAATATGCTATGAAAATGCATTCGATTCCAATTCAGATATTTATGAACCAAACACTAGGATCCACTGAATTAGCAGATTTAGCTCATTCATACCAGATAAACCAAACTCATTCCACACAGACTAACCAAACAACAGAACCGGAATCCAGAGAATCACTAGATTCAACTCATTCCTCATTTATCTCATTCAACTCATTCATCAGATTCCGAGTTGCCAAACGCACCCTAAGAGGTTAAGTGACCATAGGAGATCAATATATGTGAGGATCCATACCTCTAGACCTGGTTTGGCCGCATAGGTCGGGCTCGAGAGCTTGGTTGGCTTGATTTGCTTGGTTTGTCTTATTTTGCGATTTTTGTTGATCCTTGGGGTTATGGGGGAAATTTGGTAAATTATCCCTTCTGCGGTTGGTTCACCCACATTAGATGCACACACGGACCCATATATGTTGCTTGTGTTTGCTAGAACCAATCTCATCCATTGAATGGCTTCTTGTAGCATTAGTGACTTAGATAGCACCCGTTTAACCCTTGTGCCTTCGATTGTCTCCATGTGGCACCATTTAGTATAAACTATTGGTTTAGCACGTGCAAACCACTTTTAATTACATTAGCTAATTTTAAGCAGATTTTTATTCAAATGAAGTGAATAAATGTATACTTCTGGCTGCTAATACGTAATTGTTTATTTTCAAATGAGGCCACATAATGTTTCAAAATCTTTGAATGCTGGAAATCATTCTATTGATCAATGACAGTAAACTCACATAGCTCGATTCATAAAGGTTGTCCATATAGAAATACTCATTATAAATAATTTAAAATTAAACTAACATAAATGTTATGATACACAAGTGTTAGATCATGTGATCAACTGTGTTCAATACCCCTGGGCACAAAAGGATTAAAACTTGAGCATCTCGTTAACAGATATAAGTCATCTTACTTAATAGACTACCCACTCTTTCACTCGTATCTTCAACACAAGGAGACAAATGAAAAGTTCAAAATAATTATGGTTTGACCTTTGTTGAAAGCTGTGGCACATTCCACATCCCTGTAAAACACCAAAAATAAATCAAATACAAGCTTGAACTCCCAGAAAAATATATGTAAATGGAGCACAACTGCACAGTTGTTATCCACGCAAATTCCCATCTACCATCGAATGTTCAATGTTGCGCCCCGGCCTAGGAAACCCTTCCCGGACCGGGACACGAGGGGGAAACCTACATCTACTGACAACCAACAACGGAGACAGATAATAATAACATAAAGGGCGGAAATAAAGTTAACAAACTACTATAACAAAACGTTTACATACATCAGAGTTATACAGTTTACAACATTTACAATTTAACAAAAAGAAATTACATCTTTAGAGGTCTCCGCAAAAGCACAGATGAAGCCGTCCTGGCCCTCAGACATGGTCGGCTGGCGACGCGCTACCGCAAGACGAACACCGGTGGCCCGCAGGAGAAGCGCTGGTAGCTGTACCTGCAAACAAACGGTCCAGGTAGGAATGAGCCAAAGCTCAGCAGGGTTCTACTCTACGACTCTCACAAGGGAAGGCGACACCAACTGTACTAACTCTATGCCAAGTGCTGAGGCCTGCCAAGGATCCCATAAATCCCGTCAATAACCCGAAGGGCACCTGTTCAAAGTACGTCCTCCGACGGCCACTGCTCAGGGGTGGTCCGACTCCGATAGTCCCTGACGCAGGGTGGACAACGACGCTACCAGTAGGACACCCCTCTCCAAGCGGGATCTCCAAGCTTGTCGGACATCCGAGGTTACGACAACCATCTCCCAGCACTTAAAGCATAGGGCCAATACGTCCCTAAACTCCAGTTCAAAGGTTAAGTCTAACCCGGGAACTCACCCGTCCCAACGTTATCCCCTCAAGGTCCTCACCCAAGTCGACCTCTCCTGTCTCAACAGGGAGGACCCCAACCCAGATAGGACAACCCTAAACGGGGTAACGTTAACCACAACTTAGTCTTTGAACCTGGAGTCCTAGGGACAACCCCAACCCACGATCAACCTATCATGCCTATCATGCACAAAGCAATAAACAATATAATAAAGAAAGCAGTAAGCAAGCACCAATCAGGGGCACGCCCTCGGCTCATTTATACTAAACACTCCCGAGGGTCATGACTCCCTCGGTTCACCACAAAGCAGTAACAGAAGCATACAGATAATTGTAAGCAGTAAGGGCATACATCCAGCCCATTTAATCTACACAATCCCGGGAGTCACAACTCTCCCGGTTCAACCACAAAGCTGTAAACATTCAGCAGTTAACCACTATACAACTAAGCAAGTTAGAAAGCCGGACACAAAACCAACGAAGCAAGCCCCGCGGGCAAAACCGCCTCAAACAAGCAAACAGGCACAGCTCGGATCGATCCAACCAGCTCTTGGATCGATCCAACTAGCCTTGGATCGATCCAAGTCACCCTTGGATCGATCCGGCTAGGGGAAAAGCGAAGATAAAACCCATCGCCGATCGATCTGGCTAGCCTCGGATCGATCCAACACACAGTTGGATCGATCTGGCTAGTCAACTCACAGCCATCGTTCAGGGGGCCTCGGATCGATCCGAACTCGCATCGGGATCGATCCGACTTCCCCCCCTGAAGACAAACCAACAAGAGTGCGGCTTCGATCGATCTGACACCCACTCGGATCGATCCGACAAGCAGCACCGATCGATCCCGCTCGACCAAAGGTCGCTCCGAGCAGAGCCTCTGGCCAGCGTCGACGGCGCCCTTGGCCGAAAAAACAACACCAATCCTCACCAAACTTGGTGGGCTGGTAGCCAAGAGAAAAGGGAAGCTACCCAAGGCCTCCAAAACCAGGAAAAACACCAACGAGACGAGGAAAACCGATGAAGACCAAAACCGGATTTAAGCCACCCAACCATGCCGGAGTCTAAAGTAGGAACCCTACCTCCACAACGCAGCTTCAACCCACGAAACCGAACCTCGGATCTTCCTCACGCCGCTGCGGTCCCGACGAGCCTCCAAGCTCCACAAACGGCGGCCGAAGGAGGGAGAACGGCGGCGAGGAAGGTTCAGCCGGCACGGGGAAAAACAGAGCTCACGTGCGGGAGAAGGGAGAGGAAGGGAAAGAAGAAGAGAAGGAGAGGGGGAGAAGGATAAGGTCGGGGAGAAGCAGGAGAGGGGGGGGGGGGGGAAAGAAGGAAGGTCTTCCCTCTCCTGACAAGGGAGGTGACGGCCGCCCAGGCCGTCCCGTCGAACTCCACCGACAGAGGCTCGCTCGGGAGGGGTGAGATCGATCCGCACCGGCTTGTCGGATCGATCCGGCTAGCAAGGCCAGATCGGTCCGCCCAAGGGGTGCGATCGATCCAACTTCCTGGCGCTGAACGATCGATCCTCCTGGCCAGGAAGGATCGATCCCTCTACGCAGGAAGCTAGACTTGGGTTAAAACCTAAACCCAAGTCTAGATCTTTCGATCCCGGGTCCACCTAGCCATTCTACTCAAACACAAACACCAACACAAAGTCTGTGTGTGCACAAGCGGGTGTGAAACAAACCAACAAGGCGCAATTTACCAAATTGCCCTCGCGGTCCACGACGAGCCACAGGAATAGAGGAACGGGTCCTCACATTCAATCTATTAATTGAGATCCTGTTGCACAAGCAAAGAATTATAGATATGTAAGGCTCCAATAACTTTCGAAGTATGTGTATGATATGTTCCATAAAAATGAAATTATGATGTTGCTCAATTGTGTCTCACACAGCGGTCACGGTGCAGTACAACATAAGAGAAGTCGACCCCACAGAGAGATAAGCAGAAAGGATCCAGAAACACAGATAATAATAAATCGAAAACAATCAAGAGGGTAAGAATTAAGAAAGTTAGATCGAAAATTTAATGATGATGCGAGGTTAACAAATGAAATAAGGATTTGGAAGAGGCTAGGCTTCAGGAATCCCTGGCTCGAACTTGGGTTCTTCTCTTATCAATTGTATATGCAATACTCAGTTGAGGGATTCACATCCCAATCACCTCAACTGAAAGATATGGAACTATGAATCTAGTAGAATATGAATGTCTCTTCCTATGATCGGGTCTTCCTCGTTACAGTGCTAACTCCGTCCTACCAGAACCTAAGAATACACGATACCGGCTGTCATTACAGGTAGTGTGCAACAGAGATTTCATGGGATAAAGTGTTAGTCCTAATAGTGTTTTGATGATGTTTTGATGATGCCAATATGTTCCTAAATGATAATATATATATGTGATAGAATATATGTTGGAAACAAGCTTTAACTTTCATATTTGAGCAATTATCAAGCTGACGGTCGATGCATGGATCGACCGCGGGCTAAGAAAAGAAGAGGTCGATCGTGGAGTCTGGCGGACGATGGACAGATCGACCACGGAGGATAAAAGTCATGACGGTCGATGGGATGGTCGACTGCGGGATATGTGACCTGATGAGGAGAAGCAAAGGTCGAACGAGGCATTGACCCTGAAAAGTGTTTTTTTCTCATAGAGCCTCACAGACGATGTGACGGTCGATGCGATGGTCGACCGTGAAGCTTGAAAGTCAATAGGTGAATCGACCGCGGCTCAAGAAGAACGTGATGGATGATGTGGCAGACGATGCGACAGTCGACCGCCAGTCAGAAAACTAGCCGTTAAAGAGCCGTTGCAGAAACGCAAAGCGGCCGTTGGGAGCTGCTTTTTGAGGTCTAAAAGCTCAAGTATATATGGGGAAATGCAACAAACTTGGTGTAAGATTAAGGGAGATATTAGTTTACATTATAACAAGTTTTAGTCTTCTTTTGAGAGCTTAAATCTTTGTAAACCTATTTCAAGTTGTGAAGTAGACTTTGTGAGAGATCTCCAAGAGTAGCTTAGAGTGATTTGTAAGGTTTTCAAACACCCGAAAGCTTGAGGGGGAGCTCCAGCAGTTGTTGGAGGAGTTGTAAGGTTGCCAAGCGCCCAGAAGCTTGGTGGGGAAACTTGTAAGAAAGGATTACAAGTAGTGGAACCTTAATGAGGACATTGAGTGAAGTGGGCGTAGGCAAGGTTGGTTGAACCACTATAAAATCTAGTGCAAGTCTCCTAACTCCATCTTCATTACTTGCTTTATTTATTGCTTTTATATCTAAATAAGCATACTAGTCTTCTAGCATTCTATCTTAATTTTCATCTATTGCATTTTCGCAAAAGAGTCTAATTCACCCCCCCTTGGACCTTCATAAAGCTCTAACCTTATCTTACCATATCCCTAAGAGTATGCAATACTGGCTGTCACGACAAGCAATGCATAGCAAAGGTTTCAAGAGACTAGATATGAAACAAAAGAGATAACTATATGATCACAGTATCATAAAAGAAGCATAATTAGATTTATAATAATGTTCAATCACATAGCAATCTGTAAAGATCCAATACATATATAGTGTCACACCCCGACCCAAAAAACCCATCCGGGTCGGGACGTGAGGGTCCTAAACTCAAAAAAAAAATGGCGAGAGCCTCCCCTGTACTTCCTCAATTTGAACCTTGTGCAGATTGCTATTTCACCACAAATTTAAAACAATAATTAAAACAGTTCTAAATTCAGCACGAATACAATTCTACTATTATCATTTCACTTACTGGCACAGGTTCTTGTACAACAATTCCATCAACCTTCATTATATAATTTGATATAGATAATCAAATCATCGAAGAGGGAAATTATACATTTAATCAAACTGCAGATGATGATGCATAATGTTATATTTTTATCCCTTAATACTTAGTCTCCTATGCTTATTTAGTTCCTAAATACACTCATTATTCTTATATTTTGATTTAGGATGCAATTGAAGTCCTTAAGTCGAAAAGAAGCTGAAAAGAGTGCATGGATCAACTTTAAAATTAATCTGTACCTGCTCATGAAGAACCAGAGGATGTACCATATTTCTGGAGAATTTTATGGTTCGAGATTCCGAGTTTCCTAGAGGAAGTTACGGCAATTTTAGTACCGATGACGCAGTCTGGATGACAGAACAGTAATACGCTGAAACGTCCGATCGATCCGACACCCAGGGTCCGATCGATCAGACTATGCAGAAACGTGACAGAACATATATTTTTTGGCTGAACATGGTCCGATCGATCCCTACATCCATCCTATGGGGTCCGATCGATCGGACACCTAAAGTTCGATCGATCGGACTCAGGAATAGCCAGAGAAGGTGAATTTTTACGCATCCGATCGATCCAACACCCATAGTTCGTTCGATCGGACTCGGGCGTAACTAGAAATTGAAGATTTTTAATGAGACCGATCGATCCGACACCCCGAGAAGGATCGATCGGACTTTCCTAGTGAAGAAAATCAACGATTGTGATCTAATCCGGGGGTGGATACACTTAAGGCTATAAATAGGACTCTTTCTAGGGTTTGAGGGGGGATTCTTGGACACTTTTGGCTGCTCTTTCTCCTCCTTTATATTTTTTCTAGGTTTTATCTTGTTTATTGGAATCTTTTGAGGATTGTTCTCGATGGTCCTGCGTGGCTAAATCTTGATTCTTGGTCGAGGAAACTGAGCCCTCGGAATCAATGAAACTGTGAGATCTAATTTATTTTTATTGTTCAGTTTATAGATGAGTATTGAATGTTCTTCTGTTATTAAATATTCATGATTGTCTTGTCTAATTGCTAGGAGCGCTACTAGTTTATTATTCATTGCGATCTATTGCTAGGTTGGATATCAAATCCGGAATTGTTTGATCCCACTAATCTGCGAAGCAACTAGGGTTTAATAATCTACTGCGTTTCAGAGATTGTTAGGTCTTAGGAAGAATATTCGACTAGATTAAATGCAACCGCTTGTGCTTGTGTTGTTTAGCTTCATCGATCTCCCTATTCTTAACGCTGCTACTAGATTAAATCTACAGCGCTTGTCTTAGGTTGTCTAGTAGTTAGGGTTAATTGGATCGCTTGTTTCTAATTAACTATGATTGAGGAGAGATTCGAATTTAATTCGGACGGTGAATATTCATGGTATGAATTGATTGATACTTGCATCTATGATCAGTTGTTGGATTCCGATGGTGGATGTTGACTCAGACCAAGGTTTGTTCTCTTGATTCAACTTGTTTCTTCGTTTTAGATTATTTCTTTACTATTTTCCTCACATTTAAAAACCCCCTATTTTTGTTCACTTAGCACAAAACTAGGCTAAACACTCTTCGTGGGATCGACTCGTACTCGCACTACTACATTTATTTTAACGAGTATTGGTTTTATTTTTGAGTGCCTGCGACAGCACATCATACAACTATTAACAAAAGGGGAAACTCCAAGATCGTCAAGTACACCTCGAAACTCCAAGTCCGCGATCACCTCTAGAATGGCGCGCCAACGCCCAAAAGATCACCTAAAAGGAAAGGACTGCATGGACCTGCATCGCTGATTCAGCCCAGGTAGGAGTGGGCAACAATACTCAGTAGGGGTCTACGCTATTCTACCGCATACTGAGGGGAGGAAAATAACAATTGTGTTGTCTCTCCGTCTAAGTCTAAGGAATGCCAAGGGTCCCATAACCCTATCGATGTACCAAGGGCTCCTATCATGAAACCTCTCTCTTGAACATATTATCAGGAGGCCACGGAACAGTAACATGCAGGATCACCCTTACCCAAGCAGGATTCCCATGCCTTGGGGACCCACGTCGGGAACACATTGACATCCATCTTTAGACTTGGCCTTGGAGAAACAACACGACCTCTAAACCTCAAACAATATAATATTTCAGTCCGACTACTTAATAATCCTCGAATGATATCAAACATAATCATTGATGACAATCACGTCCTAATCCTATACTACCCAAACCCCGGTCCTAGGGCTAGATCCGGGCTACCCGAGAACCCCGGACCTACGATCGAATCCATCGCTTATCACCTAGCCTTAATGCTTCTAATACAATCAAGATGCATGCAATGCTCAGGCACAGAAATACAGAAATATAAGCATGCAATTATATGACATCACAACATACAGGGTTAGACATAGCCTACAGCTTGCCAAGGGGTAAATATAGCAAGGGGTCTAAGACAGTAAGTGTCACGCCCCGACCCAGAAAACCCATCCAGATCGAAGCGTGAGCCACCTAAACCTAGTTACATCATCAATTGGCGCACAAGTATATAACTGCTACGAATTTAAATAATTTAATCATCAAATTCATAAAAAAATTCGGTAGAATCTCCTTTATAATTATAACACCAGAAACCTGTACATTTGATAGTTTTACAACTTTACAACTTCGATATCATTACTTTCCTCGAAATCTACATTATAGAATATTACAACATTTCTCAAATAGAACTGAATCAATAATCATACAATTTGGTTCTTGAATACATCAGATTATACATCATTGATTAAAACTGTAAATGAACTGTAGAAGATCTTCTCGAAACTCCAAGTCCTCGATCACCTCGAATTGTCACGGCATCTTCTAGAAGAACACCTGAAAGAAGGAACTGCATCGACCTGCATCGCCGATGCAGCCCAGATAGGGCGAGCAACAATGCCCAGTAGGGTTCTACTCTACGACACTCTCAAGGAAAGGGGTAAACTGCAACTGTGTCGTCTCTGTCCAATCCTAAGGCAACAAAGAACAAATCTGGACAAGGATCACGCATCACCAAGCGCCCCTCTACAGATCAGGGAAGGACAAGGGGCAAGTGCATCTCCCGTGCACTCCCACATCTACAACCCTTAACAGAATAACATCCACTGCCCTTAGCGATTGACGCAGAGAATGACACGACCTCTACATCTCAATACCACAATTCAAAAGGGCATATCTATACAACAACCTCAATCAACACAAAATCATATACCTACAATCTCGTCCTAGTCCTTCTACCCATTCCTCGGTCCTAGAACTAGATCCGAGCTACCCGAGATCCTCGGATCGGCGATCGAACCCATCGCCCGCACCTAGCCTTAATGCATCGAATGCATACAACATGCATGAGCCTATTCAAACAACTAGGCCTAGGTGTCTCTACATGTCTAATCATCAACCAATTGTCCAAGAGATTATAACAAAGCTAAATATATAATCCCACCATGACATTCATACATCCAAACCATATATAATATCATTCGATAAACAAGGGCACACCTCCAGCCCAATTACTCTAAACATTCCCAAAGGCATTACTCCCTTGGTTAAACTACAAATAAAATATAACGAGCGCATAGCAAGCCCTAGGCATAAGCCTGGTATAAGTGTATAATAAGTGGACAAATAACGAGAACTTGTAGCAATTGGGTAAAGGGAGGAACAATTGGCACCAACGATAACCACCTGTAGTATGCACATGGACCATAGCAACATTCAACATAAACTAATTTGAGGGCTACATTAGCATCATATACATACACAACATTAATTGAACAAAACCAAAGGAGATTTCAAGCTAATGCCTACACGAGGCCAACTAGGAGGAAAGGATAGGGAAGTACAGGGACATCAGTTGGCTACTAAGTACTGATCCGGAAAACTAGGAGAAGGACTAAAAACTCAATCCAATTTGACAGCGCAACCAGGGAGCACATCGATAGTGATCTAGAGGGCAATCGGTGGAAAGGGAAAGGAAAACAGGGAGGTGAGGCATCGGAGGAAAAATCTCACTTATCGTTTAAGCCTAAACCTCCGCCAAAACTCAATCGATCAATTTGAGGGCAGCGAAGAATGCTACTGTTAACCCTACTACAACCCTCTCCGACAAGCAACCAGCCAGGGGGAAACTGAGAACTTAATCAAACTCAGTCAAAGCCACTGTAGCAATGAGGCCAATCGACAAGCACCTTGCATGCATACTCCGAGCCAATCAGTTCCCAAGAGAAGAAAGACCAGCAGGCATCAGTTGTCCATCTATGCCCAACACATCCGACCCAAACCTCATCAACTCTAGGAAAACCTAGAACAGGGGATTGGAGGAGAACTCTGAACCTCCGACCACCAAAAACAGGGGAACAAAACCCCATCCCATTGGCAGATCCAGATCCAAAACAGAGGGAAAGCAGCTGGCCATCCACAACCCAACCATAGCTCCAGCAACCAACCCAAAATAGAGGAAGGGGAAGCAATCTCAATTCAGCAAGCCAACAGATATATATACCTTAGCTACGAGAACAGAGCATAGCAGTGAGAGGTAAAAACAACGCATCGCATAGCATGGCATCAATGAGAGAAAAAAAACACATCGCAAGAGGGCCACGTGATCAAGGAGGAAAACTAAAACTCCCAGGAACACAGGGGAATCCGATCAAACCCAAGGAAAGAAGAGAGAACCCGTCGATCAACAAAAACCAAAGAAGCAAAGGAGAAATCTCATCGGAAATCCATCAGCATCCAAAGAACTAGGCAACGGCAGTGAAAAAGAAAGAAGAACATCACCAGGTCCTAAGTAGCATACTTCCCGCCGGAACAGCAAGGAGAGGGAGCCACGAAAGCAACAAGGAAGAAATCCAGAAATCCAAGCTATCAAGCATCCAATCAATCCTATTGTAGACTAGTAGAGCCTAATCAAGAGATTAGATCAGAAATCATACCTCTAGATCACGCGAAAACTCCTTCTCCGATCGTCGACACCGTCGCAGTCGGTCCCCTCTAATCATGGCCATCATCTCTTTCTGGCATCGTTGCCAATCTCCGTCTTCGCTGAGGAAGAAGGCCCAGCCTCCATCGTCGAGCTCCTCTCCAACCGCGGTCGCCTCCATCGCCACACTCCTCTCCGGCCGCAGAACTCTCTCCTCTGATCGTGGGTCGTCTCCGGTTGTGGTCGCCGAGTCCGCCTAGCCCTCCGCCGTCGCCGCCAAGTCCTCCTCTCCTTCCCGGTCGCAACCACCGCCGCCAAGATCTCCTCTCTCTATCGCGGTCTCTCTTCTCTCTCTCAACAGTAACCTAACGGGAGAAAAGGGTTTAAGGGGATTAAATATGATCAGCTTGATCATAGGTTCCGGCCGTCCGATCAACCAAATCAGATCCCAGCCGCTCAAATCTCGATCCCTACGGTCTAACTCAGATCCTCCATTTTGGGTACTCCTAAAGGTCTAATCAAACACATACATCATCACAAGGTCATGTGTGTTCAACGCGTGTGTGAAACCGACTCTGCCAAGGGTAATTTACCAAATTACTCCGGGAGTCGCAACGATCAAAAAAATCACGAAGCAAGACCAACCGAGCCAACACGGCCGAACCAGACTCTCGACCGACGTGGTCAGACCGGGTTGGAGGTACAGGCCCTCATAGTAAGGATCTATCTATCAAAGCTGTCGCGCCCCGACCCGTGAAAGCCCAACCGGGCCGGGTGATAAAACTTGAAAAGTGTCGTGACTTAACAAGTCTAACCAAAATTACTATAATTTTCGGTGCTCTACTTTAACTACTAAGGAACTAGTAGATAACGGAGAGTCCGAGTCGAATCCACAGGGACTAAGGTGATTGAGATTGAACGCTTAGCAAATCTCCTACCAATGAGTTGGGAAAAGATTACGGTTTGATATTAAACTAAATTTATATTAAAGGTTTTATGAATACGAGAGAAGAGACCACATGATTCTTAATCAATAACCAAGGTTCTACCAGGTCTTCCTAAGATCAGGGCACGTCAAGCACGATGAATGGCTTGCATAATAGTTGATAAGTGAATGGCTAGTTCTCCTTACCACTCAACAAGTTCTGGTTAGGATTCCTTGTTGGCAAGAACAATTACTAAAAGAATCAGTGACCGAATGATTAGTTACGTTCACTGCTAATGAACCCTCTTATCATGATGAATTCGTCACAAGTAATAATACAGATATGGATTTAGGTGTAATATCAAGATGGGTTAGCATCTTGATGGCCAAATCTACAAAGGTAGGATGTACGAAGGATTAGAGATAAAACGTAGTGGGACTAGCACTACTATAGTGGTGCAAGCACTATACAATCCCTAGTCACTAAGAAGATTTCATCTGAGATACCATGGGACTAGCATGGTCCTCTTATTTAGATGAATCCAATCCAAGCTCTAGCATACACAAGCTCCGGAATCAAGTGCAAACGAGAACAATCCATACATCCAGCAAGAAAATCGACACCAAGGTATAAAAGAAATAGAAATCAATCCATATAAGTCAATCAATGGTGTATACAAGCCCCAGATCTAAGAAATCCCTAATAGAAACCCTAGTTACATCATAAGAATCTCATGGCTAGGGTTTTAGCTACTCATCTTTAGGGGTCGATCCATAGATGAAGTCGATGAACTCCTTCCGTCATGGATCTCCTCCAAAGAATCTTCAAAGCAAAATTCCCAAGAAGGACAGGAAACTCTCTCCCAAAAAGGTCCAGGAAAAAGCCCCCCAAAATCTCTAAAAACTGACTATTTATAGCCTAGGAAAACATCCTCCCACGGATTAGATCTGAGTCATTGATCTTCCTTTCTGGTCGCAAAGAATCGATCCTTCCAAGGAGTTGGATCGATCCTACTATCTTCAATTGCTGGTGACGCTCTGTGAAGGAAGATCTTTCTATTGTTGTTTTGCTACATCCCGTGGAAGATCGATCCCTTTACGCTTGTTCTTTGTCACGTTGCTGGTCGAGTAGGATCGATCCCTTCAATAGAGGAAGCTCGATCCTTCATGTTTGAATTGCCCGAACATGCTTCTTTTAGCTCCAAAGTTGATCTAACTCGTAATAGGATCTGTTATACCTGAAATGGGATAAAAGTAGTCAGTGAAGCATTGCTCAGAGACCAATAAAGCCAAATTACAAGGGTGTTTTGTGCACTTTTCAAGTCTTATCACTGGACGACGCGAATCGGAACCTAACGAAACGCGAAAAATATTGGCGAGGGTTCCCTCTAACCTATTGGTCTCCCTAACAATTCATCACAAACACCCTCAATTATAGGTTGTGAGGACCCATACCTCCAACCCGGTCCGACCGCGTTAGGTCGAGGGTCTTGTTTTGTGGTTTGGCCCGGTTGGCCTTGGGATGCGATCGGTTGATCGTTTCACTGTTTTCGACGCCAGGGGCATTTTGGTAAATATCCTCCCTGGTGCTCAGTTTCACACCCGCGTTTCACACACGGCCTTGGATTGATGTATGTGTTTGATTAGAACCTTAAGGGCGCTTTCGATCGGAAGATCGGAGCTCGATCGGAAGAGATCGAATCGGACGGCTGTGATCGATTCGAGGTTTCTATTTAAGCTCTCCTCTCTCTCTCTCTCTCTCTCTCCCTCTCTTTTCTTTTCTTCTTCTCCTGCCGTTCTCTCTCTCTTCCTCTCTCCAACCGGCTGAGCCAGGGCTTGGAGGCGTGATCTTCCATGAGTGGATCTTGGCAATCGGACTTGGCGGATGCGTGGAGGAGCTGCCCTGCTTGTTCAAGTAGGTGTTTCTACCTTGATCTTATGATCGGGTTCTCCTAGGATAGGTTTTATGTGCTTTCGCTGTAAGAATACATGTTAGAATGTTATGTAGCTTATAGCACAAGTGTTGTGGCTTGTTTCAAGTATTCATACCTTGCGATTTCCGTATTTTAACGGCTTGTTTTCGTATTATCGCCGTTTTGTCGGTTTTTGACCGTTTTGACCTAAATAGGAGATTTAACAATCAAAATTGTGATTTCTTTGCATCATTGGTTTCCCCATCGTTGATTACACATGCTTGCAAAGTTTCATCAACTTCCAACTTGATTTGATCATTTAAATCCAATAAATTGGATTTCCGGCACTGTTCTGAGGAACTGTGCCGTGGGGCTGACGGTCGATCGGTGGATCCGTCAAGCGTTAATACGCTTCTTTTGGGCCTGACGGTCGACCGTCGGATCGACCGTCATATCGATATTCGGGCTTTGTCGCGTTTTTGGCCTCCCACGGTCGATGCTCCGATCGACCGTGGTTCCTTCTCCTTTTTCATTCCGCCTCACGGTCGACCTTCGGATCGACCGTCGCATCGTCCGTGAGGCTCTGTCCCGTTTTGGGTCTCTCACGATCGATGCACCGATCGACCGTGGCCCTTATGCTTTTCCCTTGTTTGGCTTCACGGTCGACCGTGGCATCGACCGTGGCCTCACGGTCGACCGTCGGATCGACCGTCACATCGACCGTGGGCCACTGAGTTGTGCTTTCTGGCTTCCTTTGATTGGTTTTCATTCATGATAGCTATCCAATCATGTTAGGAAGCATGCACATCATTTTCAAGGGATATTAATGGAGTTTGATCGAGATTGAGGATTGAATCGCTTTCTTACTCCGTTGAGCGGATTTATGGTTTTCCTCGCACTTAAATACTTGGTTGGATAAGTAGTTTAAAGGCTTAATTGGTTGCTTAACCATTAGCTAGCTATGAGTGCTAGCTAATGTGAAATTATGGAACCTTAGCCTGATGCCTGCGTGTGCCGAGGGCTATTGTATAAATGTTGGCTTGTTACTTGCGAGGTAGTTGTGGAACCTTAGTCTGTCAGGTGCAAGAGAGCACTGAAGACTATTGTATATCTATGTCTATCTCTTGGTGCTAATCATTGTTTGGTTAGTATAGATTATCTGTATTTGAGACCCTTGCTATGCTCACCCCTTTGGCTAGTTATAGGCTATGCCTAGCCTTGTGTGATTATTGCCATGTTGTTGCATGACTATATATCATTGTCTGTGTCTGAGCATTGCATGCATCTTGTTTGCATTAGAGGCATAAGAGGTTAGGCGGGCGATGGGTTGATCGCCGATCCGAGGCTCTCGGGTAGCTCGGATCTAGCCTTAGGACCATGGCTGGGTAGTCAGGATTAGGGCGTGATTGTTTAATTGAATCTTATGTTATCAAGGATGTGTTATAGTTGACTCTGATCAATGTTTTGAGGTTTAGAGGTTGTGTTGTCTTCCTAAGGCTAAGTATTAAGGATGGTTGTCGATGTGTTCCCGACGTGGTTCTCCAAGGCATGGAATTCCTGCTTGGGTAAGGGTGATACTGCATGTTATTGTTCCTTGGCCTCCTGGTAACATGTTCAGGAGAGAGATTTCATGACAGGAGCCCTTGGGACATCGATAGGGTTATGGGACCCGTGTCATCCGTTAGACTTGAGCGGGGAGACAACACTGTTATTGTTTTCCTCCTTTCTGTGTGTCGTAGAGTAGAACCCTACTGAGCTTATCGCTCACTCCTACCCGGGCTGCGTTCGCAGGTGCAGGCGCCAGTTCTTCTTCAGTAGAGCCGGCGGGATCTGTGTTTGGCAGCGTGAGTACTTTCAGAGGCGCTTGAGGTTGCTGGAGGACGACTGTTGTACCTTTTTGATAGTTTGTATATTATAAATATCTTTCGAGAAATTTTGTATCAGTACAACTTGATTTATATATATATGAATTAAATTTCTGTTTCACCTCTGGATATAAATTTTTTAAATTTATCTGTCCTTTTCGCTTTGTATCGCGCCAGTTGGAGATGAATAGTGATAGAAACTCTCACACCTCGTCCTGGATGGGTTTTCTGGGTCGGAGTGTGACAACAACGGCGTCCACAGCCGTCAACCGCAATCTTTATAACTGGATACCACCCCAGCCAAATAATACATAACAGTTGCAATACACATAAACTATGGCACACCATTGGGCCAAATAATTATCTAAACATCCCAAGGGGCATGACTCCCTTGGTTCAACCACGATCCACACGTAGGGCTTAAAGTATACAATACATGGATACCAAACATACTTCATAATCAAATGCTAATTAAGCTAGAAGATTAGCAACTTAAACAAAGTTGTCGGATTCAAGGATTAATCTTCCAAAACTTACCAAATCACAAATGTATTTACTGTATACTGTTAAGAACGTCAATTCATGGTAGTAGATGAATTAGACAAGTTACAATTGATTAATCATGCTTTAATTATATATAATCGACAAGATTAGGGTATAACCTAGGTTTCACTACGTCCGTCCAATTAATGCGAAACTTAGCATACATGCCCATTAATGGTTCTCAAAACGCATGCCCGAAATCCAATTCAAACGAACGAGCAAAAATAGATGAAAACCACGTATTTCGATCTTCGGCCAAAAGTGATGAAATCTCTTCGAATTGACGCCCAAACGACGTCAAACTTGAAATCCAACTTAATCATGTGTTCAATTGCATGTTAGGAATATCTTGTCCAAGAATTGGATCTAATTGATGTCTAATTTCCAGTTAATTAATTAACTAATTTCTTAATTCCTGTTTCGTAGCAGCTTAGGAAACAATTCACCAAAAATCGTATATAAATCCAAAAATCATGAAACCAGCGGAAATTGAAAGTAGATTCGGAGATCTACAAGTCTTATGTTGATGATCAAAGGAGATCATGCACGTACGAGTCAAGATCTGAGCTAGAACAGCTCAACTCGCAGAAAAACAGAGCTTCGATAAAATCCGGGAAAAACATGTATAAATCCAGTTTAAATCCAACTAAAAGCCGCATGGAAGCTAGATCAGATGTTAAGCATGCTAGGAGGAACAATCTAACACAAAGAAATGAACAAACAAACAAACCAAACCTTAGATCTATCTTAACCCAAAGATAAGATAGAAACCCTACCTTCACACGCTAATCCACTGCTAATCCACCTTGATCCGCCGTCCTCTGTCGACGCCGCCGTCGTCTCCAGCTCGCTGGAGAGCCGCTGGAGTCCTCCCATAACCGCTGTCGTCGCCGGAGAAGGAAGAGAGGTTGCGGGAGAGAGAAAGGGACGGAATGAGAAGGGGGAAGGTGGCCTCGCCGCCGCCTCCAGGTAGCCGTGGAAGGGACGGGGTTGCCGCGAGAGAGAGAAAGGGGAGGAAGGAGAAGGGGATCAGGCATGGGGAAAGCAGGGAAGGAAGAGAAGGAAAAGAAAACGAAAGGAAAAGAAATAGAGGGAGAGAGAAAGAAGAGGAAAAAAAGAAGAGAAGGAAAGAGAGAGGTAAGCCACTTAAGTGGCTGAGCTGGTCTAGCTGAGTCAACTAATCGGACTGAATTTGATTTTTCCCCAAACTGCGATCTCGTCGTAATCTCGAACGCTCCTACTGGATCTATTCAATCATATACATCAATCAAGGCTGTGTGTGCATTATGTGGGTGTGATATCGACCGTCAAGACGTAATTTACCAAATTGCCCTTGGGGTTCAAAAGCAGCGATGCGATCAACTGATCGCAAACCAAGGCCAACCGAGCCAAACCACAAAACCAAACCCTCGACCCAACGCGGTTGGACCAGGTTGGATGGACGGGTCCTCACATATAGAGTTTAAACATTAAATATCAAAACATGAACCAATGATGAAGAAGAAACCCTCGTCCTTGCTCAGTTATCCGCCCGCCATGCTTGGAAGATTTACTCGACTATAGAGATGAAGATACTTCTCTTTCCTTCGCCTCTAATTGCAATCCAAAAGTCCTTCTTGAATAACCCTAAGTCTTCTATTTATAACCCTCAAAGCTTCTCAAACTCGAATTAAATCTGGGCTCTTTATTTTTCTTTTCCGTCAAACAAAAGATCGATCTTTTCATCTCATATAGTTGCCTACGCCCGAGGAAGATCGACCTTTTTAAAAGAGAAGATCAATCTTTTGAAAAGGTACTCTCTGTCTGCCTCAGCCACATAAGAGATCAATTTTCTTAGAGAGAAGATCGATCTTCCTGTCTCAAATATCACTTCAGTTTAAGAAGAGATCGATCTTCTATAGAGAGAATCGATCTTCTCAAATATTGTTCTCTGTCATCTCTAGTAGCAAGAAAATCGATCTCTTAATGCAAAGAAGATATATTGTTTAATTCTAAAATTTTAGCTTCTTTCTCAACACTGCGCCATTAGTACGAAAAATACTGTAACTTCTTTTAGGAAACTCAGAACAATGAACCATAAAATTCTCCAGAAACTAGACTTCCATAGCTTTCCAATGATATATGATAAATCATCTAGTTTATATGAGAAAGTATTGTTAAATCTTTGAAATTGACCCATGTAATTTTTTCATCTTCTTTGCTCCTTTTGACTCCTATTTTCTCTATTTTTCAACAAGATTTATGAAACAACATATAAGTGTAAAAATAATACTAAAAAGGCTAATTAAAGATGAAGAATCTAGCAATTGGGCTAGTGATAAGACTGTTCAGAGTGCACTTTCATGTACTCATCAAATTGTCTTACTGAAAAAGAATAGCAATATTTCAATTTTTTAATTTGTTCGTCCCTACAACAAAGAAATCTATATGAAATTAAGGTATTTGTCCACATACACGATCTCTTACAAGCTCATATTCTTCTTTAAAAAATAATAAAAAGCATATAAAATACATGCATAGTGAATAGTCCATGAGTTGAATATTCATTGTCAAAATACCAAATCACAGTAGATGCATATGAAATCCTAGGCTACCATGAAATGGAAAAAATTGATACCCAAAGCTAAAGCTTGTACTTTATTTCTCTATACGAGACATTAGTTGCCGTGAATTGATAACAATCTACGGCAAAATGGGTGCAATGCAACATTGACTGCAAAGACATGCAAGCCAATATTATGGACACACAATCAATACCAATTAAACATGAAACAAACTATATGAAGAGAAAGCTCTTATATACAATTTGCTTCGCACGTGCCAACGACATTACACTTGAACTCATTTCATTGAAATGAACTAAAACATATAAGTCGTTCAATTAGGTCCTTAATATGGTATCACAATTCATTTAAATAACGCTTACCGCCTTTTTCTTTAACATTACTTGACAAGTTGTTCTTGTAATTCAAAACGATCATTCATTTACATTAGAGCACTGCTATTTCACTCTATTCAATCAGCAAATCCAACATCAAAGAGGATGGTGCATTGGTGCTCCATCAACTTTTCTCGTTCTGCTCTTACAACCAACCAAGAAACGCAATTCAAATATTACAATGAAGAACGGGCTTTGGACCACGCTTCCCTTCTTTCAAAGGCTCAATTGGATCATAGCGCATAAAAACCTATAGAAAATTGTTAAGACCATCTTTTTAACTACCCAAATTTTGAGGATATGAGGACATTAGTGCTCATAACCTCACAACACATCAATATAAAAAAAATATTTTGTCAAGTAATAAAAGTATAGAAATATAGCACAAATACTACGCACTTAACCTCACAACACGTCAAGCATCTGAAATACCAAACTGACTATTGATGATTTAACTACCCAAATAACTCATAACACATCAAGCATTGAAGTATCAAAGTGAATAGAAACGTCTAGATAGCAAATATATCACTGTACACTCTTTTCAACTATCAGGAATACCTCATACTTGACAAACAAATAGATCACTATTGCACAACAGAAACTTCATGCTAGATGACGTCCATATGATGATACAAGTAAAAGCCTTGCTGCAACATAAACAAAAGATAAGATGTGTTGGCTCCTTGTGAAAGGAACTCATACTTGACCCGTTCAAGGTAACTATCAACCCCCACTACTCCTCTGTCTCTCTCTTCTAACCACCCGGTAACCACCACCCCCACTATTTATTTCCACGTGACTTTATCTTGATTGCCTAATATATCCAGACTTAACTTGAATCAGGCATTCCTATCCGTTTGGTAGGATGCACTGGATCTTATATAAAAAATTGAAAATGGCTACAACTCACTAAGTAGTTGATTTAGGTGCTTTGACATCACATATGCAATTTTGGAGCCTGACTTCCAAATTGTATCTAGGAGTAAATGTGATTCGAGTTAGGTTCGGATCTACCATGACTCTTTTCTAAGCCCCATTGACTCAAGTCTAACCTTTTAAAGCCAGCTAATGTTGGGACCTTTTAATTGGATATGAGTTTTACAAGCAAGATCAAAGATTCCATATCGTATGACTGAACTCTTAAGAATGATATGAACAGTTTGTTTCAAAAGTTACGATCAAATTCTTTCTAGTGTTTTAGATGAAAAAAACTATGAAACATAGTCAAAGTTCAATGTACAACTCAATTTTCTTTCTATTGGCTATGGAAAGAAACATGTATGTAGATGAAGAGAGAGAGAGTCCGTAATGCCATTAAACATGACTATGATTGTCTTAATGCAGGTCTCCGTGGCTAAAAGTAATGCCAGGTAACACCTGCTTAGCAGAAGTTTTATAAAGAGCAAGTTGATGGACATACTTATGACATTCCTAGCCCAAGAGGGTTGTGTGTATTAAAAAAATATGATATGTATGTCAAGAGTGGAGGTAATCTCACCAAGACATATATGGGGGTGATTTTAACCAATGCAATACATATCAATCAAATAAAGGATTGGATGAAGCAGCTATATTAACTAATGCAATACATATCAATCAAACAAAAAATAAGCTAATGCATGTCTCAATTGATACAAGCAACCAAACACTTGAAGATGTATTAACTAATACAGCATTAATTAATATAAGTAATCAAACACCCCATAGTGTCTTTGTTAATATTCAGGTTTGTCAAGTCTCAAAAGCAGTCATAGCACGTGAAAATATGGGTGATAGAAAGCCCATTGTCACAAAAAAAACTAATCATTGGAGGCAATATCCTGGAATATATAATACTTGATGTCATAAATTATGCCAATAAGAATAACATGCACTGCTGTAGAAGATATATGCTTCTTTTTACAGCTCTCTTGGCACATAAATCAAATTTGGAAAGTACCTTCAATGGGGTTTGATCGACAGTTGCATGCGACGTGACGTTTTTTAAAGAATTCGATACACTGTGTGTAGTCGTCTTAAACACAGTACTCGCCAAAGAAGGAGAATGTTGCAAATATTGCAAGTACGATTTAGCCACATCAATAGGTGACCCTGCTTCACCTTCAAAATCCTACAGAATAAATGGTTATCTTAATCCCACATCCCATTCATGTTATAGCAAATATAATTTCCCCATTAAATCAATATCAGTACTGGTCACAGAAAGAAAATCAGCAACGCAATTGAACGAAGATTTAAATAAATAAAAACAGCAGCTTTAGCAAATCGACATGAGTCCCATCTGTCATTTGGAGCTCATGGGGCATTGTAAACTTAGTAGTGACGATAGAAATACGCAAATGGAGCAATTAATCATAAATTGCAGAAGTTTCCATGTTGCAACTGTAGGATTAAAACAAGATAAGAGATCTTCAATATGAACTCAAACAAAAAAACAGAGTATATTAGGCGTGAAAAGATAACACTGACATATCGAAGATCGGCGTTCAAGGCGCAAGGTACAATTCCCTATCATAAGAACAGTTTAGTTCTCCTTCATGGGTTTTCCAACAGCTTTCATAGGCAGAATAGTAAAAGGTTAAGACAATCTAACGCTATTTGGTGCTATACTAAAGGCAGCCAATTTATATATGTTCCGGCAATCATAGCTCCACAATGCAAGTAGAAATGATTCAAAACAGAAACAGAACTGTCGATATGGATCTACTTTAATATCATGTCACACCGAATGCATCTCTACCTCCTTTGATTAAAAAATCAGCAAGTCTATTTCTCCATAAAATAGAGAAAAGAAAGGAAAAGGAAAGTTTATATGAGGTTTTTCTCACTATTTAAATATATAGAAATAAAGCTTCAGATCAAAGTGCTAGCCATGTTTTGTTGTCTGTTAGATCATTTATCTGTGGCAACCGCAAGTTCTCCCAGTTTTGTTACCAGAATCGATCAGAATGTAATCGATGTACAGCAGTAGACAAGCCTTGTAGCAACAGTAGCAGAGAAATACTAATCGTAGGAGTACTTGCTAATATATATTATGTAACAAAAGGACATTTTCTTTGATCCCATCATGACTCATGAAGGTAATATGGAAGTGTGGGTGTTAAATTCATATCCTTAGCATGTGTGTGTCTTCGAGGATGCTAGGATTTATAAGACTCAGCATATGCTTAGGAAGAAGAATTTTGATCACAAAACAAAATATTTTCAAATAAAATGATTCACACATTCCTTGTGAATTATAGCCAATACTCATATAGGAACACCAGGAAAAACATATCAGCAGTTGAAAGTCATGAGGCAAACTTCCTCCAAAAGAAAACCATGTTGTCACAACTATTCAACTCTTAGGTTGTCAGCACGCAGGATAGATTAATGTTAACTCACAATGCTATTCTAAATTAATGTTCACTCACTAAATCATAAATCTACAAATTCCGTACAACACTATTCTAACCTATGATAGTTTAAACTCCAAGAAATTGGGCAAGCAACCAATATGCAATGAAGGGATCAGCAGATAACTCTGTTGGCGAATAAGTAACACTCCCATATTTTTCTCAAAAATAAACCAATAGACCAAGAAAGCACAAAATCTGCCCGCATAATATGCCAAAAAATATGTAAGAAAGACAGAGGGACATAGATAGCAGAATTGCAAGGCAAAAATAAATATGTTATCCATATTCAAATAAAAAGCAAAAACTGATATAAGAAAGAAACCATGGCAAACCTTCGTTGAGCAAATGAAAGAGGGATACGACATCCCCGCCAGCCCAAAGTAATCTGCCACAGCACTGTTGGGGAATCTGAGGGGTCCCGGCGATGCCGGAGATACACGCCAGATAGATACGGGGATGTCGCAGCGGAAGAGAAACAACCAAATCACAAAAGAAAAAGGAAAAAGTGGAGACAAGGATTTACGTGGAAAAACCTACCAACAATAACTGGAAGGAAAAAACCACGGACAGCAGAGGAAATCTTCACTATGAGAGAGAAATTACAAAGCCCAAGCCCTAGCAGAGACAAAGAGATCTCTCTCTAGGGTTGCCTACTCTCACACCTCTCACAATCCTCTCAATAACATCTCACCACAAAGAGAAACCCTAAAAGCACCCTATTTATAGTCTCCAATAAACACAAATCTGGATTAGATCTGAGCCGTCGGATTTGCCCGTCCAGGAGGGAAAGATCGATCCCACTCAAGGGAAGGATCGATCCTTGTATGCACGAGATCGAGGGATTCCAGAATTCCCGAGAAGGATCGATCCCACTATGTAGGAGCGATCGATCCGTCCTCAAAATCTCAGAATCCCGAAGAAGGATCCATCTGCGGATCGATCCAACCTTGATCTTCACAAACAGGTGCTCTCTGTCTTTTTGTTTTCCGAGTAGAATCGATCCCTCTTGGAGAGACGGATCGATCCGCTGATAATTTTCAAGGAGCGATCGATCCCACACGAATGGAAGGATCGATCCTTCCTTGCTGCCGTCATCCTCATGGGAGGAAAAATCAACAAGCCCTTCATCAATTGAAACAAAAGCCCTTAGATTCCCTCTTCAACCAACAAACGATCTCACTCGCATTGAACATATGCAGTCCGACGTGCAGATGAGTGAGATCTTACCTTCATCATGACGAACCCAATATCCTTATTGTCTTCCCACCAGTCGTACAACTTCTTCAACCTAATTCCCATAGAGAACCAACAGCAATACACGAGTTCTAGCAACTGGGTTCGGTGCAACTCACAAAAACAAATCCTCAAACACCTTATACGCAGCATCACAACAGTACCATATTGGTAGTGAGAGCATTTACAGAAGAGATCTGTTAAAAATGACCACGAGCAAGGAGGAGGTCGGTTCGACGGCGAATCTCCCCTGGAAGGGGTAGGAGGAGTGCCACAATGGTGAGGGGACCCTGGACCCGATGTTATATGGGGTTGGGGAGGTCGGAGGCGTCGGAGTCGAGAGGTATGTCTAGCACCTGAAGGTCTAGAAGAACACAGAGGCCCCCAACCTCCAACTCGCAAGACCAACAAATATGCTCAGCACGAGCCCCTCCACCGACCGGTGTGTCTATGTGTAGTGCAACCCCAAGTGGTTCTGTCTCTAGCCCTAGTGATGCCACACACTCACTAGCTATAAAGGAATGTGACGATCCAGAATCTATCAGTGCGTCTACGAATGAACTGAAAAGCTGGAAGGTATGTCTGAGAACTGGGGGGTCGACTGGGGTCTGTGGGGCTGGTACCGCCTGCAGATAAGGTAGCTGGTAGTAAGGCTGGAAGGGTGGCTAGACTCTGTCGGGCTACTCACGGTCAAAAAGTGCGTAGACTCCTCCTTTGGGACCGCCTCGACCTCTGCCTCGCTCGGCTCCTGGTCCCTGCCAACCTCCACCTCGAGTGACCTGCGCTCCCAACGTCGGACATGACCGACAAACGTGCCCTGGCTTATGGCACTCGTAACACATGAGAGGCACAAGCTGCTGACTCTGGCCTCCTCCCGTAGGTGCCTGCCCATGAGGGCAAGCTGTGATAGGAAGCCGACCTCCCTGCCTGGGCTGCTGAGGGTAGGGTAAGTGACGCAGCTTGTACTAGGGTTTCCTCCACGAGTCTCCCCTGCTTTGGCCCCTCGGAGGCTACCCTCTGCCTCCCCCACCTGCAGCCGGCACCGGCTGGATTGCTCTCAGCCTCTCCTGACAGTGAACCTCCACTGCCAGTGCTGCACCCAACACCGCCGAGTAAGTCATCGCCTGTTGTACGGTGATCAGTCTCAGTATCTCTGCTTGGAGTCCCCGCTCAAACCGATGGGCTCTGATGGTATGGTCAGCTGCCACTGGTCCAGCGTAGCGAGCCAGTGGGTGAATCTGGTGGCGAACTGTGAGAACACCCTAGGAGAGGGTGACGTACTCCTCGGTCATGGCCGCTTGTGTACTGTAGGGGAAGTAGATGTCGAGAAAAACGGCACAGAACTCTGACCACGACAACTGCTCTCCTCCTACCCTGGTGGCTTGGGCGGTGCGCCACCAGTCCAAGGCGTCCCCGTCGAGCTGGAACGCCGTGAATTAGACCCGGAGAGGGTCATCCTCGCCAAATAGGAGATCGAGCACGCGAGTGACCTTCTCCAGCCACTTGTTCGCCGCTGTCGGATCCCCACTCCGGTCGCTAAACCTGGGCGGGTCCAACCACCGAAAGTCGAGAATCTCTGACGCTAAGGACCGCCCAGCAATGAGAGGGAGAACTTCCCTGCCATAGAAGGAAGATTCCCCCAGCCCGTTGCCACCTACTGAAGCTGCCTCTGGTACTAGTGCAGATGTCCGGTGTCACACCCCGACCCAGAAAACCCATCCAGGACGGGCGTGAGGGTTCCTATCACTATTCATCTCCAATTGGCGCGATACAAAGCGGAAAACATAAATAAATCTAAACAATTTATATTCCAGAGGTAAACTGTAATTCAATTCATAAATACATCAAGTTATACTGTTTAAACATCTAATACAAATTTCTTATCAAACTCTTCCAAGGGAAAAGATATTATACAAATAATCCCAAAAGTCCTCGAAAGATGTTTACAATTTACAAACTGCCAAAGTACAACAGTCGTCCTCCAACAACCTCAAGCACCTCTGGATGTAGTCGCGCCTCCAAAAGCTGATCTCGCCGGCTCTATTGCTGAAGAACTGGCACTTGCACCTGCAAACGCAGGCCGGGTAGGAGTGAGCGATAAGCTCAGTAGGGTTCTACTCTACGGCACACAGAAAGGAGAAAAACAACAACAGTGTTGTCTACCCGCTCAAGTCTAATGGATGCCACGGGGTCCCACAACCCCTATCGACTCCCCAAGGGATCCTACTCTTCTCAATCGACCATGTTGGGAACACCAACCAACACGCTGGGGGGAAAAGAACCAGAACCAGTAGGATCACCGTTACCCAGCAGGAAACCACTGCCTGGGGACCATGTCAGGGACATCGACAACCATCCTTAGCACTTAGCTTTGGGAAGATAACACGACCTCTAAAACTCAAAACAAAGATCACAACCAACTAGCGTACATCCCCAATAACATGAGATTCTGATTAAACAATCATGCCATAATCCTGACTAAGCAAGAGTTGTATTTAAACAAGAATCAATCTTCTTCAACAGAAGGATCGATCCCGCTCGGGCTGGGCATGACGCCCCACAAATGATCGATCTTTCCTCAAGAAAGATTGATCCGAATGGGTTCACCGGCGAACCGCAGGCGAGAAATACTGCCGAAAAACTCCACCAAATCCCACAAAACTCTAGGATCTAGTAGTACGAAGGACCACGAGTCCAAAACCAAAGATTTCATTGAAAACAAACTTGTATTTAAACAGATCTAAGCAAAACAAACTTCAATCAAACTCAATCTCACAAATTCGGAAATACAAGTAGATAGGAATCCCTACCTAAGCAAGAGTTGCTTCAATCCCAGCTGCTAAGCCTTGGATCATCCTCAAACTCTATCAAATCCAGCAAGAACTCAGCTCAAAAATACGGATTTGCAAAAGGATCAAAGAAAAGGGGCTTGGTTCGTTTTATAGACGAACGAACCGACTCAAGAGAGATCGATCTCTTCTCAGAAAGAGATCGATCTTCCTTGACGAACCGGCTTAACTTTCTGGCACTAAAAGATCGATCTTATAGCAAGGAAAGACCGATCCCTTAGGTGCAGAAAGCTAGACTTGGGCTGAAACACAAGCCCAAGCCCGGATCTTTCGATCCCGGATCCACCTAACCGTTCTAATCAAACACTAACACAAACATAGTCAGTGTGTACACACGCAGGTGTGAAACAAATCGACAAGACGCAATTTATCAAATTGCCTTTGCTGTCCAAGAAACAGTGTGATCCACTGGATCGCGCGCTCGACGCGAAAAAATCAAACGAGCCCCGGGTCCGCCCCAGCCGGTCGACTCAGGAGTAGAGGGACATGTCCTCACATGTCAAGCCAAAGATCACCCTCAACCTCTTCCAAATCCAACCGGATCTGAGCTCAGGAACGGCGGATTTCAAAAGAGATTAAAGAAGGAGGTCGCGTCCGTTTTATAGACGGATGAACCGACTTATGAATGATCGATCCTTCATGACAATCCAGTTTGACTTTCTGGCACTAAAGGATCGATCTTCTTAGCAAGAGAAGATCGATCTTTTTGGTGCAGAAAGCTAGACTTGGGCTAGAACACAAGCCTAAGCCCGGATCTTTCGATCCCGGGTTCACCTAACCGTTTTAACCAAACATTATCACAAATACGGTCTGTGAGGACCTGTCCCTCTACTCCTGGGTCGACCGTCTAGGTCGGGCCCGTGACTCGTTGTGGACCGCAAGGGCAATTTGGTAAATTATGCCTTGTTGGTTTATTTCACACCCGCATGGTGCATACACAACCCCTTTTATTTGATTTATGTGCTTGCTAGAACCCTAGGCGGGCTTTGGATCGAAAGATCCAAGCTCGGGCCCGCAGAAGCTTGTTTTTAGGACAGCTGGTAGCGTGTGCGATCGGTCGCTCCTGGGAGCGATCGATCGGACATGTGTCGGTTGTCTGGATAAGGACGTGACTGACGTGTCTGGATCAGAATGTGAAACAACTTAACCCGGCCTAGTCTGACCTATCGGCCCTAGGACGGATTGATCGAACGCGAGCCTATAAGTAGCCCGAGACCTTCTATGTTTTTCCGGTTTTTGCTTCGCCTTCTTCCCTTCCGTTCTCCCTCCTCCGGCCATCAAATTGAGTGCTTGAGGGCTCGTTGGATTCGTGGCAGCGCGAGAAAGATCTGTGGCTTGGTTTGAAGCCAGTTTGGTGCTCGAATAGCGGGGATTCAGTCGAGGTTTGCTTAGTTCGATAGGTTTCTTCCTACATGGGTTTAATATGGGTTTTCTCTTTGTCTAGTCAGTGGATCTGGGTGTTCTTGGTGTTGTTTGGTGTATCTAGGTTAGTTTGATTACTGGTTTGAGTTTCATATGATTTGATTGAGATTTTAGTAAGATTGTAGCATGTTTAAACTTGGATTTTCCGATTTTGCTGTTATTGAAGAACAGCCGGCTTACGCGCGTGTTTTTCAGTCTGTACATGCATAATCTTGATTTATGATGAACATCAGAGTGGTAGATCTTTGGGTCTACTCTCAGGTACAACCAGTTTCATAATTTTCTGATTTTCCTATGAATTACTACGAATTTCCTACGGATGGGTTGCGTGCAGCAATTATAGGTAATTAGTAAAGTTAATGGTTTTGATTAGTGTTTTCTCAGTAATCAAGCCATTGGATGTTTCCCGAATTTGGATATGTCGATCCCAGCATGTTTACCTACGTTTTTTCTAAGTTGGATCTCGATTCCGACATCGTTTGGACGTCGGATCGACGAGGTCGCTTAGCCTCTAATTAGGGGATTTTGATGATTAAATGATATTATATGTTCATCTGTGTTTTCGGGGTTGCTTCCCATTGCAGGGGTTCGTGGTTGACGGTCACGGTACCGTCGTAATGCCGGGACTTTTCTACGGATTGGCTGGCAGCGGTCGTTGGTATCGCTGCAGCAGTTCA
The DNA here is from genome assembly GCA_963920575.1 of Narthecium ossifragum. Taxonomy (NCBI): domain Eukaryota; kingdom Viridiplantae; phylum Streptophyta; class Magnoliopsida; order Dioscoreales; family Nartheciaceae; genus Narthecium; species Narthecium ossifragum. Next base: position 18,099,228 of record OY986967.1, on the reverse strand, counting down.
ATTGGACCTGTTTGTTATCTTATCATATTGTTGCATGCTTACTTCTTAACTGCGCATGATCATAGCATATATTTTTTATTGCGCATTAGATGCATAAGGATAGGGGTGTGGGCGATGGGTTGATCGCCGATCTGAGGCTTTCGGGTAGCTCAGATTTAGCTCTAGGACCGTGTCGGGTAGCGTGGTCCAGTATCAGATGGTAGTATTCAGTGGATATCGATGATAGGCTTAGATGACTTGAATACATGTTGATCGATGATTTTAGAGGTCATGTCGGCCTCGAGCCGGGTTCTGAGGTGTAGCCGGTGTCTGGTTCTCATGTCTCTTGAGTAGAGGGTGTGCCTACTCAACGGTGTTGGTTCCCGCCTAGCAGTGTCGGTTTCCTGTCTTCCTAAGGATGGGACCTGGATAGGAGTCCTCAGGGACACACGGTGGGGTTATGGGATCCCTGTGTACACTCAGACCTTGTTTGGGGGCGACACTGTTGTGTTCTCTCCTTTTTGTGTGTCGTAGTGTAGAACCCTACTGAGCTTAATTAGATTTCGGTTCGCGTCATCCGCCCCGGTTGGGCCTTCGTGAATCGGGGTGCAATACGGTCAGTGTGTGCACACGCGGGTGTGAAGCAAACCAACAAAACACAATTTATCAAATTGCCCTTGCGATCCAAAAAATAATGCGATCCACCGGATCGCGCGCTCGACGCAAAACAAGCAACGAGCCACGGGGCCGATCCAGGAGTAGAGAGACAGGTCCTCACACCAGGGAACTGGGAGAGACGGTGTCGATGATGAAGGGTCAGTGCCGAGTTCTAGTGGGGGCCGGGGAACTAGGAGAGACGGTGTCGATGATGAAGGGTCAGTGCCGGGTTCCGATGGGGGCTGGAACTCGTGGACGAAGTCGTCAGGCGGTGTGGAGTTGCCGGGGAGCGCCGGAACCGGGGGTGGACGGAGGATATCGACGATGGTGGAGCTTGGACAGAGGCCGCCGGTAGCTGGAAGAGTGGCGTTGGTGCAGGGGTGGACGGGCTCGGCGAGAACGACGAGCTTACGATGGCCAAGACGACGAGCTCACGATGCACCATTTCAGCGTTGAATGCATCATATGATGCATGTTTCATCCGATGCACGCGTGAACCAAACACGCGATCAGTGTATGTGGGCGTGATATACCCTAACCAAACAGACCCTAAAATGCTATAGAGGAGAGCTGGTGATCCTGCAGCTTTGCTTCTCTATCTCTTCTAGCTCTTGTTCTATTTTGGTGGTCCACATAAGGGGTGTACTAGTATATACACAGCACAAAAGACTACTGCCACTGCTTATTAAGGTGTTAGAAAAGTACAGTAATAAAATCTAAACAAGGGAATCCAAACATGGGAAAAAGCATATATAACAAGGTTTTCAACGACCAGTGCAGCTAAAAGAACCACCCACAACAACTGAATCATCAATCACAATATCTAGCTGTTCAAGCAATATTAAGAATTAATACAACAACGACCCCTCCATTCATTGAATCCATGCATGCAATCCTTCTCTTCCTCATGATCTTCCACACTCCGGGTGCAACGGAAAGAGCTCCAGCGTCCCATCCCCACTCTTCTCCTCCACTTCCACACTCTCCCAGCTCCTGCTCCTCCTCTTGCATCTCCCCTGCACCACCATGCATGCAACTTAGAGAATATTAATAAGACATGCATGTTTATGAGAATATTAATTTGATTACTTTGGCACCGGCCGAAATCAGCATGGAAGTGACCGGATCATCGTCAGGAGAAGCATCAGCGAGGGCGAGCACGGCGGCGCGCTTCTGCTTCTGGCGCTCGCGTGCCTTGTGGTTCTGAAACCAGTAGAAGACGTTCTTCCCCTCGATCCTACCGTACTGCACCAGCTCCGCCGTGATCATCTCGATCTGGTGCGCGTTCGGCGTCCGCAGCCCACCCCTGTACAGCGCCTCCAGCGCGCTGGTCTGCTCCGGCGTCGGGTTCCACCGGGTGCTCCCAGCTGACTGCCCCACAACATCACCGTCAAATGCATGTATACATCTTCCATATAGCAAAGACTAAGACGACATGTATGTAAGACTAATTTATAAGTACGTGGTGATGAGGAGAGGTAGAGACATGTTTGAAGTGGGTGGCACTGGCCTCGGCCTTCGGCTGAGAGACGGAGGCACCGGTGGCCTGTTCGAACTTGGGCGCAAGCGATCGGAGTCGCTTGAATCCTATGTTCAAGGTTGATGAGGTGGTGGTAGAGGTGGCGGAGGAGGAGGGGGAGGAGAGTTCCTTGTGCCAAAAGCTAGCTAGTGCCAACTGTTGCACCTCCATATATGAACTCATGAGACATTGTGAAGCAAAGGTGTGAGTATATATATAGTGGTCACTGGTCAGGATGAGAGAGAGGCATGCAGGCAGAGAGAGAGAGAGAGAGAGAGGACCAAATGATGAGGAGTGGGTTGACTTGATTGAAAGAGAGATGATGAAATGGATCAAAGGTGTGTTTGTGTTGTGGGTTGGGGAGTCAAATCGGTCGGGGTTTCTAGCTTTTCTTCATGCATGGTACGTATCAATTCCTGGTAGCTTTTCGGTGGAGATGAGATGAAAGGAGACATGCCAATCCCAAAAGGGGAAAAGAAAAGTGGTGATCACTAAAAAGGAGTAAAGGACATGACTTTGAAGAGACTTCTGTAGGTTTAATTGGGTGGACGCAAGCTCGGGAATGTTGTGTTGGCCCTGTTGGGGGAGGAAACAAAAGGCAACATACTCTAGAAAGCACTTGTCACCAACTTCCATGCAGCATGCAGTGGAGTGGATCATATCCCCTTGTATTTCATCTATATATATATATATATATTTATTAGGATTTGATAGTGGATGTCATGGCATAATAGCAGAGAACAAGAGCTGGTGAATCATACACCCCTTATCTAATCAAAAAAAAAAAGAATCATACACCCCTTGAGTAATTTCCAGTTGTATGATTGATTGGGATCCATATTATTATTTTACTCATGATCAATTATATATATTTAATTTTATAAAATTTTGGTTATTGGTCTAGCTTTTCAATAGTTGAGCTTTTTATTGCTAGGGTAAAACTTAATTACCACTATTTTACAAGGGTATATAGCTTGAAATATATATATATATATATAGACAAAAATCCCTATATTGTATGTAATGGGCACCAAAATGGTGAAATATATATTCGGTATATAAGATATGGTCCGGCTTGTAAGGGTGGAGATTGGAGAATCATCCTTGAATTGTATATAGTGTTGCATGCATGCATGGAGCCTAGTAAACAAAATCTATAAACAATCATGCCAACAGAAACAACAGAGGCGTGAGGTGCAGCAATGTCTAGGATTAATAAAGTACATATTAATTGGAACTCTAAACTTTGATTAGAGCTTCTAATTCTTACTATAATAGGAAGATCATGAGGAAATTAATGTTTATGCCAAGCATGTGCCCAATTAAGTAAGAATTTTTCTTTTTCTAGAGAGGATGGGATTATGATTGAGCCACTCTGTTCCCTGTGTTGAGCACTGCTTGTTTGTGTTTTTTTTAACTAAGCCTTTTACTCTGGTTTGTGGTTTGGTGTAGTTTAGTTTATTCCGGGGGGGGGGGGGGGGGGGGGGGGGGGTAAATGTCCTGCATTTTTATTAAAGTTGAGGGCTTGGGCATGAACCCCAAGATCAACTATTACCCACCACAGGGTACTATTCACTCGAGCCACTCAAGCCATTTTTTTTTTTTACTTTCTTAATTGTGCTTATTGGGATGGATCTTCTACTTTATCTAGCCATGGGTTTAAAAACATAACTAAATGTTTATTGATTATGGATCTATTACTCACACATTATCATGAGATTAACAACTACTCAAGTGGAAGGATCAAGTATTCTATAAACTAGGTCTTAGAATCAGACTAGGAGAACCATGAAAAGAAAAGAACAGTGGTATGCGCGCGTCCAGACAATACACCATGGGGATGCGAATTTTTTTGCACGTGATGGGTCGTGATTGGGTGGACATAACGGACCACCAAAAAAAACCCTAGACCACGCCCCCCACAAGACCGAGGTGTGAGTGTGATGCAAATCATATTTTTTTAGAAAAATATATATATATATACAAGCTGGTTACGATCGAGTGGCATGCCTCTGTGACTAAAAGAGGATGCAGGTTTGGTGTGGGTATCTCTCTCACAATTCACAAACCCATCCCTCTCCGCATCAAATGATGGGTGACAGGAGGCAGGCAGGGAGGGGGGAGGGGGGGTCTGGAATCCAATGGCCGGCCATTGGGAGTTGGGACCACCACCTCCTGCACCATTTCTATCATTCAGAAGAGTGCATGCAACGATGCTACGTACCCTTTAGTTAGGTTTGACGTTTGACTCCCCCCCCCCCATCATAAAAGCCCCCTCCTCCTTTTTTTTCTGCCTACAGTAGTGTACGTCCGGAATAAAGGCCAGAGTGAATGGTGGTGGAGTGCCAGTGGTGCCATGGGATTTGTGCCGAAGCATGCCATTGGATGCAATCATTCCTCATGGAATTTGGGTGACTGACACCCCCTCACAACATAACATGTGGGAATTAATGTTGTTCTCGTTTGGTCCTCGATCGATCACCTCTGTAATTACTGAGTGCAGTCTGCTAATTAATTAAGCTCTTATTCACTGCCATCCATTGCATTACGTTGTTGGCATCAATCCCTATAAGTAAAATAAAATGTTAGACGTGGTGTACGTAATATATATTCAGTGGTTAATTATCAAGAGATTCATGAAGATGTGCAAAGAGAGAGAGAGAGAGAGATGGATAGATCAAATCACAAACAACTTTGTCCGCTGAGCTAGCAACTCAATCATTACTAGTTGAGTACAATGGTCTCGCGCGCGTGACAACCATGGAAATGGTCCCTCCCATAATCTTGGGAGCAGCAACTAGCAAGAGATTGATTTCTTCTGTTCCCTAGCTAGCTAATTAGAATTGAAGTGCATTAATTGCATCTTCAATTTGACTGGTTGATCTTCGCAAGTTGGAAGGTATTGGTAGACCTAGCTAGCTAGCATATAAGACCCTATCTATCTGTATGCGTATCCTGCAAAATCTGGGTTGATATCAAACAGCTAGCTAGTCATGCATATATGGAAGGCTGAACAATAAGCATCTGCACGCATATCCATCAGTCCTTCTGGTAGGGACTTGGTCCTGAATTCATGATCACTTTCACAGACAAGAGGCTTTTGACATTCTTACATGTGCTAAGAATGACTTCTATTGATCAGATATATATATTCCCTTCAACCCCAAATCACTTATTCTATCCTAGAAAACCAAATAATACAAGATATTTTTGCGGCAGCACGTACACAACATAAAACCTCTGGATTCATTTATACAGTGCCCAAAGTATAGGGTGTCTGCATTTTCCTGCCACCACTGTTCTATGAACAATGACATTTCAGCTAAAAGTAGGCAATGCATGGCATACATCTGAAAACATACCTGAATGACTTGTTATGCTCTTTACAGGGAAAGGCAACTTCCCTTCCTGAGCATCCCAAACATGCACATAATTCTAAAGTTCCCTAGTTATTTTTCATGCCACTAAAACTCATATATACAAATAGTACTTTACATCACAACGCATTCTCCTCTCATCACCACAACCTCAACCAATGTCAGCACAATCACAATAAGAAACCTCAACTCAATAATGAAAACTTGCCCAGAAGCACACTAGATCCTCTCATACTAGTCCTCACTGCCAACTCGAAGGAAATTTGAAAGTTACATTTATCAAATGCCCCATACATATTCAGTAATAGGTTAGGTTCATCTTTTTACTGCTTCCCTTCTTCCTTCTTGACAGTAGTTTTCTCAAAAAGTTAACTCCCCCTTTCTGTTTCTTGGGTACTATGGCTAGTGTTCCTTCTGTCTCAATCCCTTGCTTGTTGATTTCATTAAAGCGATTAGATTTTCCAGGTGAGTTTGCAGGCGATGACGTCTGAACGATGCTTGGTATCGTGTCATTGGAACCACTCTTTGCAAGGATTGTTCGCCCATAAAGCATGCCCACATTCGGATTGTTAGAAGGTGCAGTTGCGGGCTCTCGTGGCTCGATGCGTATGATTTCTTTATTTTGAGGAGATTTTACTTCTTCAGATTTTGAGTCATCGTCTTCGTGCATGTGATCAAGTAATATCCGGCGCTTTGCTCTGGAAGCAACAGGTGAAGATATCACTTTGTCAAACAGAGCTGCATCTTTCGGCGAAGCCAAGGCTTTCAACTGCTTTCCAAGATTCAAGATGGTCTCCTGGCACTCTGCCAGTTTTACAGAAGCTGAAGAGATTTCCCATTCCTGCAAGTTCAGACCACCAAAATTATCCCCAGTAGGACATCTATCATACTATCCAGAAGCCTAGCAAAGACTATATGCGGAATGTTATACAGGATTTAACTGGTACATCCATGTACTGTATGAGCATAAAGCAACAAAAATATTGGAACTGAACGAGTGTTAATTTCAATGTGATCTTTCTGAGCAGGAAAGAGCACCATCAAGGCTTCATTAGTGTAACTAAGTCACAGTGGTTGAAGAAGCCAAGAAGTTCATAATGCATGATCACAAGAGCATCAGAACTTGCATTATCATTATACGAAGAAAATGGAAAAAACCCTCAAGGATGGCACAGTAGCAAATTATGGACTGTTGGTCAACGTAGCAGAGCGATTACAATTGGCAAAGGCAGGAAACTCGAGACAAGAAGAAGCACACAGGATGGTTCACTAAGATGTAAATTATCCACAGCAGAATGCTACTAGATTCATATTTCCGCCAGATTATCTTGGTGTAAATTGTTGAAAACAATTCTATGAAAAAAAATAATACAAAATACGGAGTTCATTAGAGAGAAGCAGAATTCCCTTAGTACATGGTCCTCCTAGTCACAGAAGCATAACGGGACTAAAATCCTCCGTTGCAGAAACATGACGAAAATTCTATTTCAGATGAGAAGCACAAAAGGGCATTAATTCGGAGCACGTGAAATCAGCAGATAGCAGGTTGGAATTCCAAGGCCACAACTGAAGCACTAAATGAATAATCCAAAATAGCAGTGTGGTCCAGTAAAATTGAAAACTGGACTACCTAAGATAACACTCAAAGCTGGTCTAGTTACTCTCCAACAAGTTCATGGAAAAGGAATGAATGCCAAATACAGTACAGTAGGATTGTCTGGAAACAGAAAGTTACCATCCAAATTGAGGATAATTACTTGAAAAATCTGCAGGCATAACTGGCTAAAAGAATTGCAAGAAATAAACTAAAGAGTCACCTATGGATTTTTTTATAATTCACCTGTGAATCCATCTTGTTCTTGATATAGAATCTAAGATGACATTAAGATTGTGAGTTCCATTCGTGAAATGTGGGAACTTACTTTGCTAAATTGCTTTTCCTCTTTGCCGATATCACACTTCAATGCTATTTTGGGAGCCACACTGTCAGATAACAAGGTAATACTATTAGCACATATATCCACAACGAAATAAAATTGGATTTCTTGTAGGTAAGAATAGGAAGGTGATGATTTTTTTTTTTGTTTTACTACCTTTCTTGTGCTTTGTCGCAGGAGTCAGTTTTCTCGTCTAACTCCGCTTCAATGGTCGAAAAGTTTTTATGGGCCTCACTTGACTCGACCTTCGCAACTGTGACTTTTGTATCAAGATCTTTCTTGATCGATTCACGATTTTGGACCTGCTCAGTGATAAATTCATTTGACTCTTTCAGCTTTCCAGGTTCCACCTGTAAATTGGAAATACTTTCCACCGATTCTCTAATTCGAGTAACAAAGGATCGATTCCTAGAACTCGCTGTTTCAAGGTCCTCCATTTCCCCCATCCGAGATAAAATATACAGCTGGTTTGAAGTCGGTAACAAAGGTGAGAATGTCTCATTTTTATATGCCAATGCTCGATCTGCATCAATTGTATCTGTGTCTGAAAGAGGGGTAGTTATTGCAGCTTCATGCTGATCATCACTATGAGATGCATCTCCATCAAAGCGCTTCTTTATCGATTCCTCCATGTTTGAGACATCTTGAAGAGAAAAACAGTGATTGATTATCCAGTCCAAAGATGAAGTCAATTCGTCAAAGAAGTTCTTGAGATCAGACTTTCCATACAGCATATTCTTACAGGCCATGATGAAACGTCGAAGAACTGCAGTAAGTTCAGAGTTCTGCAATAGGAACACACGGGCTATATACTCGGTAACTGATGGGGACTTTTTGTCATGATAACTTCTTCCATCATGTCCAGATAACATTTGTCGGCTATCATCATTCATCAAACATCTCTGAATTATGTCCTCGACCAGCTCAACTAGTCTATATACGGATTTTTCAAAACTCAAATGAGATGGTTGGTCACTTCTTTCACATGTGACAATACCCATACCTACTGCTTCATCAACTTCATGGGAGAATATATGCTGGGGTTTCTGAGAATTAGTACTAGCATCACATAAATTACCTGAAGACACTCCTTTTGCAGGATGATCTTCCTTACGCAAAGCAACTGCAACCTCTTTGAGGATGAAATCTAAATTTACTTGCATTGTCTGCTGCTTCTGGATAATAATCTTCAAAATATCCTGAAGCCAACTTGGATACTTTTCAAATGTGTCGCAGTTTGAATGCATTTTACAGTTTGGTTCCTTGACACCAGAAGGATAATCAACTGGGACTAACTCCCTACCTGTAGCTTCTGATAGATGAAATCTCGTATCAGTTTCTTTATTAGTCATGCATGTTTTGATCCCTGCTGAAGAGTCATTCGAACTTCCAACTGGACTGTCCACACAAACTAGTGCCAGTCTTTCCATCTCTGCAAAATCATCCATCAAACTTAAGTCTGAGACTCCGGATAGACATGATTGTGTTTTTGGTTTCCCATTTCTGCAGTGCTCCAGTTCAGAAATTAAAGCAGATGCCCATGATTCAGCACAGCTAATATTATCGTCATTTCCACGATCCTCAGAAATTGACGCAAGAGGCAGCTCAGATGATACAGGGCTGTACCTTGCTCTTTCAATACATGTTGGCCCCTTTGGTGATTCTTCGAGCTGCAACTCAGCATGTGACAATTTAGAAGCCGTGCATGCAAACATGCTACGTAAGGTTTCGAGCTCACTGTTTTTCTTTGACAATGCTTCTTTTAGAATTGTATTCTCTTCTTTAGTTGTGTGTAATGTCTCACCGAGAAAAGCCACATTCTTGCTAGATATGTCACAATCGCTTTCCGCCACAATGTCCCTTGACGCAAAGCCATTGGTAGCAGAATTTGATTTCTTCCTCCTTGTGCCATCATTACTGTTTCCAAGGATTTCAACCTCACTCCTCATCTTCACTAAAGCACCAGGCCCTGGTAGTCGCTTCCGAACCATTATACGTAGTCGCTGACATTCTGTTTCAAGCTTTGTTATCTTCTTTAAGCTTTCCACATGTTGCTTGTGGGCAGCATCAGCGGATTTAAGATTGAACTCACGCACTTCACTTCGCATATCGAGTTCCTTTTGAAGCATACAAATTTCATATCGAAGACCAGCATTGTCTTTCTCTGAGGTATCAAGTCTCCCTACTATTGCACTGAGATTTGCTTCCAACTGTATTTTATTCTCATTTAGATCTTCAATCTCCTTTTCTTTGACCTCAAGGAGCTTGCACACATTGTTGTACTCGGCTGCTAACTTGACAAGATTCTTGTTTGCCTCAGCTAACCTCACTTCTGACACCCGAGCATTTTCCTGTTCCCTTGACTCCTTCATGAGGGCATCATTGATCACTTGTTGCTTCTCTTCCTTCATGATTTGTAGCTGCAGCATGCATTCCTTTAATGTTGCATCCATGCTTGCTATCCTTTCTGCCGCAGCTGCTTTCTTACCTAGAGCATGATCTAGTTCTTGCTTGAAATATGATGCTTCTGCTTCTGCCTTTTCCCAACCTATGTTATTGACCAATGACCATAACAAGATTATAATTTACTGGAACACATGATTTCACAAGTACTAAATCAACCCATTATGGTGGCAGCCAGAATGTAGAACCTAAAAACATATTGAACAAGCATGAAATTAAGAAACTAGGCTGAACCTGTAATGGCTTCCTCAGCAACCTTTGCTTGCTTCGCTAGGATATCATCTTTAGCATTAGATTCTGCACAAGCCGATGACAGTTGTTCATTCAAGTCTTCTAAGGATTTTTCCAACTCGGATGCTCTCTCTTTCTGTAAAAAGACCAGGAAAAAATATTCAGTTAAAACAATTTATCCAAAATGCCTTGTAAAAAAAAATAGCCACTAAAAAGAGTTTTAAATCACTTCTCTGAGACTTTTTTGGACAGGAGACAGGAAGAGAATACAACTATGAGTTGCATGCAAGCAGTGAAGAATAGAAAAGTTATGATTTGCACTCTTGGCCTTGTTGCAGGCTTTACAGTTCTTCCCTGAACAGGTTGACATAGTACTTCATGCCCCTATCATATAAAGGAGACTCCTTTAAAGGGGCTGAAGCATCAGGTAACATCCGTCATAAAAATTCCCCTGATCTAGACGTGTCTAGTATTTTTCTAATTGATGGATTTGAATTGTCTGATGTGCACCCAAAATGTAATCATCCATTCGGGGACACGGTGTACAGCCTTCTTTTTGAGTACAATTTTTAATCTGCAGCTTTTTTTTTTTCTAAATTTCTCTATCATGTATGTAATGAACTTACTGTGCAACATGATGCATTTTAATAATTTCAATAGTTATTGAGATGGTGACACTTATTGATTGAGATGGAATATTACCCCAAATCCTAAATAACTCATGGTCTGGAACAACACATAAACCTCAAGCTCATAATTTGGTCAAATTTCTGCAACTAAATGTCATTCGACTATAACTCTAAACCAGAAAACGTGTCAAAATTGAGGCTCATGTCTCAACTATAAGTGATGACAAGCATGTAATATCAAATTTTTGCTAGTTAAGACAAAAATGGCTAGAAAGTGAAGAAAGTGGAACAGGAGAGTGTCTCCTGTCATCGTCTACACATAACTTTAAACAACAATGTAAATATGCATCTAAAAATGACTCCAGATTAGTCATTCAATTAATATGTAAATTTCTTAAAGGCAAGCAATGCAACCTTCAAAAGAGGTACATGCCTGTCTCTTGTTATGTCTGTGATGCATATACTGAACAAACCTAGAAAGAAGCATATTATAGCCAAAAAAAAAGAAGAAATAACCCAGAATGTGTGTATGTTTGCATGTATATTAGATGTTGAATCAGAAGCTAACCACCCTAAATTTATCAAACTTTGAAACCATAAATGCCCTGAATGCAGTTTTAACTACTTACTTGTGAAGTCTGTAAGTTTGTAACTATAATGTGGACTGAGACATCTCAAAAAAGAAGAAACCAGTAGGAGTCATTTTCTTCTATCACTAGAATTAGAAGAAAAGCATACCTAGATTCCTGGCAATATGACATACATAGACAAATACGCACAGACACAGACACCCACAAACACATCACACAAACACAAACACAAACATAACAAATAGCAGGTTTGCTCATCGCATCAGAAAATAGTTCCTTGAGCATGGTTTTACGATTTGATAATGTGCAGGATCGTTATAGAAAAGTACCTAAACCTAAAGTAGAAGAAAATACACAGGGAGATGTGCTTTCAAAAAACAGAACGAAACTGCAAAAATAAAAGACACAAATTGCACTACCTGTTGCTCATTTCCAGCCTGTGACGAATGAGGTCTGTCACCCGAAGTAATGGTCTTCTCTGATGTTTTCTTCCTCCACAGCCACGACGTATGTTCCATGCTTTGAATATTAAGAAAGGCCTGGATATGCCACAAAACTAGAAATGTTTGTTTCGTCACTAAAGTACCAGAAAGGTAACAGAATAAATTATGTGAGCCATTTAAGATAAAAGCAAACTCTACCCACAACCACAAGAGATGTATTTTCGTTAATGACTACTCCTCATGTATTTGTTAAACCATATTTCAGTGTTATGGCCCCAATGAGATTTTTGCTCAAGTTTTTCTTGTTCAGTTTTATCACCAACTTCTAAAAAGTCATTACTTTTATCATTCAGACATATATTAAGCACTAATTCACATGAAAACAAAGACTATTTGTTGTGTAACTCTCTAAGGAGTCATTTGAATTAGTAAATCAATGAGGACTAAGCGAAATATCTCAAAACATTATCATTTAGCAGACATATAGCTTACTATATCTCGATTATCCAATCTGATTAACAGAATGATCAATGCAATTGGACTGATGCAACAGCTTGTCAACTCTATGGACAATGGAGTTTGTACTGTTAAGTGCTAACAATATCATGTGTCAACAACATTAAATCCTCCGTACAGAACTGATCTGCAAGGTAACAAATCTACTATTTCATCCTCTTGATTGCAAAGGCAGAATTTCCTTCTCCAGTATGTCCTGTTCCAATATCATGCACTACAAGCACTTGTTCTGCAAGGCAATCGATTAAAGATTTTGACTTTTAAAGGAGCAGATACTTTGTCAAAAAAAAAAAAAACCATGGAGGATATGGCTTTTATCCCTTGACAATCAAGAAATTGGTAAAAGGACTGGATGCCAAAATCCTCCATCTGTAATCCGCCTCCATCTTTTTCCCCCATTTTCACTTCCTCTGCAAGTTTAACCAAAAGCTTTAGCAAGTCATTAAGTTTAACTGACTTTTCCTCTATTCAATATATCGGGTTTTCGTGTGATGTTTCTATGGAGTCTATATAATTAGGAGGGGAGAAAAGAACCTTGTTTGTCAGCAAAGGCATGAAGATCAGGAAAACATTCTGCCACTCTAAACAGATTACTCCATCGATTTTGCCAGCATGACACATTGTTACCCTTACCAATATAACGCAATCACACACCAGAAAGCCCTTTTGGTTTCGAATACCCTGACATAACTTGGAAAATTACTTTCTGTGAAATCTTTTGATCTACACAACCTTCGCACAATACTGTATGTCTATATGTCCCAGTGACTTATGGCATCCTCTATTCTTGAATGATCTCCATTACCAACATATTAATCCATAAATTCCAGCAATCTCATGGCGTCAAGAAGAAGCACACTAGCCATTAATCGGAAATAACCTACAAAAATCATTGTATACCTTCTTTCAAGAATCGAAGACATTGCTCTCCAAAATGATACTACTGTTTGGTCTAACCTGACTCAATTCCAAACCCAAAATATACATTCCACAGTATCTCTCCAGTTGATGAACATAGACAAGCGAAAAAACTATCTGGTGGTGAGTAAAATACTCAAAAATTACGCAGCAATAGAATCTCCAGTTGATGAACATCGAACTAGCGAGAAAACTATTTGGTGGTAAATAAAATACACAGAAATTACACAGCAACAGAACAGAGTCACATATCTGCAGCCATAACATCGCAAAAGCTAGAAAACAACAGAGAACAGAACCAAAAAAAAAAAAAAAGGAAAGAAGAAGAAGAAGAAGATGATGAAGATGAAGACAGACCTAGATTGGCCTAAAAGTAGGTTACAGCATCAGTGGTAGAAGAAATGAATAGTGAAGATATAATATGGACAGCCAAGCAGTTTCTCCAAATCTCTCTCTCTCTCTCTACTCTACTCTACTCTACTCTACTCTAATCTCTGCTTTGTTTGGTTATAGGGTGTGTGGACAGTGGAGGGTGGTGTGGACCGTGTGGTTGGTGGCACGAGTTACGTTACACGAGAGGATTGTGGGGGAGGAGAAGGCTGCCTTTAACGTTTCTTCGAGAAAGAAAGAAAGAAAGAAAGAAAACAACTAAACAACTAAACAAGCATCCAATGGTAAAGCATTAAAGCTAGAGAGAGACAGAGAGAGAGGTACGTGTGTCGGTCGGCGTCACGTAGTAGTGTGGCACCGGGGGGGAGAAGCGCAGGTGTGGGTGGTCATATTCGTTGAGCAACTGAAGTGGAAGACGGGACCTTTGGCCTATTATATATATGCTGTGCTTGGGATCGTCTTTTTTTTTTTTTTTTTTGCATATTTGTCTTTGAAAAACTTTGAATTACATATATATCCTTCAAATTTATGTATTTATTAGTGAAAAGTTCCAAATTACATTATTTTTCAAAAATTATTGAAGCAACATGTATATTTGTTGCTTTATCTGTTCAAGGTTTCTTATATGATATGAAAGAAGATGGTTTTGGGAGTTGATAAAGTTATGCTTGTAGTTGGCGTTGGACATTTGTAAGGTTGGGGGGCCAAGGATTGCAAGCGGCTCTTGAGCTATATTTTGATTGATGTCATCTGAAAGATGTTCTTACCTAACTTATCAAAGACTTGGTTGATTAGACTCTTCTTTTCCAGATACTTTAGCTTCATTTATACAGGATAGGTTTGTGTTTACAGCTAGTGAGATTAGCTCAATGAGTTCATGACTAGAAGGAAAGAGACGACTGGAAGAATTACATTGAATTCAGCGTAGGGAAAGGAAAGCGGTGACGGACGGGATGGCCGCGCTTTTTGTCTGCCACCTTCTTTATTTATAACTAAAGATAGGGTATACAAAAAGAAAAAGGAAAACGATTGGGGATTTGTTAAAGGTAAGAATGGGAGCCGGTGATTGAGGGCTGGCTATTCTCAGGTTTGTGTGTGTGTGTGTGTGTGTGGTGGGGGGCTTTGCCACTGAAGCACCAGCTGCCTGCTGCCTGCTGCCACATTGACATGGCATGACCCTCACCCGCTGCCGCTGGGTAGGACGCGTATCATCACTTGCAGTAAAAAAAGAGAATGTTGGTTTCAAAACTTTTTAACATTTGCTTTTCTTCATATAGACTTTATCCTTCAATTAGGCTTTAAGGTTTGAGATAATTTCTAATGTTTTACCTAACATTAAAAAGTCGAAGCAGAGGTGTCCAGTTCGAATCATGCATGTCTCCAGAGAAGCATTATATGAATAAAAACATCATCTCACATATAAATGTCTTGATGTGGAGCAAATAAACAATGAGAGAATCTAAAACTTCTGCAACTCCACCATAACTATCACACCAACTCCACCATAACAGGGCTGCTATGGGTGTTGCGGGGATCACAAATGATGGAGAGGTCCGGTGGGCTAGAGGGGAGATCATGCTAATGGTGCGCTCTGTGTTGGAAGCAGAGCTCCATGTAATTCGGTCCGTGATTAAATGGGCTTACGAGTTGGGGGAGCAAAGATTAGTAGTGGAATCGGACTCCAAGTTTGCGGTGGACATCCTCAAGGGTTATCGGTTGTGGCCTGTGGAGGTAGATGAAACTGTTTGTCTGGTTTGGACGGAGGTCATGCTCTTGGACTCAATCTTGTTTTTCTTCATCCCTCGAGCTGAGAATATGATTTCGGATGGTGTTACTAGAAGATGTAGAATTAACTTATCTAGCTTTGTTTGACATCCTGAAGATGGTGAGTGGCCACCCCTAGAGATGTCATAGTGGTTGCAGTTTGTAACTGTTCTATTTCCCAGCCTATGATGGCTCACCTTATCAAAAAAGAACAAAAAAACTGCACTAAGTGATGACAGTTTTTTCCTAAGTAAGATGCTATACTTGGTTATCCTTTATGCATCCGCTCATCCTCTTCTTTGAAAATAGTAAAGTAATGAGTTGGGGGGCTCATCCATTAATGTCGCCAGTAGGAATCAAAAGGATGGCAATGGCCTGCTTTAGGTGATGATGTATACTATATAAGGTGGTCCACTTTTGTCGGAAGCAAATGAATGATATGATACGTATGCATGGCCAAAAGAAGGGTTGGTGTTTCATACATCTCCGCTCTCTTTTATTTCCAACCGCTCATTATAAACAGATCCTAGTGGGTTGATCATTATGTGGGCCTGTTTGTCCCTTATATGATGTTCTATTCTAACATCTTGTGATCAAGGCCAGCCAGCTCATGGGAGTAATCTTGGGTGATGGAATGATGTCTTTCCTTTGTATTCTACGAAGACTGGGTTCTTTTTTATCATGTCATTGGATGACGACAAGAAGCCAGGATTTTAGAGCCATTTTTTGGCCTCAATGGTAGACAAGCCAACGAGACTATATTTGCTACGTCCAATCTGGTAAATTTGGGGAAATTGCTTGAGTAGATTTACCTTGAGTATTGGTAATTTGGAGTTTTGATTTTCTTCTTCTGAATGCAACGTGGAGACGGTTTCAAGCATGGTAAATTTTGCTGAAATTGAATAGAAATGTCCGAAGAATAATGTTTTCTATACATGGACAAGTGACATGTGTAATGCACATACCATATGATCGATAGTCAACTACCGATTCTTTCATCTAGTCCATCGATTGTGAGATATCGATTGATTGATTGAACTAGATGAATAATTCAATTGGTAGTCTACTACCGATTCGGACATGTGTAATGCACATGTCACGTCAGCATGTAAACAAATCAACACTCATGTTCGAAATGTATATATGTTTTCAGCAGCAACATGACTGCCAAAGAACGTGACATCAAGGCCATAGTGATTGAGTCCGACTCTAAAGGAGGACTTGATGTCATTAATGGGTGTCGGTAGCTTGCATCTATGAAGGTCTTCTTAAAGAACTTTAACCATTCAATTCAAAAGCTTAATACAATGGACAATGGCGAGTTTATATTAATATAATTTAACACACACCCAAACGTGTGGTATCGAATGATTATGAGCCCACACACATGAATATTTAATTAATGGGTGTCGGTAGCTTGTATTTATGAAGGTCTTTTTAAAGAACTTTAACCATTCAATCCAAAAGCTTAATACAATGGACAATGGCGAGTTTATATTAATATAATTTAACACACACCCAAATGTGTGGTATCGAATGATTATGAGCCCTCACACATTAATATTTAATTAAATGAGCGACAGTGGACGACATAGGGTTCCAACACGTGACCTTTGCTCTGATACTATAAACGAACTCTAAGTACTCAACCCAAAAGCTTGAGCTAATAGATAAGGCCAAATCTAACAAACCCCATCATGTATGAGCTCGAATAAACATGAAACACGTGAAAATGTAATTAAAAGGGTGACATGCATTCAAACTTTTCTCCGTACTTGTATGGGATGGGTGCTTGGGGAAAGTCATCATTGGGATGTACCATGAACGCGTGAACTTTTCGAGCTTTTCAAGATTGCTAGTATTAGCGGAGGACATATGAGAGTTATTGTCTTTACTTGAGGGAGATAAATGCCCGAAATCGACCTCTTCTTTGATACCACGAAAGAATTCTAACCATTTAACCCAAAAGCTTAAGTCAATAAATGAGGACAACTCTAACATTAGGGACATTTGGCCTATTGTTGTCTTTCGAATCTATCTCCTTTGTACATGCTCCTATGTCTTGTAACCTTTTAGGGATAGAGTGGCACCCCATTGTCGTAGGTCACATGCTCTGTTTGTATGGACATCGGCCAACAAGCACGCTGCGCTCGATTTGTTGATATGATTTCCTAGCCACCTGTCTCATCTCATATAAAAAAAACAGGAAATTAGCATTATGCCTCTTTTAATGGAATTTTTTATTCCATAGTCCATCTTTAATTTTCTTAGGCATTATGTTCTTTTATTTACAGTTATGGTTAGTTATGATTTTTTTTTGAACAAAATACCCTCAAAAACTCATTCTATTTACATATTAAAGTAGCCAGATGTGTTTTGACATTCTGGATCTGGGTGTAGGCCAATCGAACGGCTAAGAAACTGTCGACGATGGATCAACAGTGAAACGGGGTTGCTGGCGGATGGCGAAGGTGCAGGAGAGGTTGCAGGGCCCTAGAGATTCGATCCCTTGGGGTGGATCGATGGATAAGTCACCGGATGCGGCTTATTGGAAGTCGATGGTGCGGTGGTCATCGAAGTTCTTGGTCGTCGGTGAATACTGCCTTGAACCTTGTCAAGATAGGTCAGGGAAGCTTCATGGAAGCCTTCTTATCCTTCTGAAGTCGTCGCAGGGCGTCGCAGAGTAGTGGATGGCGAGATCCGGTCGGTGGGGGTTTGGGTGGAGGTGGTCGGCTCCGGTGTGGGAGGTGATAGGTGGTGGAGGAGGTCGGAGGAAGACTGTGAAGGTTAGAGGAGAGTCAGGGTAGCGAGCTAGCGTAGAACGGGGGAGGTCCGACGGTGAGATTCTGAGGAGGTGTAAAAAGTGAAAGGTAGAAATTGAAAAGTGATTCAGAAAGTTGAGAGGTGTTGATGTTGGATTCACAACAAAGCGAGCTCGCCGGAGGTCGAGACCGGTGAGATGGTTGCTGGGATCGATAGTGGAGAGAAGGAGGAGGGTTGGCGAATAAACAACAGAAAATGAAAAGTGGAAACTAAATCAATGGTGAAATTGCGTCTTTGGAGGACGGGGTTGGTGGTGTTCGAGTCGTAGAGGCATGTAGAGACTCCATGTGAGGTATGATAGAGGGATCAAGGCCTACAGAGGGGTGAATAGAGGTGGTTGGTGTGGTGGAGGATTACCGGAGTTGGGATCCGGTGATTGAAGCTCCAATCGAGATGGGAAGGGTCGATGAAGGTTTGTGAGGACATGTAGAGGCTTTTGGGAAGGTTTCAAGGCTACGGGGAGGTGCGTGGAGGCAGAATCGGTGATGGTCAGTGATAAGGTTCTTTGTGGAGTTTGACGGCGTCAAGGGAGAAGGATTTGAACATGGAAGAGGGAAGATGAGGTTAGCGAAGGTGATGACGATGAGGTTGGTGGTGTTTTTGTGTGACGGGAATGGTCGGAACTGTGGTGATGGATGGCCGGAGGCTTCGAGCCCTAGCGCAATCTTGTGAAGCACAAGAGGAGGTCTTTAGGCGCTATTTTATAAGGGGGGATTTAAGACATATGGTTTGTTAAAAGGACTAAACGGTTGAAGAAAACTCCACCGTGAGTTTGGGTGCGGCTATCCGCACAACAAAATGAACTCATCGCACCACATTACTCACCACACCACACACCAGATTTAAAAACACACCTTCTAACTCAACACACCACATTAAAAATCACTGAACTACCTAAACTACCCCCACTTACCCAAACCGTCCCACCCCACACGGTATTACCCAAACTACCCCGGCCCCAACTTACCCCTTTACCTCCCTAACTCCCCCGATCGCTACCTCCTCCCCTCTTCCTCGTCCCGACGGCTACCGTTTCCATCGGCGACTCACTCGTCCCCAACAGCCGGCGTCTCCATCGGCAAGCAACGACCACCGACGGCTATCATCTTCGTCGGCAAGCAACGACTGGCTCCCCTCTTCTCCGGGCCCGACCTCCCATGTTCCTCGGCTCCCCTCTTCTTCGACCGGCCCCTCTCTTCCTCGTCTTCGGCTATCATCTCAGTCCGGCGTCTCCATCGGCAAGCAACGACCACCGACGGCTATCATCTTCGTCGGCAAGCAACGACCGGCTCCCCTCTTCTCCGACCCCGACCTCCTCTGTTCCTCGGCTCCCCTCTTCTTCGACCGGCCCCTCTCTTCCTCATCTTCGGCTATCATCTCCGTCCGAAAGAGGTGATTTTTATCAGGTTTTGTTCTATGTTTTGATCTTGGGTTGCATAATATTGATCGATTCAATGTATAGAGCAATGCTAATACTATGCCAATGTATAGATTCAAAGTTCTGTCTCATGGCTTATTATGTATCATGGACTGTAGAAGTTCTACATGGGTCGTCGTAAACATAAACAAAACGAGGCCTCATCTTCTGCCGCATCGTCTTCAGCTTCCCAGCGCACGCGGCCGACAGTGTCGGTGAGAAGAGAAAGGGTAGCAAACGAGCATCCATCCATACCTGAGAAACCTGAGGGCGTAGCAGAGAGGACAGATGCGGCTAGTGAGGATGAGGAGGACGACCGTATCAATTGGGGACCTGTGGATATGTCCGTGCTCATTGAGTTCAGAACACGTGTCTCCAATGGCATATGACAAGGAAAGGAGCGTGGGCAGCCACTTAAGATTTATGCCCGCAGGCCTTCAGCGACGAATTGGGAGGGAATGGACGTGCCGGGTTTCATGGAGATTGTGTGGGCAACGGGGCTAGGACACCTAGCGCATTGCTCCTAAAAATCGATCAATACTGCCCTGGTAACGGCATTCGTTGAGAGATGGTACCCGGAGACGAACACTTTCCACCTCCCCTGGGGTGAGATGATTGTTACCCTTGCTGCCGTGGGAGTGATTTTAGACATCCCTGTTGCCGGGGTGCCACTGGAGGAGAGGAAGATGAAACTGAGCAAAGCCACTGACTTGTATGTGAGTGTGAGGATCTGTCCCTCTATTCCTGTGGCTCGTTGTTGACCACAAGGGCAATTTAGTAAATTGCGCATTGTCGGTTTGTTTCACACCCGCGTGTGCACACACCGGCCTTGTTTTGGTGTATGTGTTTGAATAGAATAGTTAGGTGGACCCGGCATCGGAAGATCCCAGTTTGAGCGCGCAGAAGCCTGTTTTTGGGCAGGCTGACGGCCCGTGAGCGACCGATCGCTCCTTGGAGCGATCAATCGCTATCGAGTCAATGGCTTTTCTTCTTTGAGAGGACGGTCGCCGTTGGCCGTCACTCTCCTCTGTCAGAGGGAGAGGAGACTTTCTCTCCTCTCCTCCCCTTTTTCCCCTCCTTTCCCGGCTTTCCCCTGCCTTTTCTTCCTCTTTTCTTCCTCTCCTTCTCCTTCTTCTGGCTTCTTCTTTCTTCTTCCCGCGAGCTCTGTTTCTTCCCCTTTTTTCCGGCAGCTCCTTCTTCTCCACCGTTCTCCCTCCTCCGGCCACCGTTTTGAGCGTTTGAAAGCTCGTTGGAACCGTGGCGGCGTGAGGAAGATCCATAGTGTGGTTTGGAACCTTGTTGGTGACTGATTAGCGGGGAATCAGCCGAGGATTAGCGTTTCCGGTAGGTTTCTACCTACCTGAGTTAGTTTAATGAGTTTCTCTTAATTTAGCCGTTTGATCTTGTTGTTCTTTGTGGTGTTGGTTTCCTCTTGCTTAGTATAATTTCTGGTATAAGTTTCATAAGCTTGGGTTGAGTTTTTAGTAGGATTTAAGCATGTTTAATCTCGAATTTTCCGGTTTCTGCTATTCTTGAAGAACAGCCGGTTTATGGCGCGTTTTTCGGATTATACGTGCATGTTCTTGGGTTGTCATGAACATAAGAGTTGTAGATCTTTGCCTCTACTCTCACAACCAATTGATTTCATAATTTTTTAATTTTCCTACGATTTGTTATGAATTTCGTACGGGTGGGTTGCACTGCAGCAAGTAATGGTAAGTTAGTTTGATTAGCGGTTTTGATTAGTGTTTTCCTGTTAATCGGACCGTTGGATGTTTATGGATTTTGGATATGTTAATTCCGGCATGTTGATCGACTGATGGTTAAGTTGGATCTCGAAGCCGACGTCGTTTGGACGTCGGATCGACAGGATCAAGTAGCCTCTAAGTAGAGGTTTTTTTTTTGTGTTTTAAATATAATATTATATGTTCAGATTATAATATTATATTTTACTGTTCATCAGCGTTTTCGGGGTTGCTTCCCATTGCAGAAGTCCGCGGTTGACGGTCGTGGTACCGTCGTAATGCCGGGACCCGCTGCGGATTGGCTGGCAGCGGTTGGTAGTACCGCTGCAGCGATCCGGTTGACTTGCATGCCTTTCTCTTGTATGTATATGTTCATAGCATGCATTGTTGATTGTGCATTAGTTGCATGGTTAGGGCATGGGCGATCTGTGGGTCGCCGTCCCGAGGCTGGAAGCTCGGATTTAGTTCTAGGACCGAGGCTGGGTAGCGAGGTCTAAGGTTTGATTGTAACACTGATAATCTGATGATTGAGGTTTGTCCCTAGTACTCCAGTATCAATTGCTAAGATGTGGATGTTGATGAGTGCATGAAAGTGCACTCTGAACAGTTTTATAACCATCTCAATTGCTAGATTATTATCCCTAATCAGCATCTTTATTATTATTTTTATATCTATATGTTGCTTCACATGGTTGTTTGGAAAATGCAGGAAATTGGAGCTAAAAGAAGCTGAAAAGAGTATATGGATCAACTTCAAAAATTAATCTGTACCTGCTCATGAAGAACCAGATGATGTGCCATATATGGTTGGAAAGCTCTTGAAGTCTAGATTCTGGAGAACTTTACGGTTCGTGATTCCAAGTTTCCTAGAGGAAGTTACGGCAATTTTAGTACCGATGGCGCAGTCTGAAAGGCAGAACCGAAAATAAGCTGGAAGTCCGAGCGATCCGCCGATCGATCGGACCACGCAGAAACGTGACAGAGTTTGTTTTTTCAGCCATATAGGGAGCGATCGATCCCTCTATCGCTCCTATAGGGTCCGATCGATCCGACACCAATGGTCCGATCGATCGGACTCCGAAAAAGCCAAAATCAGCGGATTTTAACGCATCCGATCGATCCAGCGCCCATACTTCGATCGATCGGACACGGGCGAAGTTAGAAGTTGAAGATTTTAACGCATCCGATCGATCCAGCACCCCGAGAAGGATCGATCGGACGTTCCCAGTGAATTAAATCAACGGTTTAGATCAAATCCGTTGATGGAGAGACTTTGGGACTATAAATAGGACTCTTTCTAGGGTTTGAGGGGGACTTCTTGGACGTTTTTGGAGGCTCTTTTCTGGACGTTTCTCAAGGGAAGAAGATGAAGGAATCTCCATCCATGGCCGAGTAATCCGCGGGCATGGCGGACGGATGATCTAGCGAGGACTAGGGCTTCTTCTCCAACAATGGTTCATAGATTTTAAGCTTTATTGTTAAACTCTTTTCTATGTATTGGATCTTTAAATATTATTTTCAGATTATAGATTTCTATGTGGATGATTAATATTATGAATCCAGTCATGCTTCTTTCATGATCTTATAATCCCATAGTCTTCTTTTTTGATTCTCCTACCGAGTCTTGCGAGACCTTTGCTATACATTGCCCGTAGTGACAGCTGGTATTGTATATTCTTAGGGATCTGGTAAGACAAGGTTGGGGCTCTATCCCGTGAGATCTTTGCTATGCATTGCCGATTGTGAGAGTTGGTATTGTGTATTCTTAGGGATCCGGTTAGAGCTAGGGCTTTGTCCCGATGAACTTTTGCTGCGCGTTGCCTGTAGTGACAGCCGGTGTCGTGTATTCTTAGGTTTGGTTGGATGAAGTTAGAACTATAAAAAGGAAGAACCAATCGTAGGAAGAGACATTTATATATTTTATCAGATTCATAATTCTATATCCTCCGGTTAAGGTGATTGGGATGTGAATCCCTTGACTGAGTATCATTTGAACCTTTGAGAAGAGAAGAACCTAAATCCGAGTGAAGTGATTCCTGAAGCCTAGCCTCATTCAAATCCTGATTTCTTTCGTTAACTTTATCTTACCATTACATCTTCGATCTATTTTCTTAACTTTCATCGCTCTTGATTGTTTTCAATTCATTGTTATCTGTGTTTCTGGATCTTTCCTGCTTGTCTCTCTGTGGGATTCGACATCTCTTATGCTGTACTGCACCGCGACTGCTGTGCGTGACACATTTGAGCGACATCAGATGTCGTTACCCCGACATGTGTCATCATGCATGGTATCCAGCATGGGAAAGTACATGTGCTGAGGTTCTCCTTGTTGGTTGCTGTGGTGCTGCAGGCCTTGGTTGCGGGCCAGATGGGCTAGGTGCCCAGGCTGCGGGCCAGGCTGCAGGCAGGGCCAGCGTCACCCCCTGGGGTCACCGTGGTTGGCCCTGTGCGGAGGGCCTGGGTGGCCCAAGTGCAGGGTGGGCTGGAGGCCCGACCCGGGCAGCGTGCTGCGCTGCCAGTGGTGCTGCGGTCGATTTGTCGGGTTGACCGTGGCTTAATGGTTAAGGGTTATGGGCGCCTTCTACTATAACTCCAGAGTTTTGGTACGAGTGGTTAGCTCGTGGTTCCAAGACCGACACGTGGTATCAGAGCGAGGTTGCGGGTTCAAACCCCGGTGGTGTCGCTGGGGGGGAGATTGTTGGTTGCTGTGGTGCTGCAGGCCTTGGTTGCGGGCCAGATGGGCTGGGTGCCCAGGCTGCGGGCCAGGCTGCAGGCAGGGCCAGCGTCACCCCCTGGGGTCACCGTGGTTGGCCCTGTGCGGAGGGCCTGGGTGGCCCAAGTGCAGGGTGGGCTGGAGGCCCGACCCGGGCAGCGTGCTGCGCTGCCAGTGGTGCTGCGGTCGATTTGTCGGGTCGACCGTGGCTTAATGGTTAAGGGTTATGGGCGCCTTCTACTATAACTCCGGAGTTTTGGTACGAGTGGTTAGCTCGTGGTTCCAAGACCGACACTCCTTATTTGTGGCGGGAGAGGGTTACATAAACAGGAACCCTGGGGTATCGATGGGATTTATGGGCTCCCTGGCAAGACTTAGCTTTTGATTTGGAGTTTAGAGGTTGTGTTGGCTCTGTTGCTTTGAGTGCTGAGAGATGGTTGTCATAACCACGGTTGTTCCGCCAAGTTTGGAGATCCCGCTTGAAGAGGGGTGTCCTACTGGTATCGTCATGTCCACCCTGTGTCAGGGATTGTCGGAGGTGGTCCGTTCTTGAACAGTGGTTGTCGGAGGGACGTACTTTGGACAGGTACCCTTCGGGTTATTGACGGGATTTATGGGGTCCTTGGCAGGCCTCAGTACTTGGCACAGAGTTAGTACAGTTGTCGTTGCCTTCCTTGTGTGTGTCGTAGAGTAGAACCCTGCTGAGCTTTTGCTCATTCCTACTTGGGCTGCGGCATTTGCAGGTGCAGGTACCAGCTCTTCTGCAGTGGCCCCCAGTTTTTTGTCCTGTGGCGGCGCATCAACATCAGGTCATGCTTGAGGATCAAGAGGGCTTCTGCTGTGCTTTTCTGGAGACTTCTGATGACGTAACTTTTTGAGGACTGATATATGTAAATTTTGATATAACTCTGATGTATGTACATTTTTTGGATTGTGACGGAATAGTAGATGTTAGATTTACTTCTGCCCTCTGATTGATTATTATAACTGTTTCCGCCAGTTTGATGATAGTAGATGTAGGAACCCCCCCCCCCCTCGTGTCCCGGTCCGGATGGGTTTTTTGGGCCGGGGGGCGACAGTGAGGGCATTGGTTGATTATCTGGGAGTTTGTCATGAGGATGCTCTTGCGGAGGTGTGGAAGTGCGAGGGGTCTACAGTAAGGATGACATTTCTTAGAGATAATTGCATGGTCGAGTTGGTCGGCGTAGAGTGTTCAGCTATGGCTTATATCCTCTACTCTATGGGGTGTACGCTCTTATGCGACAAGTCGGGGTCCAAGGTACACCTGTCGATATTGCCCGCATTGTCAGACCTTGGCGCCGTTGGTAAGTACGCATGGGGTGATGCCACTCTTGTATACCTGTACTGACAACTTGGGCATGCCAGTAGATGGGGCGCATCGACAATTGGTGGTTACCTCACTTTGTTAGAGGTATGTTCATCCTAGTAGTTGTCTTACAATTTTTATTTTATTTGAGGGTAAATCATTATAGTGTCTATGTTTATGTTGAAATATTTGTCTGTATTAGGCTTGGGTATACGATCACTTCACTTCTGTTGTGGAAGCACGACATAATTTGCGTTATGAGCACGGACAACCATGTGTTTATCATTGGTTGCCTGGTAGGAGGCCAGGGAAACCAGAAGAGAATATCATAATTTACCGCGAGCGCTAGACCGACTGCTCCCAGATGAAGTAAGAATACTATTACATCTTACAAGAATACTATTTCATTTTAAGAATTCTCTTTCTAACGCAGGTGACATGGGATCCTTACCGTGCTTATCGAGGGACTCCTTTTCCTCGCGACGATATCGGTTTCTTCTCCGGCACCCTAAGCTCCCTTGAGTGCAATGAACCTTACCATCCAGTCAGAGTGCTTCGCCAAATGGGTATTCGTCAGATCATCCCCGGGCCACCTGTGCAGCCAATGAAGTCCCACATGGGGGCCAAGGACTCGGCACGAGGTTACCACCAGGATTTCCCATTCACCCGGGCTTTCTGGTTGGACTATGGATCACATAGCACTTCCATTGCCAGGACAGGGGTTCCGGTTAGTCTGGGAAATGAGTCCGAGGCGGGATATATGACATGGTGCCGGTCCATCTCACACGTTAAGGTCCAAAACCCAGAACGGCAGTCTGCAACATCCGATGTCGTCAATGAGCGATTGCCTGTGCTAGTAAGATTACAATGTTTATATGGTTTTTTAGCTATTAATGCACATGTACTAATTTCTGGTTTGAATTTAATTGCAGTTCAATAGAGTCGCGGGGATGGTCGACGAAGCTTTTGGCGAAATGGGGACTATGACGCATGAGGAGCTGAGGGCCAGGGTAGCCCAAATCCATACTGTTGTGCACGGCGGGCGTGATATGCGACAAACTTATACACGCCGGAGGAATGTGGCATGAATTGATGTGTAACTGATACATTGTATAATTCAATGGTCACTCAAGGAGTACATAGCATGTGTAACTGATACATGTCATTGTTGCCTCATTTTTGGATGTGTAACTCATTTTAGGTGTGTAACCGATAACTGATACATGCTAGATGATGGATGTGTAACTCATTTTTGTGTAGTTAGTGCTTGTATTAACCAGCACTTGAATGAATGTGAAAATTTAATGACAAAGAGTATGATGTTGTATTTACCAGGTTTTATATCGGGTTAACAGGTCCTTATGTATATCTATTATAAGGAGTTTCGGTACCCAAGTACCGATGTATTTGAACATGGTGGGCATAAAGATACCGGGTAAATCAATAAACATCGGTAGTGTACTACCGAGGATACCAAATTTAGATGACAAATTACAGCATATCGGTATTCATATACGGGCATATTTTATATCTGTCGGTAGTGATATACCGATATCCTATATCGGTACCTTCTTACCGACGAGATGTAAGATGTTCGGTACCGTGGTACCAACGAAATGATTCACTGTTCGGGAATTTAGTTGGCAATGAACTACCGATATGCTTTGACCTATCGGTAGTATACTACCGAGGATACCAAATTTAGATGACAAATTACAACATATCGGTATTCATATACCGACATATTTTATATCTATCGGTGGTGATATACCGATATCCTATATCGGTACATTGGTACTGGTGAAATGTAAATTGTTCGGTACCACGGTACCGACGAAACGATTCACTGTTCAGGAATTTAGTTGGCAATAAACTACCGAAATTCTTTGACCTATCGGTAGTATACTACCGATTATTGGGTTCTATGATCTGTAGTTACATTAAGTACTAGAATATATTGTATAATTCAATGGTCACTCAAGGAGTACATAGCATAGCATAGCATAAAAAAAAAGGAGTATATAACATGCTTCAATGGTCACTCGAGGTCTATCGTGTCCGTCGTAGCAACATCTGATGGCACGATTGACTCGAACTTCTTTATCTCCTCGCTATAAGAATCCCATCCAATGGCACAATCATCTCGATATATGGCCCAGCTACTCACTACGGGTGGCATCGGACATCCAGGCTGCATGTGCAACTGAACAAAGTGATTTTCGTTGGCGAACCCGATTGCGATGATTCTCTGTGCCGATTTGGGAGGCGCCGCGGTCCAAAGTGGCAAGAGTGTCAGACATTGTCTCCCGGAGATGTGTAGCAAGACAACAGAGTATCGTGATGCGATGAGGTAACCCATGTCCGGCATGGTCATCCACCGATCAGGTAGAGGATTGTCCTCGAAAAATGACAAAGAGTGGCCCAGCTCTTGAACCCGTTCTTCACCCCCATACAACATAACATAGCTCTTAAAGTGATCACAGAGCTCATTGATATGCCCGTTCCTCACCTGGGACCAGTTGTCCTCACCGTAGCCCAATAATCCGGCTATCGCTCTAAAACCACAGTTTCCATCTGATGCAACATCTTTAATTTGCTTAATATACTTTCTCAGTTCTTCTGGAAACTGGCCAAGGTAGCCCAACGGAGCGGTTGTCCGAGTCCTTATCACTCTCGCCTTCAGCCACCTCTTTCACAAATACAACATTATATCGGTACATAGGTACCGGTATATATCCAATACATCGGTAACATAATACCGATGACAATCGGTATATATACAACATTACAATTTTTTGGAATTACTCAAACGGTATATCAATACCGATGAAAATTGTACCATAATGGTACTATAGTACCGACAAATATTAAATATGTCGGTTCCTTATTACCGATACAAACTTGTTGATAGTGCATACAACAAGTATATCGGTATCTTGATACCGGTTATGTACATATATGTCGGTGTTTAAGTACCGACTAAACCATAGTTAATCGGTTTCGTAGTACCGATTTGTTCGCGGCCCGGGAAAGAAAAAAAACAGAAACGGGAGCGAGAGCGAGAAATTTACATTTGTTGCTGCCATTCTCTCGTCTCCTTCACTCCAGCGCTCGTCTTCACCATCCATTTCGACCTGACACACTAATAGATGACAATGTATAGTAGGGAGTGCTTGTGTGAGATGTTTTGGGAGGATTAGGGCTTTACGTGGGATGTGTCGGAAGAATGAGGGCTTGTGGAGATGATTTGGGAGGTAAAGAAGATGAGGTGAGGGTGGAGAAGAACAATGTAGGATCGAAAAGGTGTTAGTGGGAGGTGAATGTAGGTTGAAACATGTGTTTTGAGAAGGTCGAGAGTTTTGTGGAGAAGATGATGGCTGGAGGTAGGAGAAGATGTGGTGTTGTGGTGTGATGAGTCCAATGAATTGATGCAGTTTTAGCCATTGTGGCGTGTTTTGTTTATGAAGGTCATTTTAGACATTCAGTCGTGGAGTATTATGGATATGAAATTTATCATTCAAAAATGTGATGCGATGAGTTCATTTTGTTGTACGGATAGCCGCACCCCGTGAGTTTATGTGTATCAAATTCTAACTTGGCAGCGCTGCTGGCCCCTTTGCCCAAAAAAAATCCAGATTTGAGTAAGAACTGATCCCAAAACCAGAACCCCGAAACTGGTCCATTTGGCAGTATGACTGATATGGGTTGGAACAGAAACCGAAATGTTTCACTTTTTTATTCAGCCGAAACGGAAACAGAACCAAACCAGAGCTTTTTCTGTTGCTTGTTTGGAGTCCAGATTTACGGCAATTGCTCTGTAAATCTACAGACAAGAACATGGGATCACCTCAGGGCCTTTGCTGTGATACTACACTATCATAGCTGGGGTATGTACTAATGTTTGACTAAAGATTTTGGACAATGTCTGATAGCTCTGGGGATTTCGGTAGGCTATTGAAAGTTATGGGCCAACCCAATGGACCCACCCTCCTCATGGGTAAAATAATTTACCATCAAACCTACTTCCTTCCAGGATGGGTTAGCTCTGAGTGCCCCCACAATGCCCTGGCAGTAGTATGCTGCTATGGCACGGATACCTTGGATGCTCATTCCACGCATTATTAGTACAGTTGGCAAAAACATAGGATACTGAATGCCGCTCAGGTTCTTGTTGGCAAATGCCAACTGCACCAGCTAAGCTTGATGCGGAGTAGCTCTGGATGAGAAAATCTTATCTTTGACCGGCAATAGTTAAATTAGTCAAAACTAATTAAAATCATGGGCGTGCAAAGGCTCAACTCATTCAAACAGAGGTGTTGAAGTTGGGACGATGAAAAGTGTGAAAAATGGACGATGAGAAGTGATGTAAATAGGGATGGCAAAATTGACCGCCCCGTTGGATAGCCGACCCGATCCGCACCAATGGGGACGGGTATGGTATAGATTTTTTACCCGTGGATACGGGTATGGTTTACAAATTTAAAATCCGCGCGGGTACGGGGCGGATTATGGTATTGGGTAATATCCGCCCCGCTAATCCGCCCCGCCCCGCCACTAAATGTTGGTTTGGTGGATTTTACAGAGTCTATTTTTGTAATAATACTCTAATAAAAACTAATTGTTGATGACTATTTGGTGGATCTAGATTTTAGAGACCGAATGTTGATGATAGTTTGGTGGATTTAGATTTAGATTTTAGAGGCTTAATGCTAATTGAATGGTCTTTTTAGGTTTTGCGGATAATCGCGGGTTGCGGGTAATATCCGCTTACTTGCGGGGATGGTTATGGTCCGCGATCCCCATTATCCACTCGGGGACGGGGCGGTGCGGGCATGGGCGGAGGAGTGCGGGGACGGGTATGATATTTCCAATATCCGCCCCGATCCGCCCCGTTGCCATCACTAGATGTAAAATGAGAAATGTTAGTGATGGAAAATGAAAGATGAGAAATGGATAATGGGAAATATGGGTGGTAAACTATGTTAGAACTACTCCTATGAATGAAAGGTTCATTGCAGGAAATTTCAATAAAAAAAATGCTTCATTGCTGAAATTTAAAGGTACATGAAGATAAATAACGCTATATTGAAAATAAAGATAAAAGCTGGTTTGCTCTTGGTTTTGGGAAAGACTGATCTTCTTCATCTTCATGTCCTTTATAGTGCTCATGTTATAACTATTTTGGAACCGTCTGAAGCTGCTATGAAACCATCGGAACTGCTCTGGAACTGTTAGAATTGAATATGAAACCGTCAGAACTGAATCTTGGTCAACATCTTCAGATATTTACGAAACTGCTTTCAGATAGAGGGTATTGTCTTTCACTGTAATTTGGCCAATGATAACCTTGGAATTTA
Organism: Narthecium ossifragum; assembly: GCA_963920575.1. Taxonomy (NCBI): domain Eukaryota; kingdom Viridiplantae; phylum Streptophyta; class Magnoliopsida; order Dioscoreales; family Nartheciaceae; genus Narthecium; species Narthecium ossifragum. The sequence continues at coordinate 18,068,433 of OY986967.1, read as the reverse complement.
GCAAAACTCTAAACATGAAAGTTGTAGGTCTTCAAATTCCCTTTCCATGGGTCTAAACATCAACCCAGTTGGACATCGTATAAGAAAGTTACGATCGAAATACCTTGATGATTATTATTAAAATGATCGGCTAAAATATGGTCAATGGATATTTGACCGATTGGGAATCGACCATTATTTGGACGATTACATTTGGATATGTTGAATTTGGTCATTATTTACCATTTTGCCACCGAACACTTTGGTGCCAGTTTGACACACTAACGACATGTTTGGTTGGATATAACCGCGGAGAATGGAATGGTCAAATCCCCGGTCAAATCCCATTCCGTTGTTTGGTTAGACATTAAAGTTGGGAATGGAATGTTTCATTCCTGACAAGTTAGGAATGAGGCTATCCCATCTAATAGCTCGGAATCCCTCATTCCATTCCTGATGGAATGGCGAGGAATGGAATGGCGGTTATAATATAACTTGATTATTTATACTATATTCTCATTCCATTCCCCCACTTATTTTTATATACCAAACACCTTTAAGCATGATTCCTAATCACATTCCTTGTGCAAACCAAACATGCCGCATCATCCTCATTCCTAACCCCATTCCTATTCCTAATCCCGTTCACATTCCACATTCCTTGTGCAAACCAAATGTGATGTAAACGATGAAATCTGAAAATCTCATCAACAGGAAAATTGTAGATCTTTTTATCCTCTTTTCAATAGTTCAAGAATCAATCAATTTGAATATTTAATATAAAAATTATAATCAAAATACTTTAGTTATGTCAAAGCTAAAAATAAGAATCATTTAATGTCAATATTTATGAAATTATCATTAACCCTATCAATTGTCCAAATGACTTTAAAACATTATTATATTTATGACTAACAGTAGCATTTCATGCTTTACAATCACCTTGTATCAGGCACGACTGTTGAGCTTACAAATAGCACCACCACTCAAACAAGGGTTTGTCACACACGCGAGGCTAATGATCAAACCAGCTTCTACTCAACTTCTTTACAATGGTAAACTGTTTCGTAACACTAATTGATCTGGAATTCTCCCAAACCGGTAAAGTTTCCTTTAGACAGTTTATAATTACATGTTACAGCAGTAGCTGTATGGGTATAAATAACCCGGCAAATGCAGAGGTTAAGAATTACAATCACTATTTAGCAATGGATACTAAAGTTATTGCTGGTTAGGGTGTCGATTAGCATGCCTTAACCTCAATCCAACGCCATCTCCTTCGTTATCTCGATGCATCAGCAGACCAGCAACAGGTGGATTCATTTCATGAACATCTGGAAGGTTCCTCGGGTCACTGGTTTCCTCGGTCTTGTCCTCGCCAAAGTCATGCAACCTCCGGCCAACCAAATAACGGTCATCCCGAATGGAATCATGCAGGTCAGTCAACCAGACATGGCATCGCTTCGCAGAGAACCATAGCAAACTGAAAAAGAGGCAGCCCAGCCATGCAAACCGGTACACTGCAGAGTTCACTACTAATGGATAACCCAGCACAGGGAATACACCCCTTGCAAATACGTATGGAACACAGAGTGCAGTCAGCAGCTTGGCGACAATGGGAATTACTATCTCACGCAATACCCAAAGGCCTCTCAGCCTAGAAAAGCCATCCTCCCTCACCCTTTGAAACTTGAGACGCCAGCTCACGTCCACAAAGGGGACCATCTGATCCATCATAACCTGTTCCAATAGAAGCTCAGGTCAAGCCATGAACATGCAAAAGTTGCAAGTTCTATACCAGAATATTCATGATATGTTAGCATAAAGGTTACTCAGATACAAAAATGACTGAATTGTCTGAAACCATTTGCATCAATTAATGATACAGTTGGTCTATCTATATTAGTGCCAAAGAGAGAACATATCATTGCAAATTTGTCAGACAATATACAAACTTCATAGCGACCATTAGTCTTCCCTTGCAAATGTAACAGATGTGTTCATGAAAACATACAGGAACAATTCACAGAGAACTGGGGGTGCATTTAAATGGCATGACTGCTGCAATTTTCTTAAAACTGACATGAGAGTGGAAATAGTGCTTAATCTTATCGTAATGGTAGCAAAGATATAAAGAAAAAAAGGTACCAGTCTAGTCCAAAGCTTTAGGAACATAAACCCTAAAGCCCAATCCTGGTACAAGAGGAAAACAGGGCTTTCATCCACAGGAACTCTCATAGGAACAATTATCAGCAACTCCAAGAGGAGACCAATCAGAATGGGGATGACCAAGATCTGTAACAAACACCCTTTGTTATTATCATGAAAAATAGGGGGAACACACTATTCTGTCACCGTAAAGTAGTCAAAAATAGTGGCAATCACTGTTATATACAATCACCACATTGCTTACCCAAATTGACAAGAGTGCAGAACTTTTCAAAACAATAGTAGACCACCTCCAAACATGGGATATCAGAACGCCCGCTCTCTGTGTTTGAATATATTCAATCGAGTACTTGGCTCCGGCTAGAAGAAACAAAATAACACAAAATCCAATATTGAATGCATAGAAGTCTGCAGAAAAAGACTTAAAATGTTAACCAGCAAGAACTCTAAAAGCTAGAAAAGAAACGCTCTAAAAGTAGGGTCAAAATTCTATAACTTCAATAGGTTGATATTATTACCGTTGCACTTGATACCATGGGTTATTGGAAGACGAGGAATGGCACTGAATAGTGCACGTCCAATTGAAACAGGAGCAACAATAAGTGCACAATTGAAGAGGACAAGGGTCATCCACGCCAACAGCAGCAATATCACAATACGAAGGACAAAACCATACCTGTTAAGAATACATTAAGACAACATCAGACAATATGAAATAGCAGGAAGTCCATGTTAAAGCCCCTTAGGCAATATATATAAGCATTATTATTTCTGTTGGCACCATAAATACAAGAATAAATAGAAGTGAAGAAATAGACCAAAAAAAGAGAGAAAATACAATCGAGAGAACAGTTTGAGTTCCTAAAAAGACACAAGTCACACAAGTACTTCGCATCATTGCTCCCTGCATTTAACTCCCTCTTATTTTTTGAAATACCCTCAAGACACTACACTGGAAGGCATGGTGAAGTTCTTTGAAGAGGACTAGGGTTATCCATGCCAACAGCACCAATATCACAATACCAAGTACAAAACCACACCTGTTGAGAATTACATTAAAACAACATCAGACAAATATAATATAACCAGAAGTCCATGTTAAAGCCCCTTAGCCAATAGACATAAGCATTCTTCTTTCTGTTGGAACCATAAATTCAAGAATAAACAAAAGTAAAGAAATAGACCAAAATAGAGAGAAAATACAATCGAGAGAACAGTTTGAGTTCCTAAAAAGACCCAAATACTTCACACCATTGATCCCAATCACATATTCAGACTTAAACAATAAAAACTGATATAGAACAGGTCGGTTTTCAAAAGAATACACCTCACCGCAAAGTAATTCCAGCTTAATCTATCTAGCCTCTTGGCTCATCTAATAAAAAACTTCCAGCAGTCCAGCCTAATCTGTTTGGAGAAATACTATTGGATTTGGTTAAAACTTAAAACAGATTAGATTTCAGCCATTAAAAGGAAGTCAAGGAAAAACCAAAAATCACACCCAAAATCACAATTCTCTAAAAGATGTGTCAACCTATGAATGACAAATGTAGCCATATTACGTATATAGACACTCAGTTCAGCTGTCCATTCAGCCCCATGTGCTCAAGCATGACCTGTACCAGGCCCAAAGATTCAGGCGTGGGCCCAGCCTGTCCTGACTCTAAACCCAAACCTGCCAAAGCCAAACCATGTTTGGGTTGGGTCCAGGTCAAGGGTTACCCAGCTCGATTTTGAACCCAATCTTCATCTTCCTCTCTACTCCATCATCTTCCTCCCTACTCAACCACCATGAATCCAGCATTTCTACGACTTCCTCTGCCGCCTTTTCACCCTCCATCTACTCCTATTATAGTCCCCCTCTGGCACAGCAGAGCAAGAATTGCAGCAGTGATATCACCAATTGTTGTGATGGCAACAGCAGCCATCGATAATCCACCTTCATCCTTGCATGAGGGCGGCTCTCCACATTGGAAGTATAGCACCCGCTTCTTAGTGTTGGGCTAGGTTTAGGCTTGAGCCCAAGCCGTTAGTTTGGGTTGCTTAGGCCTGGCCCCAACAACCATTCAAATTAGAGCCTACGGAAGGTCAGGCACCGCCCAAGCCCGCATAGTCTTAGCTTGGGCTGGTACAGGCCCACCCATGAACAGCCCAATGCATTACATGTAATTTAACAATTAGCTCTTTCCTATCTTTCTTATCTTATTCAGCTATCTTGTGGATTATCAAAAATCTGATAGAGTCAAACCGCCTTAGAACCCTTACTCGGCTCCTGCTTGGTCAAATCCCTCAGCTTCTTCAGCAGCATCCGGATTCACAATTACAAGAGCTCCCCTTTCACCATCTGCAGCAAAACGTCTGATCTGTACTTGATTTTGCTGTCCAGCTCCAACTTGATGTGCATCACGCAAACCTTCTCTTCTTCCTATTTCTGCATTTCCATTTTCTGGCACAATATTATCTTCATTTCTTGGTAGTAGGAAATCAGTCAAGCCAAGAGCCCATCCAACTGCTTGAAACCAATGACGTAAGATGACTTTGATTGTTGCTCGTGGCTTGAAATACTTGATAGCAAAAGGAATGCAGATCTGAACCACTAGACTGTCCACAGGAATCTCAGTAAAAGGATCTGAGAAACTGCAGTAGACAATATACTCTGTATTAGGGAACAAGTCAAAGTTCTAAATAAGGAATTCATTCAGGAAAGATATTAACCGAAAGGAGTCCATGCACATACGTAATTCCTAGAGGGAACACCGAAGGTGCCAACCGCATGGCAAGCTTAACAGGTAAGAAAACAATCATTACAATCAAGCTTCCATAAACCGCAACAGATAACAACACCCGCCTAGCATGCTTATGCACAGGATCATCAATCAGATCACGGAATGGGTTATAATTTGGATCTGCTGGGTCACGAAGGAAATAAAGAACTCCATTTCGCAAAACCTATAGAACAAAGAAGAGCGTGTGACTTTATGGCGAAGGAAGATGATAAACTCAGCAAAGAAAATGAAGAAACATAGTAAATTGTCTGCATAATATTACCCCTCGAAGAAGGCTAACAAAAATGCTTATCTGAAGCATGTAGACAATCCCCACAAGCCAATGGAGAAAAGAGCTTAATAAGGGTGAAATATAAAAGAATTCAACCCTTCTAGCAATTGTAGATCCTAGCATCCTTATGGTGCAAACGTCAAGCCACCATCCACACATCAAGGGGAAGACCCCAAGTTCAATCACCAGAAGAAAAGCAACTTTTATCATAGTCATCATGTGTCTCATTCCCGCCAAGAGCTGTCTGACAAGAGATGGTATAGCTTCTGCTATAGCAACTATCCCATAAAACCTTCCAATGGTCAAGCGCTCACCCTTCATATATCGAATCAGAACCACTACTCCGAGATAAAAGAAGACCAAAGAAAATATGAACAAATATCCTGCTGCAAGGGTTGCAACATCAGAAATATGCAAGGGACTAATGATTAACCCTCTGTATAGATGTTTGAAAGCAAATGAATGTACATTGGAGGGGAGTTCGCCTAAACTGGTTGCATTTATGTTCAGAGATCCAGTAACAATTCCCACAAAATGCCCTAGGAAACCATTGCTATAGCTTTTCGAAGTCAAGTTCATATCATCGGTCAGTGCATTCTTCGATGTGATGTTAACCAAGTAGCGGGATGACTCAGTGAGTGGCTTCATAGCTGACAACATAGGGCTAGACGCTGCAGCAGAAAACCATGATACATAAAGGAGAACTATCCTTCCAATTGAGAAGGGAATGAAGATAACTACACCAAGGAATATTGCGTTGCTTGCCAATACCTGCCAAAAAGAAAGCATTTACAAGGAATAAGTACAAAATTTTGGCCCCACACTACTGTCAAATTTATGCAGTCGATAGGACACACCAAAGATCTAATGGCAGGCTAATATGCACTAACACAATGGAAGGGCATCAACTAGCCAATCTCAAATGACTCAAAATATTTTGAGCCTATGAAATGTACTGAATACATCGACCTAAAAAGGACTATGATAGAAAGTAAACCACACAGTCTCCTCCTACGAGAAATAGCTACAACTTTCATACTGTCTCTCTGAATGGGTACAGTTCTGCTTACAGGAGGTCTAACCCTTTTTACACAAGATATGAATGTTTGATTAAATGACAAATGTCAGTACGGAAGAGAAAACCCAAAAAAAACCTGATCCAAGTACAGCATTAGGAGCAACAACTCCTGATTAGAAAAAACTGAACATAAATACTAACTATGGAATCAAATGCAACAAACAAGCAATTGTATTGCATCTATTATCAAAGCAGCTATCATTTTCCTAACTAGTCCCCTACTGCTACATAAAGAATTGCAAATATAACTTAGACCCATTGCGTACAATTAAAGGGTAAAATATGTTTTATTACCTGTAGTTTGGGCCAAATTTCAACGCGGCACCTATACTTTTAAATGTTACAAATAAGGTCTTATAGTTACCAGACGGTTTCAATGTAGGGCTTAGGGGGCAATGCTGTTAGGGTGGTTAACAAAAAAGGGGTCATGTGTCACCGTGCTATGGATAGGTCTATTAGGGTCCGACATCGTCTTCTTGTTGTATAGAGGCTCGCCATCACCGGATTCTGGACAAGATTCCACTGGTGACCACGTAGCCGGCACAAGGGGAAGCGGCAATGTCATTTAACCCGCAAAAACTGTCACTTTGGAGAGGTCTATTAGGGCGCAACACCGTCTACTAATATGTGGAGGGTTGCCGTCGCTGGATTGTGAACTGGATTCCTCTGGGGTTGACGGGACTGTGTCGGTTGAAAACAGGAGAGAAGCAGGTTATCCCTTTTCCGCTAGCAAACTGACGGCGTCACCTCCCAAGCCCTCCATTGAAACCATTTGTAACCAAAGAGCCTTGTTTGTAACTTTTTAAAGTATAGGGCTCACATACTTGGCTCAAACTACTAGGCACTGGAACGTATTTTACCCTACAATGAAACCACTGTTTGAGGATCTTATCATAAAGAAAATTTGATCAGAACAAGAGGTTTCCGGGCAACATCCAATGAGCCAAAACAGGAAAGTGAACTACACCCTTATAAGTCAAACGAAAGATTGTGAAACCAGGAAGCAAAGAGCTCAAGCACTTACAGTAACTGCATTTTCAACCAAATGGAATACAGGCCCTTGCATGCCAACAAGCTCATCAAAAGGCACATCATCTGCACCATCAGCATCATCCAAACCCTCGAAGATTTGTTCAACCTGCGCTTCCAAACGCGCAGCCTGCAATTCCAACCGGGCAGCGACATTTTCGGCATTCCGCATAATTAATTGACCTGCAGCAACAATCCCTTGGGCCCCACCAGCATCTTCAGCAGGGACATCAGCAGCATGGATCCTATTAGCAAGGCCAGGAGGCCTCCGTGCTGCTCGAGCACCATGTCTTTCTTGGTGCTCATCCTCTCTCTCAGCATCGTGCACCCCATGTTCCCGGAGGTGTCTAAAATAATCCCTCAATGAGGTTGCCCCAAGGAATATAAACACAATGCTAGCGGAGAGTAGAAAACCATGTAAACAATCAGTAAGGATCAACGGTGCAGAGGCGTGACTCAAGAATAGCCTCTGAGCTTCAACAAAGCTTCGCGTGAAAGTGAAGCGCCATATCCAAAATGTAATGAAAGGTATAATAAGGAGCCAAACAGAAAGTACAACTGAAAGCCGAAGGAAGAATTGGAAGACATGATATGCTTTCATTGTCAATCCAACTATAAGTTCCTGGATGGGCAGCCTTGCAGGAGCATTGTCAGCATAAACAGGGGAGAAAGAGTACATATGCTTACACACCTGCAGGGCAGAGCAAATACATTACAATCCCTTCTAACAACAATGAAGTAATTACCACATAACATATTTCAATGGGATTAGAGAACACATGCATGCAGCATGAAAGAGGATAGAAGAAATAGCATCCATAATCACCAAAAAAACCCAAAAAGTTCACAAAAAGTTAGCAAACTATCAGCAATCTAAATAGCATCAAACCGGCATGCTCCAGGTTTAAAAATATGCAGAGATCAATCAAATGTTACACAATATACAGGTACATGATACGCTGAAACTAACAAGTATAGATACGAAGTAAAGTTGCTCAACTCAACTATATGATAAATGACGTTTTTATCACTTATAATAAACTAAGTACACATGGAAAAGCTGAAAACTGCCGTAAATGTTGTGTATGATAGATACTTCGTAACAAAGGCACAAGATATCCTTCTTATTGATCCATTTTTGTCCTTCTTGTCCATATGTTATCTACTGACTAAGCAAAGATTATTATGGCAACAAGGATGAAATGGAGGGAAAGGTACTACATGACCAGTAATGTTGACAAGCAACAAACTCAAGAAAAGGGGCTCCTACAAGCAAAATGGAATTCTAACATAGACATACAAAATAAGGCTTTGCCCTATTATCAACACCTATGAAGCATGGACACGGACACGCGACACGGACACGACACGACACGGACATGCAGACACGGCGATTTTTTCAAAATGTAGGACACGACACGGAGGGGACACGCAAAAAAATATATCTATAGAATATGTTGTATATGTCATCTGTATAAGAATAACAAATAATAACATGACCAACATAATATTAATAAAAACATAGACCAACATGACCAACATAATATTAATAATAACAAATCATCCATCAATAAAAACCCTGCTGTGTCCCCTGCCATGTCCCTGCCGTGTCCCTGCCGTGTCCCAGCCGTGTCCGACCAAAAAAAAAAATTTAAAAATTCAGACACGTAACACACGTGTCCACCACGTCCCGGACGCGTGTCCGTGTCCTGAAGGTGTCCGACACGGGTACGTTGGCCTTAGGGAAGTGTCTGTGCTTCCTAGATCAACACTGACAGTCTGCATTCCAATGTTGCTCATATTCTCTATTAGGTATTTACTTCCATGTCATCCCTTACCCTTTTTTCATCACCCCCTTCCTAAAATCATTTAGCAGAATCCAAGTCGCTCTAGATAGTCTAGTAATGCATGATAGCCACATCAGCAGCTATAATTATCCAGCTATCTTCCATAATGAAAGAAGAACCACATCCAGAATGGTGCACATTACCATTGTCTCTTCCAGCATGCCATGCATATGTCAATAGCATGTCATACATATGTTAACAACAAACAAGCCTATTCTTGCTCTACAAATTGGAACAAAGTAAAGGCTTAGGTGCAAGAGCAAAAGCATAACCAAAGACAGAAGTGGATAAGTAAAATGTTGAGTGAGGACAAGTTCAGTTTGAATTTCCCCAAAATTCTTATAAAATTATAATGTAATATTGCATACATGCACCCATAATTAATTATATGTCTAGCAGTTGACATACTAAACTCTTGATCTCGCTTCGCTTGAAAATGACAATACAATCCATAAACTCTATTCACATAACATGATCTTTATCGAATGTCGCCGAATTAGTTGCTAGATCTATCTGAGACATAAGCTCTAGGGTTGCAATCAAATCCTAAGACAAAGGATCATTATCATTAGATTTCAAAACATACACTATTTGGATCTTGTGATTTACTATTCCAGCTTTAAGATCAAATTTGATGAACAAATTCAAACAAATATCTTTTTGACCTCTATTGATGAGAATTCCGTGATGTATCCTTTCTTCCCCTTTGCTCCATAATAACTCGAAGTCATCTATCATTTGTTATATCTCTTAAGCCTAAAATCGATTGGAAGCTTAAAAGATTTGGAGATAGAGGAACAAAAGGAGAGCAATTATTTTTATTGGATCGTCTTCCCAAACTTATTTGTTGCTTTACTACATACTTTTATATCATCGAAGAAACACACACACAGACTACCAAGCTTAAAGTGCATTGCGATTTAATATCACCAAAGCTTTGCTTGATATTATCGAAAAACGATATGCTTCACATATATGAAATTTGAACAGACTATCAAGCTTAAAGGGCATTGCAATGTTTAGCAGACTAATTGGTGAACTTGTGAATTCAAGAAGGTGACATATGGAGTAGGTTCTTTTGCTTAGTATTACCAAACCTTTGCTTGATATTATTGAAAAAAAATGTGCTTCCTCGCTTTGATGTAAGCATTTTGACTGCGCCTCGAATTTTCCTTTGTCATCAATGTACGGAATAACCACCAAAACAATACTACACTATGTACTACATAGTCTTCCTATTCTACAACAATTTGTGGCAAGAATTCCACTAAGAATGGCATGATCCATCGAGAATTCATTTCAACTTTAAGGGCATTCAATGCAATAATGAGGTCCACTTTTGTTTGGAAAAATATAACTCGATCGTTTTAATCATCCTAATTGTTAACTACCTCGATTGACCTAGATGTAAGAAACACATGTTTAACAAGTCGCTTTTATCTTATTGACCTTAAAACATCTAGGTGTTTGGGAATGCATGCCTTTATGCATCTCAGATAAACCAACACCTAACATCTCCAACACATCCAAAGAGGGTGGGTTTCCAAGAAGATCCCAATATATTCTAGTGCAAAAAGTGCCAAAGATCTAATAAGTAATTAAAACTATTTTCCATCCTGAGTACTGAGTATCCGAAATTGTCCATCACAATAGGCAAAATCAATTCTTCACATTTCATATGGACCTAAATTTGAAAAACGATCATATAATGAAAAAGTACAAGCCTCCATCATTAAAAGCTATTAAGGAAACCAACTAGAAGAATTCCAGTTTCCTCTAATTCTACCGCCAAGTATGGAATCAAGTCATCAACAGATATCGAATAATACAACTAGCTATCCTGGATACTCATTTACATAATCCTCAAAGGATCTCCAAAAACATTATCCTTAGTCCATGACTGCATAAGTAATATACTTCACTTGACCACATATCAACCTATGATAACACCTATTATCATCTCAGCTCTCACACTACGATCAACATAATCATCATATTCACAACGTATGCTTAATACCAAGAGAGAAAAGTTCAGGCAGGCAGCCATGGCAAAATAAGCAAAAACTGCAAAGATTTGCTCACGTTACACATGCCATCTTTAACGACAATTTCTTATGCAAACACAGAGGCTGAATTAGGGTTTTGCAATCAAGTAGAATCACAGGTAGCTGTTGCTCGCACATAATCTTTGACGCAAACCCTAGAGGCAAAACATTATTTCTAGATTACCTTCTCTTGCCTGCATTACAGTAATCAACTTTCAATTTAATGTGCTAATCAAGGAAAAGATTATGTTTTGCCTGCCAAGATTCTCGCCCCTCCTTGCCTATCGTTTAAATTCCCTATGACCCTTGCCTTCTACAATCATTCCACAATCTTAGAAATCTGACCACCAAATGAATCACAAAACGGCCATCTCCCAAGTCCTTTAAGCATCCGAGCATGCTAACCATCCAGGAAAACAAGTAATCACCAGTCACCTCCCATGACCCAGAAAACAGGTAAGCTCTTCTCTTTTTTGCCCCCAAGAAAACCACAAGAAACAATCCCACAACACGATCAAGAACTATTCATCGGAAACAAAATGGGGATTCGGATATACCCTAGAACTCTGCCAATTGAATTAACGGAACTAAAATCAATTACCTCGCAGTGTCGGGCGTTTGAATGGTTTAACCACTGGAGGAGGCAATCCTGGTGCACAAACTTGATGCTGCCACTGCACGCGCACGGGTACCGCAGTGGGGAATCCTCGTCCCCGGGATTCCTACAGATCCTGCACACATCCTCATCCTCATCCTCCTCTTCATCCCGATCCCCCTCCTCCTCCTCCTCCTCCTCCTCCTCGCTATTCCCATCCCTTTCCTCCTCGCCCAAGCGTTCATCTCTCGTGGCCGGAGGCGGCGAGGAAGGCGACGAAGAGAGATAGGAAGAGGATGGGGCTCCACCGGCGACGGCAGCCACCTCGGGCTGCACCTCCGCAATCTCCTCCATGGACTGCGGAAGCGGAGGGAAACAAACCCTAGGAAATAAGGTATATTGCCGGAGATGGGGCGGCGGCGGCGGCGTTTTAAGTCTTGGTAT
>OY986967.1:17990608-18055990 GCA_963920575.1 Narthecium ossifragum | reverse complement strand
GAAGAGAATACTTGAATGCAACCATGAAAAGTAGTGGACTAGAACACCAAAAAGAGAAAAGAGAATTCTGGAATGCAATCGTGAAAAGTAGTGAACTAGATCACCAAAAAGAGAAAAGAGAATACTTGAATGCAACCGTGAAAAATAATGGACTAGATCACCAAAAAGAGAAAAGAGAAAATAGAATACTGGAATGCAACCGTGAAAGTAGTGGACTAGATCACCAAAACGAGAAAAGAGAAAAGAGAATTCTGGAATGCAACCGTGAAAGGAATACTTGAATGCAACCATGAAAAGTGGTGGACTAGAACACCAAAAAAGGAAAAGAGAAAAGAGAAAAGAGAAAAGAGAAAAGAGAAAAGAGAATTCTGGAATGCAATCGTGAAAAGTAGTAAATAGATCACCAAAAAGAGAAAAAGAGAATACTTGAATGCAACTGTGAAAAGTAATGGACTAGATCACCAAAAAGAGAAAAGAGAAAAGAGAAAAGAGAATTCTGAAAAATTCAACCGTGAAGAGAATACTTGAATGCAACCATGAAAAGTGGTGGACTAGAACACCAAAAAGAGAAAAGTGAAAAGAGAAAAGCGAAAAGAGAATTCTGAAATGCAATCGTGAAAATTAGTGGATTAGATCACCAAAAAGAGAAAAGAGAATACTTGAATGCAACCGTGAAAAGTAATGGACTAGATCACCAAAAAGAGAAAAGAGAAAAGAAAAAAGAGAATTCTGGAATGCAACCGTCAAAAGTAGTGGACTAGATCACCAAAAAGAGAAACGAGAAAAGAGAAAAGATGGTTTTATGCTTAAGCTTCTTGATTTGCTATGCGGGTAGTACCCAACAATTAGTCCTATTACAAGAGCTTACCACAAGGGCCACAACCACTCAAATCAGAAGTCAACAGCCACTTCAACAAATTGATCAGATTAAAGTCCAAATTCAAGCTGGAGTTCTCACCGTCTCTTTCCCGATAGCTATTAATTATGCATAGGGTATTAATGGGCACGTAGGACCCACGTGAGAGAAGAGAGGCGTATGGGTATTAATTGTGGAGTTCTCACCGCCTCTTTCCCCGATAGCTATTAATTGTGCATAGGGTATTAATGGGCATGTAGGACCCACGTGAGAGAAGAGAGGCGTATGGGTGCGTAGGTTATTAATGTTGCCGTGTACGTCTCTTTCCCATTGGACGCGAGAAAGAGATGATGAACGCTCATGCCGAGATTGACGCTTCGAATATAACGTCGGAGGAATCAATTATAATCGCCATCCATGAATACAGCTGTATCATAGCACGAATACAGCTGTATCATGCCCACGTTAATAGCAAGTGACATAACAGGGTTAGAAAGGTCATAAAGTTATATATAACCACCCATAACAACCATAACTGATGTAAATTGGTGCTTAGCCCTTAAATCTAATGACAGGGGTGTACCCATCAATAAGTTATACATAATTGGTGTAAACACCAATTATCTATAGAAACTATACCAATCACAAGCTCATATTTTAATGTAATATCTCTAATGGATTTCAAAAAGCATGCTCCTATGTTTCAGTTACGGTTACTTTACACAAGAACAAGAGGTTACTCTACACAAGAACAAGTGACTATACCCAAACCAATCAATACTTTTATTCATATGCCACAAAGCAAGAAACAAGCAATTTCCAAAACAGACATTAAAGGCCTAACGCATCTCTTAAGCCCCTTCATAATCAACTACCAGATTCTCTTAAACCAAATAATTATTTTATTCTAAGCATGTTTTACACGAATAAAATATGTATAAATCCATTAGACCATCATATAAAATACATATATATGCTAGTGCTTCCCAAGTTCCCATATGGGATCAATTCCAAGATTACAATCAATCTTCAAGACTTCAATATATTACATATGATAAAACTAGGTTTTTCCCATATGGGATCAATTCCATCATTAAAATGCACAAAATCAATCCACCAGTCTCCAAAAATATGTAAAAATCATGAAAACACAAATAGAGAAATATAAAAAATGAGTTTACCTCTCTTTCGACGAAGAAGAGATCAAACCTCCCCCTATTCCTTACATGGAACTGATGACATAATGGAAGAGATGTGATAGTGATCTCCAAAATTTGAAGGAATCCAAAATTAGGGATTTAATTTGAGAAAAAGAGATGAGATAGAGACAAATAGAAATTAGGGATTTGTGTATAATACCTTAGCCAATAGTCGAACAGCAGCCACCCTCAATTACTAGACCCAGGCCGCCCCCTGGTTACAAAACCTTGCAGGCAGCAACCGCGGACGATGATGTCACTAACACCTAAATCTAGATGGTCTTTTTAATTTTGACTTTTTGGCAGCCACCCCTAGAAGACCTAGCAGCAGTGGAATGATGTCACGCCCCCTAGCAGCAGGCAACGATCGATGATGTCACTAACACCATATGTCTTTTTAATTTTGACTTTTTGGCATGATTGGGTTGGGCAGCTGGGTTTGGCAGCTGGGCTGGGCAACTGGGCTAGGCTGGTGGGCTGGGCTGGATTAGACTCAATATATTTATATTAAAATTAAATAGGCTAAATTTATAAGCCCTTTAAGATTTTTTTTGTGGGCTGCCCGGGTTGCAGCCCGGTGCAGCCCACTAATAGATCCGCCCATGCTTTCATCTATCATATCGGTACTATAGATGAAGATATCGGTAGTGGGATACCGATACATTCAATCGGTAGCCAAGTACTGATTCTTTCATCTATCCTATCGGTACTACCGATAGGATAGATGAAAGAATCGGTACTTGGCTACCAATAGGTGGTCACCGGTCCATGTGCATGAATCTTTTATACACGTGACCACGTGTCATGTATATTACACATGGTTGAATCGGTACAACCAACTAGTCAATCGGTAGGGAGGTACTGATGGACTAGATGAAAGATTCGGTACCTCACTATCGATATATGGCATGTATACATTACACATGGTTGAATCGGTAGTGAGACACTGATGGAATAGATGAAAGATTTGGTTCCTCACTACTGATATATAGAATGTGTATATTACACATGGTTGAATCGGTAGTGAGGTACCGATTCAACCAACTAGTCCATCAATACCTCACTAGTCCATCGGTACTGAGGTACTTATGGACTAGATAAAGATTCGGTACCTCACTACCGATATATGACATGTGTAATCTAGTTCATCGGTACCTAACTACTGATGGACTAGATGATTGAATCGGTACCTCACTACCGATTCAATGTCGTGTGCAGTGTACATGCCACGTGGCCAATGTACACAAATCCGTGCTCTATAAATAGAGAAGGTAATGCACAAAGGGATTTATTTGCATGTTAACCCCTGCAACTTACGACACGTTTGGTTGGACAAACCGCCAAGAATAGAATGGTCAAAGCCCATTCCGTTGTTTGGTTAAACATTAAAGTTGGGAATGGAATGCATCATTCCTGACAAGCTGAGACATCTCATAACGGAATGGCGGTTATAAAATAATTTGGTTATTTATATCCTATTCTCATTCCATTCCCACACTTATGGCACGTTTGGTTCGCCCATTCTGATTGGAATGGAATGTTTTTTTCCATTTCGATAAGGCATTCCGTCGTTTAGTTCATCCATCCCGCCCGGAATGGAATGCCTGATTCATCCTGGAGAAGGAATGTCCCATTCCTCCCACCCCTGGGATTGACCCATTCCATTATTCCATCCATGCATGAATGAGGAATGGAATGTCTAATGACATAATTACCCTTATGTAGTCAATTTGAACCATTGAATTAATAACCTTCATCCTTGGATGAATTAAATCACCACCGTTTGATTACAGTCGGATTAATAATCTAGATGATCATTCATCAATTAACATAATTGATTTCTCCATCGTTGGATCCATCAACGCAACAAATAAATACCAAACTATACAAATAGAAGATTCGGTGCACACATATTTTTATATACACACATATATATTTACATATACTATATATTTACATATTTTACGTGAAATATAAAGTGTGGCATGGGAGCCCCTCACTAGTAGATATATATGACTAAATATGCATATATTAAGTGTTGTATATATCAAGGGTAGTATGGTCATTTACACATTATTCTCATTTTCTTTCCATGTTCATTAGTGTATACCAAACATATGAAACCATCATTCCATCATCATCACACCATTCGAGGCTATCCCATAACGAATGGTGGTTATAAAATAACTAGGTGGGACCCCTGACACCTGGCAGGGTAACCATCAGATTAATGGATGATTCGGTTATAAAAATCGAATTTGATTAATGAATTAGTATGGATATCATATAAGGTTAACATTATATGGGGGCGGTTATGCATAACCGTTTTTGCTCCTTATAAGGTTGATGTATATTTAAAACTAACATAAGGAATATGATAAAAATATACAAAGTTAACTTAGGAAAATATACATGTAAATAAACTAATATAAGGAAAACGGTTGTAACCGTTATTGCTTCTTATAAGGTTGATTTAGTTATTTATATCCTATTCCCATTCCATTTTCACACTTATTTTTATGTACCAAACACTTTCAATCATGATTTCCAATTTCATTCCTTGTGCGAATTAAACATACCGCATGATTCTCATTCCACTCTTCATTTCCATATCAACTCTATTCCGATTTTCATTCCCAATCTGTCCCACATTCCTTGTGCAAACAAAACATGTCACAAGTCTAATTGCAAACAGTCCCGCCAAAGATTATAGTGCATAATACCATAAAAGCCCCCTAAAATCGTAGCAAGTGAGAACACAGGCTCATTTCAAAAACCCTGAAACTAATTTAATTTAATCATCAATCTTATCCGGGTCTTCTAATAACTATTCTTAGGTATCTCCATCTCTATCTTATAATTAGGTGCTTTTGTGTCACTTAGCACGAATAACCACCAGTCTCGTACTCCTACTTCTCTCCTAATCACCCCCTAACTACCATATTCTATTGTTTTTTTTCACGTGATTTCATCTCGATCATATGATATATTCAAATTTAACTTGGATTAGACATCCCTATTCATATGATAGGATGCACCGGATCTTACATAAAGAGGTAATATCATGATCTACCCTTCATATCGTGGGTGGATAGACGAACGTAATCCGGAACGGTTCCTTAAAATAGCGCGCGCAGTTACACGGCGAACAAATTGGAGCCGTGCAAGTTAAAGAACTCTCCGATAGTATCCTCTTTCTGAGTCGGTGGCGATGGCCACGAGAACCACCCAGCGGTGCCTAAAGCAACACCAAGGATAACGACAGACGCGGAGATCGGGTGGCAGTACCCGTTAACACCGGCGGCAGAGGTAGAGAGGAGGAGGACGGGCGAAGGGGACATGGGCAGCGGACGAGGGGCGGCAGCTCGCACGTGTGGGCTGTGCTCGAGTGGGTTTTGAATATAGATAGATAATATTGGTGGGTCGTCGTGAAACTTTGTAGGTTCTTTGTTTTCTGACAACGATTCAACAAGATGGTGTTCTTTATCCCCAAAATTCCATCTCTTTTACATCTCGGTGTTGCGCAATGACCACCATTGTGCTTAGGGTTGTGAAGAAGTAGGGTATTGGTTGGTCATGGTGGGGTTCTTTATTTTATCTACTGGGATTCAGCAACATGGTGGTGCTTAACTGCTTTTTTTCCCCCAAAATACCATCTTTTTTATAACTTGGTAGGTGTTAATGTGTTATACAAGTATGCTATTTGTGTTTAGTTCGTGGAATATTGCTTCAGTGGATTTATAAGTACATCAGCATGCTATTCATGTTCACACATGTGGTTCTCTCCGGTAGCTGTACTTTGTTTGATATGTTGTGTTGGTATATGTTACAACTTCTCAAATTAAAAAAACATTTAAATCATGGATTTGTCGCGACCGTCCGATTAAACTGTGCAGGGGCACGGGACCAATGTATATGAGAAATTACTCTATGGTTATAATGATGTATTGACCTAATGCCCAAAAACTCATTTCACAACTTAAATAGCGAATTTTAAGATGATTAAGACTCTTGACCTGCCAGCCTTCGGGCTTATCTGATCAATCAAAAAAAATGAAAAGTCTCTTGACCTGACGAAATGGATTATATGAAATAAAACAAAATGGTTTTTGTGAAATTGCCTATGTTTTCCAAGAAGTTTGTGATATTGTCAAGAATTTAATGGGCTTGGTGACATTTGAGATTGATCCAAGGTTATAATACCATCATTTTAAAATCACGTCTGCGGGACACTTCTTCTCAATTAATTGTACGAGGGACACTTGGGTTACTTGAATCAAGCAAACATATAAATCAATTGGCCAACCAAATGATTACCAAATTGCATGACTGAAGTAAATTACGTGCAATTTACATCAGTCAGTTGAGGCTTGCAAACATAATGAAAATAAGAAAATGACAAAAGGCACAATATCACCAGGATCAGCAGCATGGAAGATGTCCTTCATACTCAAGATTCAAAACAAGGCTTGATATAATCAGGAATATCAGTAAAGAAAATTCCTCAGCCTCAGTATAAGTTTGTTAAAACAAAATAGGTAGGTGAGGTGAGGAGACTCCACTCATGATGAATGCATATACAAGGCAAGAAAGACACAGGATCACTATCATCAGGATTTCAAGACCATCAGCATGGAAAATTTTTGTTAAAACTCCTTGGAAGTGAGAGCAAAGGAAGAGGTGTGATAATCAAACAAGGCTGATGATGACCCACCTTCGTTCTCATACCCTGCCCAGACAAGTAACATTGCTATCTCAGATGTCATTAGTCCAAACATGGCACCATTTTTGTCCTTCCACCATTGTCGATCTATGCCATAGAGCACAGACTTCATTTGAACTTCCAGTGTAGAAGATGCTTACCAAAGCCAGAGAATAGTACTTGTTTTAACTCCTCAAACTAGAAAACAAGTTGCAATAACATTCACCTGACAACAAACTCCTATGAGAAGTACAATACCAACCACAAAATTCATCTGCCTAAATCCAAGAATCCAACAAAAGCAGACGGACTCGACTATCTAAGACTCCTATACTCTAAGAGACAATACCATCATTTAAGGATAGGGCAGCCAGTTCATTAGAAGGAGCATTAGGCTGCTGCTGCATGACTGTCCTCAGAACCTCCATAGCTTCCGCAACCTTCAATTTCAAGGCCTCTGGCGACTCCAGCAGATGCAGAACTTCTGTCTGATCCATCTCCAGGAGCATCCCAGTAACCTTGGCTGCATGATCATGCTCCAGCTGTTCCACTAGTGGGTACAAACTCTCACCAAGTATCTATAAAGAGAAGTTCATAACCAATCAGTCTTCCAACTGGCATATAAGACAAAGAAACACATTTCTAATAACACACCAGACAAACAAAAAGGGCAACAGTATATATTGTATGGTACATCAAAGATCATAGTCTACACTTGAAATACTGGTCAATCCCAAACCTTTTTGGGTGATATCCAATAGAAAAATAGTCTACAAAGAATTTGCAGAATATTTCCCATTGGATGAAATGATAAAGAGTCACAGAGACGCATTCATTTTTCTGCAAGCAGAATGTGATCATACCGTCCTTTGCATGTCAGGAGATGCATTAGCAAGAGCTGAAGCCAGTGCTCCAAAATGAATAGGTTGTGAAAGGCCAGCATCGCGCATAGGCATCGCTCCAATATCATAAGGGACAGAAAGCATTCCTCCACCAACACCAGGCATTTGCACATCAGGCATGTTGCGCCCGGGTGGGTAGCGGTAGACACGTCCCCTCGGAAGCACCTGGAACAAAAACTACATCATGTCTCAAGTTGTATTCAGGACCACCTACTTAACCAGTATGGTATGTGGCATCATAAACTATAGCTAACAAAATTTTCATGAACATTTGCAAATGGGAAATGAAATCAATGGACCAACTCTAACTTCAGGCAAGGCCAACTTGTGCAAAACCCAGACATACGCCACATGTTTCATTGTTTCGGGGTGTGATGATTTCCACCACATGTAAGAATTTCTCGCAAATATATTCAGTCACATGAGAAGATTCTAAACATCAAAGAAAGAAGCGAAGCTACCACATTCGTAAAATTAAATAGTTCAGTACAAACCTTAGTATACTTCACAATAAGGGACCAAGAAGAAAGCGGAGACCACATAAGCCAAACAATCAACTGCAGGCTCTCCACAAATGATGCAAACTTTGGTGCCACCACCATGGCCTCCCAATCTCAAATGCAAGTCACAACTCCCTACTAGCCTAAAATTTATGTGCAACAAGATTACCAGCCCTCGTCTTCCATCTTGTGACGTTTGCACATGCTTCTAAAATCTAAAAACAATTTCTAGCTTTTCAAGAAGATTATGACAATCAACTACAGCCAGACAACAGCCTTATTTCCACTTGAACCACAGCCTAACCATCCACCTATATCATCCAACTGCAGCAGCTTAAGGAACATAATTGTTCCACAATCTCCACTTCTCTCTAATACAATCTCTATTAGCACCACAAGCATAGAACCAGTTGCCTAATCAAATGACAGGAACAGGAATGATGATTATTACACACTATGATTTACGAGAACAACAATGATGGAATCCCAGAAAACAATAAAGGCTGAGTGAGGAAAAAGAAAACCTGTTGCTGAAGTAATGGCGCAGGCTGCTGAGTTTGTTGCACTGGTCCTACTCCAACACGCCTCCCCCCTGGGCGTTGGGCCTGCTGACCTTGCTGGACTAAGGGCACAAAGAAGTTTGGCATAGGACCCCCAGGCCTCATCCCAGGAACAAGCTGTTGCTGGTAGTTGAATCCAGGCTGCACATAAGGAGAATCGTAAATCATCTCGACAACTTTAAAACATTGCATAGACAACAACTGAAATAATCATATAGAATCTAACATAAAGCAAAAAATAAACAGGAGGTCATTTCCAAGTGCCTTATCAGATACTTCCATTTTTTTCAAGTTCTAAGTCAAAAGGCAAAAGGTATCACTCAAGTATCATAGAGCATATTTCCCAAAACGCAAACCACATTTCAGTAATAAGAAAAGGAGAGAGTACCAGGATATTCTTCGCAACTGCCATTACCATAAGCTATCGGAAAGGCTACAAATGTTTGTCTAAAATATTCAGAATTCCCCACCTAATATGCTTTTCAATATCCAAATTAGCTTCCAAGAAACAAAAAACAGCAAAAAGGAATAGTTCATTGTCCTAACCATCTAAATTACATCAGACGAGCTCCCTATTCCATTCTTATTTCAAACCATAGCACCACATCTCTGACCCTCAAATTGCTCATATGCCCATTGTCAGTTCAAGAAATCAGCGGAAGTCATCCATACACATCAATGGCACTTCTATGAGCAGAAATAGGACAAAACAGCTTACAAAGTTCGCCAAATTACAGATATAATATCAATTATCAGTGGGCAAGCCAGCATCAGCAAAGCAGGGTCATGCACCAAAGCAGTTTATGAGGTTGTTCATCTATGAAGCTAGTGTACAGATTCTACTAGTTCCAAACCTCCCGTCTGAACAAAACTGACCTAACAACAGAAAGAGCAAAAACATCCATGAAACTTTAACAAGTCCAATGGGGTTTTCATTTACTGTCTCAATGGGTGAAATGATAAAAAATTGATCATTCCCACCATTACTGTATATACACAGGAATTTAAAAAATCAGCAAAGTTTTCTGGCCTCTTGATCATTCACTGACGGATACATGAGAATTTCTCTCTTGTCCATCTTTGCAATGTGTGAAGACTGTTTGGACAACTCTTGTCCTGGCAACCAACATAAGAAGGGAAACCACATAAAATTTCAGCAGAAATATGCCATAGACTCGGGGAAGTTCGATAACTCCATCGGAACAATAGTGTTCAAGGGACAATGAAAGCTAGCCAATGAACTCAAAGATTAAATTAAACATGGTCAATGCCACTTGCTTCGACCCATAAAATGAACTGGGTCATCACTTAGACCAGCCATGAGGGTCGATCAACACATGAAGACTAGGTTTCTCGCTGCAAATCAATTTCTACAGTCTTTACATTTACAATGAACTCCTAAAATATTTAGCTTCTATGCATGTGTAAACAACGTTATACACTGCAGGTACCTCTAAAAAAAGTTATCGGTTAATTCTACATATTAAAATCTCAAGACTTGACATCAACAGTACTTTATTCAGGCCACACTTCTAATGCATGCCATCCAACTATCTACTCGGAAGACATCATCCTCATAAAGATATCTACAGGCAAACAACTCCAAGGGTATGGCTGACTTATTAGATATACTACTAGCACCCTAAAGTATATCTCACAGAGGAATTGCATATCTCATTTACAATAGTCTCAAGTCTACAAGTTAACCTAAATCTAATAACTCACCCATGACTACAGCATCCAAGTGCTATTAGCTTATTTACGCAACTTAAAACATGTTAATAGTGCTAAAACAAAAACTATAACAAAAGCCTAATCTTTGTAGGGAAGAAGCAAAACTATGAAGTTTAAAAGAGAAAAATCATTGACAAAGTCACCTATGATCCAAAACAAAAATAATTGCACCACAACTATTGAAAGCATCTCTTATATAAACTACTTAAAGCATATCTCTTGAATAAGCTACTTAAATCAGATTGACATTTAGAAAAGACTCAAATACTTGGGCAACATGTCCACGATACAGTATCAAAAGGCATGTCAAAAACAAACTTCAGGAATTGTTAACTGAATGAAAACAGTCACCTGAGGAGGCATTACAGGTGGAGCTGGGCCATAAAATAGTTGCTGTCCCATACCAGGAGCACCTGGAGGATACATTGGAACACGAGGACCAACAGCAGGTGCCATTGCTACAGGTCGCATCTGAGAAAATTGTGCCTGAACAACAGGGGCATAGACTGTCAAGTAAGAACAACAGAAGCAGAACCGCATAGTCAATTATACAAGATAATGTGCTCAGTATCACAGCAGCTTTCATAGATTAAACTTATCTGTTTATCTATTTGATACTGCAATAGACACCAGAATTTGTTTTCTATGGAAAGGATGAGAACAGGTCAACAAGAACAACAACACCAAAGGACTCCTGCTAACTTATCTCATGCTCCTAAAGGATGAGGACACGTAATTCAGCAATGCATACTCAGAAGAGAGCAAATTTGTATGCGTCAATAATTCCTCTAAGCCCTTTATCTTTTAATGTATAATCAGGCCATTCCCTAAGTTTGGCACATCAACATGATGCTCAAAAAAGCCTTTGTGGTTTCATATGAGATTGTTTCAGGAAAAAATGTCTATACAGATTCTTTTTGTTGTTGTAAGATCTTTATATGAAAAATCCCTAATCAAATACTGTCATTTATATCGATGAACTTTTTTACTTACAACAACGCTACAATCAGGTCGCCTATTTTTCAGTTACCTCTTTCATCTTTGATCTCCTAATTGTAGGAGAAATTTGATCTTTGTCTAAGATGTACGTACACAAATAGACCTCCAACAAAGAACCAAGAAATCACATGACATCATATAATGTTAAGTTACTAACAATACCCAAATGGATACTCATAAAGTACGTACACAAATATACTATGAAAAATCCCTAATCAAATACTGTCATTTATATCGATGAACTTTTTTACTTGACAACAACGCTACAATCAGGTCGCCTATTTTTCAGTTACCTCTTTCATCTTTGATCTCCTAATTGTAGGAGAAATTTGATCTTTGCCTAAGATGTACGTACACAAATAGACCTCCAACAAAGAACCAACAAATCACATGACATCATATAATGTTAAGTTACTAACAATACCCAAATGGATACTCATAAAATAATCAGAGAGTTCCAAGTTCCAAGTTCCAATTCCCCAAGAGAGGAGAGTGTACTGCTATTTCAAGAAGGGATGTGATCTCAACAGTATCATTAAATATGCAAGAATCAAGGGACAGTGGATCATGCAACCGAGGCTACAATAAGCAATACTCATGTACTGCTATTTCAAGAAGGGATGTGATCTCAACAGTATCATTAAATATGCAAGAATCGAGGGACAGTGGATCATGCAACCAAGGCTACAATAAGCAATACTCATGATCGCCAGAATACTTCGTATCAACAGATAAGATACTCGGTATATCAATATGGATTAGACCCGAAATCCGTTATTGACTGAAAGGTGTTCTATTTGCTCGCAGTTCCCGTTTGATACCTGATAAGGCAAATCTCGGTTTTCGTTTTCCTTGTGATGGACCTGGAAGGGGGGTCATGGCATCAGCTTAATGTGACCAGACACTGCGATTCATCAAATTCTAAATAGGACAGTCGTCAACCACGATGCAGAGAACCAACCAAGCACTGGATCAGATACTAATGCAACCCAATTAAATCCAGTGCAATCTAATGCAGCCCCCCATAAACCTTCTGATTTAGGGAAATTAGAGGAAACACTTGACAACATTTCATTGTGTTGCATGGAAAGAACATGATCAGCCAAAAAAGTAATAGACCACATATAACCCTCAAGATCATTAGAGATATCTCTATCAAAGAGAAAGTTAAATCAAATATCACAAAGGATAAGATGCACTCATTTGCCGACTAATGCTATGAGAAGGATGCTATTAAAAATGTTGATCACTCATCAAAAAGAGGAAGGTGTGCGAATGACTCGTCACATTAATCAATTGCTACAGGGAAACAAGATGTTAAATGTGATGGTAAAATCCCATTGAACTTATGAAGGCCAACACAAAGAGGGAAACATCGCAGATTAACAACTGTCAAACACAAACTATTCAAAGAGGGAACCCAATTAAACATTTGATATAAATTGCTTAGCCACTGGCTTCTCATTTAAATATCTCAAAAAAACAGAAGCTACTCATGACAGTAAGTTGTTTGTTCATAAACACTGTGATAGAAGAAACAGAAAAGAAAAGCTCTAACCATTAACATGAATAAAGAGCAGAGACTTTGATCTGTTCAAGATCTCCAATAGGTAGAAATACATATAGCATAGATTCCTACTAACCACCTTTATACCTATTATCTTATTTCTTCTATTTAGTCAGAGGGGTGCAACTTTATAATCATCAAAACACAGTGCATGGGTAGGAATCCTTAGAATGTCGCCGAGAAACAGATAATAAGTACATGATACTAAAATTGTCAAGATCTCAATGGGCGTTTTCTGCTCAAAATTGTCAATAGCCAATCTGCAACTACCAAACACAGGATAAAATCAGATATTAGAATGACATCCTCATATGTAGATATGGACGTGTCACAAAAATGAACACATATTCAAAGATAGAAAGGTACAAAATTTGAAGATATCAAGCATTTTCTAACTAAAAGCACAAGCATTTGTGGTAACTCAAAGAACAAATGAACCTATCAGAAGAATGACAATCCCAAAAAATCAAGAATCTTAAGCAACTTGTACATCAAAGGATGGCAGTTGAACTAACGCAAAAATTAAAAATATGACAACAAATGAGGTTCACACGTATAAACTGGACAATTTCTCATAAACATATGACAAATTTAAAAAACGTCAATACAATAAGCACATCTCCACATCCACTCATGGAAGTTAATGAAATGTTTCCAGAATTAGTTCATGTAGGAACACCCACCTGTAACCTTGCTCTTCTCTCTTCTTTACGTTGTGCAAGAGCAACATAAAGAGGTTTGCCACCAACCATTTTTCCATTCATCTCTGCAAGCTGGAGAAAAAATATATACAATGATAAGTAGCAGGTCCAAATCAGGATTGTCACGAAGCTTAATCACAGCCTTACAGCTCTAGATGCTTCCTCAGCAGCAGAAAAAGCTACAAAACCAGAACCTCTACTTATACCATTAGGATCCCGCATAACCTGTAATTTATAATGCATCTCTAGTCAGTAAGGTATATCAGAATGGAACTTACTAGTCTCAATCATGATAACAATACCTTGCAAGAAGTAATGGTGCCAAAGTCAGAGAACAATTCGCTCAGTTTGTCATCTCCAATATCGGCATCCAAATTTTTAATATACAAGTTGACACCCTGATATTTGTCGACTGACTCTTTCATACTCTGATCGAATCTACCTTTCAACTCTACCTCTCTTTCAGATTTTTTTTGTGCTTTTCCAACATACCACTCCTTATCATCAAAAATTTTTCCATTAAGTTCCTGAACTGCTCTAGCAGCATCATCAGGATTTTCAAAATTGACAAAACCAAAACATTTCGATTCACCATCCATCTCCCTCATAACTACAGCACTAGTAATTTTTCCATACTCACCAAAAATTTTATACAAATCATCATCTGTTACAGATGCTGCGAGATTTTTGACAAAAACATTACTAAACTTTGTCTTGTCTTCAGCATGCTCTCTTTCTTGCTTGCGAAGAAAAGGCCCCACAAAAACCTTTTTATCATTCAGAAGCATGCCATTTAACTTTTCTATTGCATTTTGTGCAGGCTCTTCACGATCAAATTGAACAAAACCATACCCTTTTGATTGACCAGATGGATCTGTTGCAACCTTACATGAAAGAATGTTACCAAATGCAGAAAATGTTTCATGAAGCGCTTTGTTGTCTATTGACTTGTCCAGGTTCTGCAGGAGTGACATCATTAAAATATCAAAGCTCATAAAGTGTTTATGATATGCAACAAACAGCAAACTAGAAATGGTCACACAATTATCAGAACATAGGTAAAAATGTGGAGATAAAAACCAGGCCAAATGACAGTAAAGTACCTTAATAAATATATTAGCTGCTCCACTTCTACGAGTACTAGGGTCACGGTTCGAAAACATTATACGAATAGGCTTGTTATTAAGGGGCGTAAAGTTCAACATATCCAATGCCCTGGACACTGCGATTAATATTTTGATCAGTCGAGAAGAATTAGAATTAGAAAAGCAGACATGAACTCTCTAAGAAAACCATCAACCAATTAAGCAGCAAATATTCAATGCATCATCAAGAGATTTCTTACCAATTAGCTTTTGTCTAGACATCAAATAAACAAGCAAAAAAACATATTGACTAAACCAATCTAAGCTATGCATCGCTTTAGAAAAGTGTACGTTTTGCATCTCAAAATTCTAGGTATGCCACTGCTATGACACTCGGCATCTCCTCAAGAATGATGTAGCAGACATGTGGAAAACATTGACCTCTAGGAAGAAACTAGAACCAGAGTAGGTATGCACTATGCAATGTGTATATGAAGTACTTACTGCCATTTTCCACTCAAGTAAACATCACTACCTTATGATTCCAAAATAGGGTATCATCAATAGGAATAACGTGCAAGGAATCTGGTCTATATCCCATGTTTGTTGGCAAATTATAATGATCAAGTGTTTAAGTTGGCTAGACTTGTGTTACGATTCAGTCAAGAGTAATTGAGACGGATTTTATCAAGTTCAAGCTATTGGATCAAGTGCATCGAGCTGGATCAACAGGAGAGATTAAAGCAAAGAAATCGCATCAAGCAATCCAAGCCGTACGATCTTGAACAGGATCAGACAGAGGAAAGCATAGTGCTTGATCGGGAGAAAGAATTCACCAGACACTTCAAGTTTGATTTGGATCAACTTGGCTGACTGAAGACAAAATGTTCCTCCGCTTATAAAGCAACTCATTGTAATTTCCTAAAGAGGATATCAAGCCACTTTTCCACTCAAGCATACAACAAACCTATTCCCAATAAGATAAGAATGGAAGGAAAGCCTAAGAATAGGAATGCGGCTTCATATAACAGCAGTTTATTACTTACCTAAATAATGGAGGTGTACTTCCTCGGTTCACATGGTCTGAAGACCGACTGAGAGCAATAGCCTTTGATCGGACGGCTGATAAAGAGAAGGCTTATGAATCAAAACATAATTGGGTTTTCATTAGTTGATCAGATGGCTTATAAGGAGCAACCTAGTACAAGTTCTACGGTGAGTTCTCGATTAAACGGCGATTGGTTATTCAAGGACTTCCTGGACAGCCGAAGAGATAACCCTTCCGAGTGTGGAGAGCAAGAGATCTCTGTTGAGCGTGACCGGATGATCTCAAAGGCCGAGCAAAGTGTGTTCATCTGTCGTAGTGAGTAGAGATCTTGTTGCGAGTATGTGCGGAGGAAAACGATCGAGAAGAGAAGCGCTGCGGACCATGCTTCATGGAGTTGGGCAAATGCCCAGGACAGCTGCATGTAGCTGAGGTGTCAATACAGTGAGTCCAACTATCAAATTGTGTAAACGTCACTCTTTCTCTTAGTGGATTTGTTTCGCCTAGTTCTGCTTTGGACCCATGGTTTTTCCCATGAGGGTTTTCCACGTTAAAAATCACATGTCATTTCTTATGCTTGCTTGATTTTTAATATCTATATCTGCTTGCAGGGTTTTATGTAATTCGTAGGGTCTAGATAATTTTAGAAGGGAATGAAGAAGAGGACTAAAACGAATAAAAAGACAATGAAGAAGAGAAACAAGAAGAAAAGGAAGAGAAAGGAGTGAAGGAAAAGGAATAAGAGAGTAAGTGGAGTTATGGAACAAAAATACATAATCCATTGAATGTCCCTACTGTGTCATACTATACTTTTCAAAAATCACCGTGTCAATGAGTCCCATCATGTCATATTCATGTCCATGTTCGTGATTCTGAGATTATCCATAATCATGCCCATTTGGCATGCTCAATCCATTTCTATCAGTGGCACGTGTCATTTCGAGGCTGGCATGGGTCTTTCCGAAGCATTGCCAGCACAACACGGCACAAAGGTTTTAGAAGGCACAAAAATTAAAAGCATAAAACACCAGAAGATGCTATAGAAAAATGCAAGACTTCACTCTAAAATTTTTAGGCTTCTAGATATTCAAGTTCTACAGTGCTTTGCCACCTACAAGGATAAAATCCAGGAAATCAAGGGGTGAAACATTATTTTTGCGATGGCCGCAAGAAAGATACAAAATTGGATCAAGCCCTAGATGATAGTTAAGTACTTACTATGCATAAAACATTAAGCAATTCATCATCAGATGTCAAAAATTTAAGCACTTCAAACTATTCCAATATTCAAGCCAATAGAACATACAATCAAGGACTAACAAACCAACATTATACAAATCATCCAGAGAGCTAGTGCGTCAATGGGATCCAAAAACTATAATGGAACAATAAATGAGCACATTTAACACAGGAATTTCACATCAGAAAAACAATTATCATGTTGTGAAATTAGATCACAATATTTTACTATGTGCGATAAAACTAAAGCAAATAAAACCTGCTGTAGTTTCTAAGAATGCTCAGAAACTTCTATATAAACCAATTATTATCATCGAAATTCATACTTTAGCCCCAAAAAAAACATACAACAGAAGATTTGATTCCAAATAGGGGCAAATATAGGTTGGTTTTGGTCAAAACCAGGTCATCCTTCAGGTATGTTCGTCGTCAAGTTCGTACATAAACAATAATATGCCAAAATGGCAATAATCTATCATGGACCAACTTTCATAATATAACCAAGCTAACATCCTTTAAGAAAAGGCATTGTGTCTGAACTCTGAAGTCAAGAGTACAGCATCATTATCCATACAGCCTCAAAAACACCTCCTAATACGACTCTTCAACCTTTAAAATAAATTTTAGACACAAGAGCTATCATAAGCCATACTAGTTAGGTTGGAAACCAGATACATGAATAAGGAAGTGCTCCCACAATTGTCAGGTGAAACTGTATTGAAGGACTCACATGCAAGGTAATTTCAGAACTACAATCGACAATAATTCCATCTTGTAGGCTCCAAAATAACAAGCAGCAAAGCCCCCTCAAACCCAGTCCCATGCTCATGCAACAAACTCCATGCCCGAGAATACAACTACAACTCTCCATCTTTATTTATCCCACTCCAAAACTTTTCCATGTCCGACTCCAAGACACACAAAATGGTCAGGTATGTCAAGAAAAGACAATTACCCCAACCGCAATTCTTTTATTTCACAAATAACAGGGTACTCGATAGAAAATGTGACCATGATTATAAACACCTAATCATGAAACATTAAGACCAGAAGTCATCAACGATCCTTACTCTCAACCGACCACCCAAACAAGCAATCCATACACGAATATCACTGCAGCAAATAAATAAATAAATAAAAATTTCGAGAAAACCTGCACTCACCATCGACGGGACTGTTGTAGTTAACGTAGGCATACCCTAAAGATCTCCTTGTATTCACATCCCTACACACGCGCACAGAGACAACCGGGCCGACCTGGCTGAAAAGATCATAGAGCTGCGTGTCCGACACATTCACATCCAGATCCCCCACATACAACGACGTCGACGGGAACTGCTGGGCCCCACCTGCCCCGGCCGCCGCCAACTGCTGCTGCGCCTGCACCTGAGCCATCTCCTCGCAACCCCCTAAAATCCCTTTCCTCCCCCCACTAACCTCTCTCTCTTTTTGGGATTTTTACGGCAAACGCTCAGCCTAGAAACGGGATTCAAACAAATAAAAAGGATAGATAGATGGATAGATCGAACTCCGGAGATACCAGAGAGGAGTGTTCCTATTTTTGCTGAATGTTTTCTTATTTTTTTGGATTTTTTG
Source organism: Narthecium ossifragum (assembly GCA_963920575.1). Lineage (NCBI taxonomy): Eukaryota > Viridiplantae > Streptophyta > Magnoliopsida > Dioscoreales > Nartheciaceae > Narthecium > Narthecium ossifragum. Next base: position 18,037,305 of record OY986967.1, on the reverse strand, counting down.
GATTGAGAGAGAGAGAGAGAGAGGATGAGGGCTTGGGAGGGCAGACCAGACCGCTCCGCGAGAGGGCGTGGAAGGTCGCGGAGACGTGTATATATGGGGGTCTGGAGAGAGGGGAGAGAGAGGGAACCCTAACGGAGGGAAGGGCGGGATCTGGGGCGTTGGATTGGGTTGGGTGCGGTGACGTGGCGTCGCGGATGTGGAGAGTAACGGCTGGAGATCGACCAGGCGGCGAGCGAGGTGGCCACGTGGGTGGGGGAAACGGTCAGGTGGGTGGCAGTGGTGACGTCAAGACGCCAACCCCGGCCCAAGTTAGGTAGAACCTCAAACTCGGCCCAGATCGGCCCAAGACATGGCTATCGCAGGTCGCAAAGAGGACGCAAAGAGGTGGTCCAACACAACACAGGCAAGTGGTGCACAGGGTGTCGTTTTTTGGGTTTTATGCAGGATCGGGGGATGTAACTGGCCCACCAACTGGCTCAACTAATCAAAAGAACCAAAAAAAAAAAAAAAAAAAAAAACACATGCAAGTGGCGCACCACCAATGGATCGGTGCTAAGGATCAAACACCAATGGATCTGTCGATCAATGTAGACACTTGGGATTGCTTCATTGCTCACGACCGAGTGGAGTGAAGTGAGTCACTGCTCTCATGGAATAAAAGTATGTGAGTGGTCTGTCACCTCTTGTTGGTGTTTGGTAAGCGTCGGATTGAAAACCGAGCAACGACGATTGTGGACTTTCAGTTGTTTGATCGGTGTTTTAATGGAAGGAAAATGATTTGGGTTCAATCACACCCACGTGTGGGACGCCAACCATTGAACGAGGGGTAGATGGAGGCATTTCCGGGTTCGTGAGAGGTTGTTTTGATAATTTTGGTTTTGAATAATTTAATGTCTTTATCATTCTTATATAGGAGTATGGTTATAAGTTAACTTTTTGTTGTCCTACTGGCATCCTATGTAGCAGGGTTTATCCTATATGACTGCTGATGTGGAGGGGGTAATAGTGGGGGAGGGGGGAGTTAGAGGGGGTTAGTATAGGGAGTTATGAGGGAGGTGAAGGAGATGGTGGTTACCCTGTCATGTGGCAGGGGATAGGACTAGTATATATATGTAAACTGGTGACCACCCCTGTGGGCCTGGCACTATTTCCCTAATTCGTGAAGGTACTTTAAAGCAAGCATTAAATATGTTGTATAGAACCTAATTATACATGAATCGAAGAAAATATTAGTAAAATCACTAAAAATCTAATAATAATTTGAGCACATATAGATAAAAAGTTTAGAGGAGTTTGTTTTTACAATGGGCCTGTTTGGTTGCTGAGAAGTGAGCTGAAGTGGAGTGACTTCTAGAGAGTGTCTTTCTGGGGAGTGACTTTCTGAGATTTTCTGAGTTCTGGTGTTTGGTTGCTGCTTGAAGTGGATGCTGAGAAGGGGTAAATTCTGCCACTTTTGCTGTTTGGTTGGTGCTGAAGTGGATGCTGAGTTCTGGTATTTCCTGAATTCTTGTGTTTGGTTGATGCTTCAAGTGGGGATGAAGTGGGGATATGGTCACCCCAAATGCGGGTGGTGAGCATACCACCCATGTTCTTGATGTATTAGATCTAAATGCTGTAATTACAATCTTCTAATGATGTTATCCAAATTTGCCAATATATTGCATTTAATAACAATATGCTATAATTAAGATAATCAATTATCCGCGTTTCCCATTATCCGCACGGGGACAGGGCGGTGCGGGTATGGGCGGAGGAGTGCGGGGATGGGGACAGATACCACAGTATCCGCCCCGTTGCCATCACTAATGGTGCTCATGTTAGGGGTGGCAATCCAGGTCATGACCCGCGAACCCGACCCGACCCGTTTAATAAACAGATTAGACAAGTCAGATGGGTTTGACACGTTTATAAATTGATTGGGTTTGGGTTTTATAGATTGGACTTTATTTTTTTCTAACACGACTTGTATTTTTTCTCGACATTAGAAAAAAAAATCATCCATTACATGTAGCAATTACTCACATTACTTACATTTTTATGCATTAGATGAAATGAAAAAATACAGCTGTGAAGGAAAAAAGTTGAAAAATACAACTTTTATTTTTTCAAAACACACCTATAAACACCCACTTTAGATTGCAAACTTGAAAAATACAATATATATTGTATCTAGCACAACCTAAATACAACTTATATTTTGTCTAGCACAACTTGTAAATACAAAACTAAAACACATGTTTCACAATTACAAACTCAAAAAATACAACTTATATAACTTACAATACATACAACCCTTGATTTCATAATTACATGTTCATCATCTGTTTTGTTGTACATACTAACAACATAGTACAATACATACAATCCTTGATTTCAGAAATACATGTCATATAATAACTGATTCCCTGGACATACATACACACGTACAATACAGCAAATGACTCTTGAATACATCTATTTGTTGTCGATCGCAATGCTCGTCTTGTACAATCGTGTATAAAAACACAGGGGCTCAGAATTTGGATCATCATTGCCCTTCTTTAGCGGCAATTGGTTGCTTAACAGATTAAGCCATCCAAATCACCAAGCCTCTCCTCCCCGATGAACACATTTGAATCATCATTTCCCCAACATCATATGACATTATAAGCAGTTTTCATCATCTCCCCGTGATCATAAACAACAGTAAACCATAAAGCAACAAAATCCATGACAAAAAATCAAATTGCATTGGGAAGTGATTGGCTGCCCATCAAATAGCCATAAACACAGGGGCTCAGTTTCACCATGCCTCTCCTCAGTTTCACATCATAACAGATCATAGGCAGCAGTAAATCATAAACCAACAAGTCCATCACATAAAAATAAGATTGCATTGGATGCTGCTAATCAAAAAATACGCTAATAGGCTCAGTTTCAGTTTCACATCATAGCAGTAAACCATAAACCAACAAGTCCATCACATAAAAATCAGATTGCATTGGAGGCTGCCAATCAAAAAGCACGCTAATAGGCTCAATTGCACATCATAGCAGTAACATAAACCAAATCCTCGATGATCTGCTGGGGTAAGCTAATTGCCCAATCCTTGGCCAGCAACCACAAGGTCCACAACCAATTGTCAGAATGGTACTGATTGTGGCCGCACTGGTAAATGTTCTGGCGAGGGATTTCATCGATCAACCACAAGTGGACTGGCAGCTCGACATGAGTGAAAGTGCCATCGCTCGTGCAACCAGGGTGGAGGAGGAGGTGAGGAACATAGTCGTGAACATATACCTTATGGGGTCGAACTTTGTGAAGATCTGGGCAACGGGAAGGGATTGCCAAGACGACACAGATAGCCTTGGCATTCAAGGTGACCTATGTACTGTTAATCATAGATGTGAAGCCAAGGACTGGGTAGCGCACATCAACGGCCTCATCTCGCCTTTCTCCGTAGAGGATGGCCTTCATGTTCTGATAGAACATGCAAACCAACCTCGGGTACACCATGGTGGACGGAGTGCAGATGGGTAGCTGACCACGACACTCAAGGATCAAGATAGACTCCTGTGCATGCTCTACCGTCCAGAAATAATCAACATCAAAGGTGAACTCTAGGTTTACCTCCCACTGCCATCGCGGTTGGAGACCTCGGACGCTTGTTGGAGCAGTGGACGGCCGGCCAGATTTGATTTTCTGCTTCTTGGGCTGCGAGGGTCTGGACGATGACGGTGCACTTGGAGTTTTCCGTTTGCCGGATGGAGGGGCATTGGCTAATGAAGAGGCAGGGGTGGTCCTCGTGGCTCTAACCGGCCGGGTGGATGGAGGAGATGGCGTTGGAGTTAGAGTGGAACGGGAGGAAGAAGAGGATGTCAATGCTGCAGGTGATGGCCTTGTCAGAGGTCCGAAAGGTGGTACTTGCCTGACCAGCGAAGTGGGCGGCGGTCTGGCGGATGGTGCGGACGACAAAGCCCCGACCGTCCCCTTACCGACTGGAGCCTTGTGACTGACGGTCTTCGTGCGGACCATTGTGTGGCGAAGAAGGGAAGACGAGGTGGGACACCACAAGAGATTAACGTTGGCCGGCGGACCTTGGCGAAGACACATCGTCGATGATGGGTTATGGTGGCCGATGAGGTAGTGGAGATGGGCGGTGGTTGAGTGAGAGGAGGGGAGTGGGGAAAGGGGTTACGGAGGCTAATGGAGGCCAAAGATGAGAAGATCCGGTCGGAGGGGGCGGTGTTGCGTCGGACGGAGGCGGAGAAGAAGAAAGGTGATGGAGTGGAGAAGGAGAGAAAAAGAAGGGGAATGATCGATCCTTAGGGCTTAAGGCCTTAAGTCGGTCTGGCTTTTGTATTTTATTATTTTTTTATCACCCCTCGCAAATGATTGATCATCCCAGGGAGCGATGATCGATCATTTACCACCTGTCAGCATCCCCTATGATCTCGAGTATGATGGAAATGATTGATCATCAGGGGAGTGGTGATCGATCCTCTAAGAACACACTCTCTGTCACAACTAAAACACAACACTGATCGATCATCCTGTCTTGGTAGGATCGATCCTTCTAACCCCAGTCCGTGCCTCATGGTGATCCCCGCAAATGATCAATCCTCAAGGTGTCGATGATCGATCATACAAAACACCACGTTCTGTCTCCAAAATTGAACAAAAATGATCGATCATTATGGGATGTGATGAACGATCACCAACATGAAAACTATAGAACTGACTTAAAATCTAGGAAATAGTCCTCTAACCACATATGCATTAATACTAACCCCTAGAGCATCAAGCAAAGAAATTACGGTATTATCAAACCATCAGGCAAAGAGCAACTTGCACACATTAAAAAAATCAAACATGCAAATAATTAGAAAACAAGCAAGCATGCAAAGAAAGTTTTCAAATAAAAAAATTAAAATGAAAGCAAAGATGGGTTGCCTCCCACCAAGCACTTGGTTTAACGTCTCTAGCTCGACCCAATGAAAGCTCAATTACTCATCATTTGGTTAATGCAGAATTTGTGTGGCTTCTAAGGTAAGAGGATTTTCCACATAGGGTTTCAACCTTTGACCATTCATTTTAAAAATAGAACCAGACTTGGGATGACGAATCTCAATGGCACCATGAGAAAAGACTTGAATAACTTCAAAGAGACCATTCCATCTAGACTTAAGTTTCCCAGGGAAAAGCCGAAGTCGAGCATTAAACAACCACACTTTGTCACCTACATTGAAGGTTCTATGGGTAATGTATTTGTCATGGTAAGCCTTTGTTCGAGCTTTATAAATCATGGCATTGTTATAGGCCTCATTCCACATTTCCTCTAACTCATTGATTTGAAGCAAATGAGCGTTCTGACCGGTGGGTAACCAATTAAAATTTTGAATAGTTAACCAAACTTTGTCCATGAGTTTAATTGGTAAGCGGTAATACTTACCATAGACCAACCGATACGGTGACATTCCTATGGGTGTATTTTAGGCTGTTCTATACGCCCACAATGCCTCATCTAATTGCATGGAGCAATCTTTCCGATCTGAACACACTACTTTCTCAAGGATACGCTTGATTTCATGATTTGACACCTCCACTTACCCACTAGTTTGAGGATGATATGGAGTGGCAATCTTATGGGAGGTGTTATACCTATCAAGAGTGGTACGAAAATACCTATTCAGAAAATGGGACCCACTGTCACCTATTATTGCTCTAGGATGATTAAATCGAGAAAAAATATTTGAATGAAGGAATTTGACTACAACGTGATGATCATTGGTCCCAGTGGCTATAGCTTCAATCCACTTGGAAACATAGTCAACGACTAACAAGATGTAAGTGTAACCATTCGAGGGTGGAAAAGGGCCCATGAAATCAATACCCCAAACATCAAAGACTTTATATTCAATGATTGGAGTTTGAGGCATTTCATTCCGGTGAGAAATACTGTCAAGTTGTTGACAACGAATGCATGCTTTAGAAAAACTATGGGCATCATGAAAAATAGAGGACCAATAGAACCCGAAGTGAAAGATTTTGGATGTGGTTCTATGATGAGATCAATCTCTCCAGAGATCTCACCTCACGAGCGATGGAAGAGGAAGAAGAAGAGTTGCAGCAGAGAAGATAACTAGTTGCAGAGAAGAATAGTAAAAGTTGCAGAGAACATAGCAAATATAGAGTAGATTCCTCTATTGATGGCAGAGGAAAACCCACGTACGATTGATGGCTGGACAGCCCTTAATCTCCTCTTAGTTCTAAGAAATAGAACTCTTTATTAATCAAAAGCATGCCCCCTTACAGAAAGTATATGCCTTATTTATACTCCTACATACCTACTTGTGCACGCAGACACTTCCCTAATAGAGTCTTCCTAGTCCTACTCTGCTGCTAGACATCCAGCTCAATATGACTCTAATACTTACTAAGGATAAGTAACTAGGACTCCTATATCATTAGCTAGCACAACGACTCCTACGGATACTTCTGGTTGGGTCTTTTGATCCTACTGGACCGCCGATTCTCATCATCACCTCCCCCTCGAGAAGGGACCTTGTCCTCAAGGTCCAATTCAGGAAACTGTTGCTGTAGCACTTCCACGTTTTCCCAGGTAGCATCTTCTGAACTTAGATTTTTCCACTCTACCAATGCTTTAGTAATATATTTGGATCCCTTCTTAATCCAGTGAAAATATGCAATCTTCTTCGGCTCTAGAATGGGAACGCCTTCCTCTCCACACGGTAGCACTTCTTGCTTCACTGGTGACGCATCACCCACCTTTCGTTTCAGCAACGACACGTGAAATACAGGGTGAATTCTTGCTTCTTCTGGAATTGCCAGTTTATATGCCACCGAGCCCACTCGCTCTAGGATTTGATATGGACCAAAATACTGCCATGCTAACTTCTGGTGCGTCCGTCTGAACATTGAGTTTTGCCGATAGGGCTGCAGTCTTAAATAAACCCAATCTTCCACAACATACTCCTCTCGCCTTTTAATGTCGGCCATTTGCTTGGTACGGTTTATAGAATTCTGCATATAAGCTTTCAAATGCCTAAGGATCTCATCCTTGGATAGCAGCTCCCTATCGACCTCCGTCACTGGCGACATACCCTCCAAATAGTTAGGAACCATAGGAGCTGTCCTCCCATACAGCGCCTCAAATGGCGTGGTCCCTGTCGAAGCATGAAACACAAAATTATACCAAAACTCTACCCATGGAAGATACTGCATCCACTTCTTGGGACTTTGACTGGCAAAACGTCGAAGATACTGTTCAAGACATCGATTAACAACCTCCGTTTGCCCATCCGTTTGGGGATGGTAGGCGGAACTCATTTTAAGTTTTGTTCCTTGAGACTTGAACAATTCTTTCCAGAAATGACTGAGAAAAATTGGATCACAGTCGCTAACCACTGATCTAGGAATTACATGAAGGCGCACAATGTTTTGTACAAATGTTACATCCACTTTACTTGCATTGTAGGGGTGTGCCAACGGAATGAAATGAGCATACTTAGTCAGCCGATCAACCACTACCAAAATTACATCCATCCCCACTGACACATGCAACCCTTCCACAAAATCCATAGATATATCCTCCCACACGCGATCAGGTACCGGTAGAGGCTGCAATAGACCAGCTGGACTCCTGGTGTCACTCTTATTTTTTTGACAAACATCACATGCAGCAACGTACTCCTTAACATCCCTTCTCATCTTCTCCCAATAAAAAACTTGAGCTAATCTCTTATAAGTTCTTAGCGCTCCTTAGTGCCCTCCTGACGATGTGTCGTGAAATTCCTGTAGGAGCTAGTGCTTCAAACATGAGCTGGGCGGCACCAACACCCGTCCAGAATAATAGACAAGCCCATTATGAACAGAAAAGTCCAGCTGCTCTTCTTCTCCATTCGGCGCTCTGTCAGCCTTCACCCGATCATGAATCCCCTTCAGGTACTCATCTCTGCGATTTGCCTGTCGAAGCTCCTCCCAGATGTCAGCAATTGGATATGAAATAGCATGGATCTCGCCATCTCCCACCCTCCGTGAGAGAGCATCAGCAGCTGCATTCTCTTTCCCGGGCTTGTATCTAATCTCATAGTCGTAACCCAATAGTTTTGAAACCCATTTTTGTTGTTCAGGAGTTACAACTCTCTGTTCGAGGAAATACTTGAGACTACGCTGATCAGTCTGTATGATAAATTTTCAACCCATGAGGTAGGGCCACCATACTCTCACGACCTCGATCACTGCCAACATCTCCTTGGCATCAGCTGACCATGATTTCTTTGTCTGTGCTATTGCTTTGCTTAAATATGCAATTGGACGTCAACCTTGCATCAATATTGCTCCAATCCCTCCCCCTGATACATCTGTCTCAACTATAAATGGCTCAGAAAAATTTGGTAAGGCCAACACCGGCGTCGATGTCATTACCGCCTTCAAGGCCGCAAAAGCTCGTTCTGCCTCCGGACCCCATGAGAATGCCCCTTTTCGTAGCAGTGCAGTGAGTGGTGCAACAATCTTGCCATAGTCTTTGGCAAACTTCCTGTAATAACCCGTTAATCCAAGAAATCCGCTCAACTCTGTCACCGAATTTGGCCTTGGCCACTGCTTCATAGCTTCTATCTTTCTTGGGTCTGCCTTCACTCCCCTTGCTGAAATAATATGCCCCAAATACTCTACTTCTTTTTCAGCAAAAGTGCATTTCGATGGTTTAATAAAAAATTGATTTGCACTAAGGATCTCAAGTACTAATCTTAGGTGTTTCAAGTGTTCTTCCCAGGCTTTGCTATACACCAATATGTCATCAAAAAATACCAATAGAAATCGCCTCAAGTATGGTCAGAACAGGGAATTCATAGCTGCTTGAAAGGTTGACGGCGCGTTGCATAGCCCAAAGGGCATCACAACATACTCGTAGTGCCCGCTATGTGTTCGAAAAGCTGTCTTGTGTATGTCTTTAGGATAGACCCGTATCTGATGATATCCGGCCCTTAGGTCCAACTTTGAAAAATAAGATGCTCCGTGCTGTTCGTCAATCATATCGTCTATCGTCGGAATCGGAAATCGATCTTTCACAGTCACTGTGTTCAGGCCTCTGTAGTCGGTGCAAAATCTCCATGACCCATCCTTCTATTTCACTAATAGAACAGGTGAAGAAAAAGGGCTTGTACTCGGGCGAATTAATCCCGAACGAAGCATCTCAGCTACCTGGCGCTCAATTTCATTCTTCTGACAATGGGCATACCAATAGGGTCGAATATTAACGGGCTTGACTCCTTCTACCAACAGAATAGAGTGGGTGAACTCCCTAATGGGTGGTAGGCCTGTAGGCTATGCTAACAGATGCGCAAACTCGTCGAGGATGCTCTGGACCTCCTAGGGAGTCTCTGATTTCTCTCCTCCATCTTGATCACTTGCCACATACAGAGCAAAAAGCTCTCCACCGCCCCGGAACGCGTGCTCCAAACCTTGCAATGACACGGGCTGCGGCGCTCCGACCTTGCATGCGGTAATGGTGTACTCCTGCCCATCCTGAGTAAAGCGCATACTCATATTGCGCCAATCACAGATGACTTTCCCCAGCTTCTCAAGCCACTCGACGCCCAGGATCACATTGATCCCCTTTATAGGGATTGAGTATAAGGTTGTCAAAAAATCATAGCCTTGAATATTCATCGGTACCTCGACAAACTTTTCCTTGCATGCTAAACGATCACCATTAGCTACCCGAACCGCAAATTCTTCAATAGATGATACTTTGAGACCCAAACGGTCTGTCACCTTGTCATGGATGAAGTTGTGCTTCGAACCACTGTCAATCAATACCGTCATCGACTGTTTTCCCACACTCGCTACCACTCGCATCGTCCTTGGCCCAGAGTATCCAGTCAGTGCATGCAAAGAAATAGAGGGGTTATCATGTACCTCTGTGGTTGCTTCTATATTTTGTAATTGCTCCCCAGCACCCCACTCAAGAGTAGATCCATCCTGCTCACCTACTATAGCATCTGGTGGATCTTCCTCAATCTCGACTAAGAATGATTGCGGACGTTGGCAGCGGTGTCCTGGAACAAACCTCTCATTGCAATTAAAACACATACCTTTTTCTCGTCTGGACTGCATCTCCTCCCATGTAAGACCTCGAACGTTGGTGGGGGGTCGGCTCGGTGGTGGTCTGCGACTCCTATTTGGCACTGTTAGCGTCAATGTACCTTGTCCCGCGCGCCCGGCTAGCCCCACAGGTGGTCCATGTCGCGCCCCGACCCGTGAAAGCCCAACCGGGCCGGGGGATACGAACCGAAACCTACAAAACGCGGAAAACAAAGCTGGCGAGGGTTCCCTCTAACCTATTGGTCTCCCTAGCATTTCACCAAAGCACCCCCAATTAAAAGACAATATAATAATGAAGCCTCGAATCACAGATTTAAAACTCAAAAAGATGTAATATACATAATCCCCGGAGAGGGGGAAGTTCAAATACAACATTGCTCCCGTAGGAGATTATCTAACAAAAGGGTAAAAGCAGTAAATATCGCCACCTCTCAAGAGCCACCAGGCGCCGCCGCACCGCCGACCAACTGCCCGGTAGGGGCCACAGAAGAGGTACTGCCGCCTGCACCTGCAAAACGCAGCCCGGGTAGGAGTGAGCACTAAGCTCAGTAGGGATCTACACTACGTCACACAGAAGGAAGAGGGAAACGCAGCAGTGTCGCCCTCAAATAGGACCTGGGTGTATATAGGGGTCCCATAACCCCACCGCGTGTCCCTGAGGCATAGGAGCAGCACTCAAAAGCAGGAACAACACTGGCGACACAAAAGAAGAGTAGGCAACTTCACTACTCCCCGGGTCAGCACAGTGGGACACCGGCTACACCTCAGCATCCGACTCAAGTCCGACACGACCTCTACAATCATCAATCCACAAGTGCTCCAGTCATCTAAGCCTATCATCGAATCGACTGCACACTACAATTCAAACTGAGTCCAAACCACCCAACCCCCGTCCTAGGGCTAAGTCCGAGCTTCCAGCCTCGAGACGGCGACCCAAAGATCACTCACGCCCTAACCAATGCAACTAATGCACACAACAACGATGCATGCTATGACATACACAGATAATAGGAAAGTCATGCAACAGTATGTCAAGCATCATATAAGTCTACTGGATCGCTGCAGCGGTGCTACCAACCGCTGCCAGCCGATCCGCAGCGGGTCACGGCATTACGACGGTACTGCGATCGTCAACCGCGGACTCCTGCAACGGGAAGAATCCCCGAAAACCGTCGATGAACAGTACACAATATAATATTATATTCCGAAATATAATATTATATTCAAACACCCATAACCACTACTTAGGGGCTAATTGATCCCGTCGATCCGACATCTAAACGACGTCGGATTCAAGATCCAACTTAATCACCAGTAGGTGTATAAACCAGGATCATCATATCCAAAAATCATAATCATCCAACGGTTTGATTAACGGGAAAACGCTAATCAAAATTGTTAATCAAACTAACTTACTAATTAATTGCTGCAACGCTGTCCTTCAGCAAACAATTCATAAGAAATCGTACATAAATTGGAAAAATATGAAACAAGATGGAATGGAAAGCTAACGAATAGCTCTACAACTCTTATGTTTATGAAAAGCCAAGATTATGTACTCTCCGGCCGGAAAACTCGCCGCAAGTCGGCTGTTTCTCAAGAACAGCAGAAAACCAGAAATCCGAGACTAATCTTGCATAAAACCTACTCAAATCTCAACTGATTAACATGGAACTTAAATCAGTTATTCTACAAGGCATAAGGAATCCAAAAAAGCAAGGATCAACAAGATCTAACGACTAGATCTCAAGAAAACCTGAAAAGAACACAGTAGGTATAACCCTACCTAGCTGCGCTTTCCTCGGCTGATTCCCCGCGATTTGATCACCAACAAGCCTCCAAACCACTTCAGGGATCTTCCTCTCGTTGTCACGAATCCAACGAGCGTTAGAATGCCGAAAAAGATGGCTGGAGGAGGGAGAACGGAGGAGATGAAGCTCGCCGGCGGTAAAGGGAAGAAAACAGAGCACCGCGGGAAAGAGAGAAGGAAGGAAGAAGAAGAGAAGAGAAGGGAAGGAAAGAAAAGGAAGGAAAAGCCTGGGGAAAGCCGGGAAAACGGGGAAAAGCTGGGGGAAAGGGAAGGGAAGTCTTCCCTCTCTGACAGGGGAGAGCGACGGCCGACGGCCGTCCTCGCGAAAGAGAAAGAAAACACCGACTCGAGCATGATCGATCTCCAAGGCATGTGAGATCGATCTCCTTTGCAATCCAGATCGATCTCCTTGAAATCCAGATCAATCTCCTTTGCAATCCAGATCGATCTCCCTAGCCATCCAGATCGATCTCCTTTACTCAGAAAGGCAAACTTGGGCTAAAACACAAGCCCAAGCTCAGATCTTCCGATCTCGGGTTCACCTAGCCATTCTAAACAAACACGAACACAGACAAAGCCAGTGTGTGCACACGTGGGTGTGAAAACAAACCAACAAGATGAAATTTACCAAATTGCCCTTGCGGTCTACAACGAGCCACAAGGGTAGAGGGGTAGGTCCTTACAGTCCACCCCTTGCATAGGGTCGGCTACTCTCGATCCTTGGTCGTCAGCTTTGATGCTGCAATTTTTCCTCTGCCAACCTTGCAAGTTCTATGGTTTGGCTGAGCATAGTAGGCCTAAGTAACCGTACTTCATCAGAAATTTCTTCTCGCAGGCCGCCTAAAAAGGTTCCCATTAGTGCTGATTCAGGCCATCCATTCACCCTATTGGCGAGAACCTCAAACTCCTCCATATATTCTTCAAAAGACCCTTTTTTGTCGAATTCTACCCAATGCTTCATCATAATTAACATACTTTGTAACTCCAAATCGTACCTTCAGTTCCCTTGTGAAGACCTCCCATGTAATAGGAGCTCCTGCTTCTCGGTACACGCATTGTAGCCTTTGCCACCATTGATTCGTAGCGCCTCCAAGATGATACGCAGCCCATCGAACCCGCTGGTCTGTTGGCGTGCCTTGTATGTCAAAGAACTGCTCAGCGCGATTCATCCACACAACAAGATCCTCCCTAGAAAAAATTGGGAAATCAAGTTTTAATTGGCGATGCGCTTCTATTTCGTTCTCCTCGATGCCCATGAGACGTCGGTGCTCAAAATCAAGTCCAGATTTACCGAGAGTACTGCCGCCGCCAATTTTTCTGCCACCTGATGAGGACTCCTCCCCTTTAAAACGGGCATCTAACTGGCTATTGATTGTTTGTAATTGGGCAACAACGTCCAATATTGCAATTTCATTATTATTAAACTTTACTTCCATCACCCGTTGCCTGTCTTCAGTGTCTTTTCAACAGCTCTTCGATACCCATACGGAGTTCGTGGACATCTTGTTCTAGCGAATCAATTCGCTCTTTGTTCACTGGTGGTGCCATCATGCCCGGATCTATGCTCTGGTACCAATTGATGATATCAATCTCTCCAGACATCTCAGCTCACGAGCGATGGAAGAGTAAGAAGGAGAGTTGCAGCAGAGAAGATGACTAGTTGCAAAGAAGAATAGTAAAAGTTGCAAAGAACATAGCAAATAAAGAGTAGATTCCTCTATTGATGTCAGAGGAAAACTCACATCCGATTGATGGCTGGACATCCCTTAATCTCCTCTTAGTTCTAAGAAAGAGAACTCTTTATTAATCAAAAGCATGCCCCCTTACAGAAAGTATATGCCTTATTTATACTCCTACATTCCTACTTGTGCACGCAGGCACTTCCCTAATAGAGTCTTCCTAGTCCTACTCTGCTGCTAGACATCCAGCTTATGGCTCTAATACTTACTAAGCATAAGTAACTAGGACTCCTACATCATTAGCTAGCACAACGACTCCTATTGATACTTCTGGTCGGGTCTTTTGATCCTACTGGACCGTCGGTTCTCATCATTCTACGGCCTGAAAAATGTCCTCCACACGCATGAGAATGGCATGTTGTCAAGATGGGAATAATTTCTGATTCAGGTACACAACATCGCATAATTTGGCCTGGACAATGCTTGAAAATGACATGATCATTCCAAACATACAACTTGACTCGTGATAAGAATTTGTCTCGATCTTGTTTAGTCCAATGGGAAGGAGTGAATCCAGATACGAGATAATTCACAATATGTGCAAACCAAGGCCTCGGAGCTTGATCAACAACTAAGAGGCGTTCATCGGAAAATGCATCGTTAATCGGAAATGAATAATTAATCACATCTAAAGGAAGTCTAGAGAGGTGGTCTGCAACGACATTTAAGGCTCCCTTTTTATTTCATAACTCAAGATCAAACTCTTGAAGAAGCATAATCCATCAAATTAATCGAGGTTTGAGTTCTTTCTTGGCAACAAGATATCTAAGGGAAGCATGATCAGTAAAGATGACTACATTGAATTCAAGAAGGTAAGATCAAAATTTTTCTAAAGCAAAAATTACAACTAGCAGTTCTTTCTCTGTGGTGGTGTAGTTCGCTTGGGCTTCATTTAACGTTTTGCTAGCATAATAAATAACTCGAGGAAGTTTATCAATTGTTTGCCCAAGAATGACACCCACAACATGATCGGAAGTATCACACATAATTTCAAAAGGGTGATCATAAGCCGGAGGATGGACAATAGGTGGCGACGAAAGTGAATCACGAAGGATGTTAAAAGTTTAAAGAGAAGAGTTGTCAAACACAAATGGAACATCCTTTACAAGTAAAGCACAGAGTGGCCGAGAAATCTTACTAAAATCTTTAATGAATCATCGATATAACCCAGCATAGGCCAAAAATGATCGAATTTGGTGAACTGAAGAAGGAGAAGGAAGTTTGGAAATGAGTTCCAGTTTGGCTCGATCTACCTCAATCCCTCTCACCAAAATCACATGGCCAAGGACGATCCCCTCACTAACCATGAAATGGCCTTTCTCCCAACTTAACACAAGATTAGTCTCTTCGCATCTAGCAAGAACTTTGGATAAATTCGCAAGGCATGATTCAAAAGTTTGGCCAAAGATAGAGAAATTATCCATGAATATTTCTAAGAAATGTTCATTCATGTCCCCAAAGATAGAAAGCATGCAACATTGGAATGTGGTCGGAGCATTGCATAGGCCAAAGGGCATTCGTCGATAGGCAAAAGTTTCATAAGGACATGTGAATGTTGTCTTCTCTTGGTCATTGGGATCTATGGCCACTTGGTTGTACCTGGAATAACCATCAAGAAAGCAATAGTATGATTAACCCGCAAGTCTTTCCAAAATCTAGTCAATAAATGTTAATGGAAAATGGTCTTTACGAGTCAAAGCATTCAAACGCCTATAATCAATGCAAACCCTCCACCCCGTGGTTTGTCGAGTTGATATGCTCTCCCCCTTATCGTTTTTAACCACCGTGATCCCTGATTTCTTAGGTACTACTTGAGTTGTGCTAATTCATTTGGAATCTGGGATAGAGTATATTATTTCGGCATCTAAGAGTTTAACCACCTCCTTCATTACTAGTTCCTTCATAAGAGGATTAAGGCGACGTTGCATCTCCCTCACACATTTTGTTTCATCTTCTAAAAGTATACGATGCATGCAAATCGAGGGGTCTATGCCTCTAGGATCTCCAATGGACCATCCTATAGCTCTTTTATGCAATTTGAGAACATCAAGCAGTTGAGATTATTGAGCATTGGTTAATACATAAGAGATAATCACTGGAAGAGTACGCTCAGGTCCAAGAAAGGCATATTTCAGATTGGAGGGTAATGTTTTTAACTCTAGAGATGGTGGTACAACCAAAGAAGATAAATTTGGAGTTGAGGAAGTGGGAGTTAATCGCTCGATGAGAGGTTTTCTCCAAGAAATTTCACAAACATCATTAACCAAATCAAGACTATTAAAATCCTTGAAAACCTCTTCATTATCAAGCTTGTAAACCGTTGAAAATTCATTGAAATCACTATTTTTGTCATTCACATCCAGAAAATCCACATTTGTATTAAGAAAAGCTTCATGCAAATCTAACAAATCTCGTTTAGAAACATCATCATCAATCACAATTGACATATCACAAGCATTCTCTAAGTTCCCACACAGAGCATCATCACTTTTCAACAATTTATGCATTTCATCATCAACACAATAATTCACTTCATCATCATTAACTAAGGCATTAACCATAAAACAATCATCATCATATGCATGATTCTTCGATGTATGAAATATGTTTAAATGTAGTTCCATATTACCAAAAGTAACTGTCATAATGTCATCCCTACAATTAATGCAAGCATTGGCCGTAGCTAAGAAAGGTCGGTCAAGAATTAAAGGGACATATTTCTTAGTTTGCATTCCTGGTTCCATGTCTAGAACTACAAAATCCACCGAGAAGACACACTGATCAACTTTGACTAATACATCTTCAAGAATTCTTTTCGTGGTCTTAATAGATCGGTCGGCTAGTTGCAAAGTCATGGCGGTTGGTTTCAGTTCTCCTATGCCAAACTTGGAATACAAAGAATAAAGCATGAGATTGACACTTGCACCCAAGTCTAATAATGCTCCATCAATTATGCAGTTTCCTATGATGCATGAGATTGTAGGAGTTTCAGGATCTTTAAGCTTAGGAAGAAGATCACAACGAAGGACTGAACTAACTTGTTCAGTTAAAAGAAATTTCTTAGAAACATGAGATCTAGATTGCCTTTTATGAGTGCAAATGTGAGGCCCGCTGGGTCTACCGTAGGACAAGATGCTTGCGCCTGGAGGACGGGGCTGAGTCGGGTAGCCGGGTAAGCAATCCCACAACACCTGGGTATGGTCCGGGGTTCAGTATAAGTAAATAGTAAACCCTTAATAGACACAACGCGTTTTAAAGACGTGCTGGCAGTGATCCGCCAGAAAATTCTAAGGTTAAGCGTGCTTACCTTGGAGCGGTCCCGGGATGGGTGACCTACTGGGAAGTTTTTCCATATTTCTGCGGTGAGCCAAAAGCGGACAATATTGTGTCGGGTGGGGCCCTCGGGTGGATCCTGATCGGATCGGGAGCCCGTGGGCCGGGGCCCAGTGGAGGGCCGCTCTGTTACAGTATGGTATCAGAGCCGGTTCCCAGCCGGAAATTGTGCCAGCAAGGACGCTGGGCCTCCAAGGGGGGTGGATTGTGAGGCCCGCTAGGTCTACCGTGGGACAAGATGCCTGCGCCTGGAGGGCGGGGCTGAGTCGGGTAGCCAGGTAAGCAATCCCACAACGCCTGGGTATGGTCCAGGGTTCGATATAAGTATATAGTAAGCCCTTAATAGACACAACGCATTTTAAAGCCGTGATAGCAGTGATCCGCCAGAAAACTCCAAGGTTAAGCGTGCTTGCCTTGAAGCGGTCCCGGGATGGGTGACCTACTGGGAAGTTTTCCCAGATTTCTGCGGTGAGCCAAAAGCGGACAATATTGTGTCGGATGAGGCCTTCGAGTGGATCCTGGTCGGACCGGTAGCCCGCAAGTCGGGGCCCAGTGGAGGGCCGGGGCGTTACAATATGCACAACAAAACCCAAGGAAAATGAGTTCGAAAGTCCAGTAGGAGTCACCTGACACACTCTAGGACGCTGGTGTACCCACCTATCCTAGTATACTGCCCAAGTATGGTCTGGCTAGTATGGGTAAGTCTTACATGCACAGCACCACGTCTGGCCGCCAACGCTAGCCCATACCCCTATAGACTCTATACCCGGCCCCAGTATACTAGTATAGGACAACATCCACCTATCCTAGTTTACTGATCCTAGTATGGTTTGGCTAGTCTGGGCAGTCTTACATGCACAGCACCGCGTCTGGCCGCCAACGCTCACCCAGACCCCTATAGACTCTATACAGGCCTCAGTATACTAGTATAGGTCCAAAACATCCTCAAATCAAATCATCAAATCAGATCAAAACCTCGAGTCAAGTCAAAGTCCTTGATCGACATACGGAGATCAAAATCCATCCGTCAACTCGTCGACATATCCCCTAGACTCTGACTAGTCTAGCTACAGGACCTGACTAGACCCAACCACAATCCCTGTCCTAAGATAGCCTGACAATCCTAGCATGTATGCATAAATCAGATACATAATAATAAACAAATATAATGGTTCACAAGTTCTCATATATGCATACAATACAGGAGAAGCTTTGCATAACATTCCTTAGCATGATTAAGCAAGTACATGGCTCAACTAGCCCAACACATCACAACATAGCATGCAACACAACATTTCATCACATATAAATATAACACAACATATAGCAAGCATATCATAACATAATTTATAAAATTCCTAAGAGGTAACTCCTACCTCAAAAGGACAGTCGATGCGCTCCTTAAGTCTGGGGGTCCACGTCCTGCACCGACCCCTCACGGCCGCTCACCCGATCGCTGGGTCTACCATGGGACAAGATGCCTGCGCCTGGAGGGCGGGGCTGAGTCGGGTAGCCGGGTAAGCAATCCCACAACGCCTGAGTATGGTCCGGGGTTCGATATAAGTATATAGTAAGCCCTTAATACACACAATGTGTTTTAAAGCCGTGATGGCAGTGATCCACCAGAAAACTCCAAGGTTAAGCGTGCTTGCCTTGAAGCGGTCCCGGGATGGGTGGATCCTGGTCGGACCGGGAGCCCGCGGGTCGGGGCCTAGTAGAGGGCCGGGGAGTTACAGTATGGTATCAGAGCCGGTTCCCAGCCGAAAATTGTGCCAGCGAGGACGCTGGGCCTCCAAGGGGGGTGGATTGTGAGGCCCGCTGGGTCTACCGTGGGACAAGATGCTTGCGCATGGAGGGCGGGGCTGAGTCGGGTAGCCGGGTAAGCAATCCCACAACGCCTGGGTATGGTCCGGGGTTCGGTATAAGTATATAGTAAACCCTTAATAGACACAACGCGTTTTAAAGCCGTGCTGGCAGTGATCCGTCAGAAAACTCTAAGGTTAAGCTTGCTTTCCTTGGAGCGGTCCGGGATGGGTGACCTACTGGGAAGTTTTTCCATATTTCTACGGTGAGCCAAAAGCGGACAATATTGTGTCGGGTGGGGCCCTTGGGTGGATCCTTATCGGACCGAGAGCCCGTGGGCCGGGGCCCAGTGGAGGGCCGGGTTTTTACAGTATGGTATCAGAGCCGGTTCCCAGCCGGAAATTATGCCCGCGAGGACGCTGGGCCTCCAAAGGGGGTGGATTGTGAGGCCCGCTGGGTCTACCGTGGGACAAGATGCCTGCATCTGGAGGGTGGGGCTGAGTCGGGTAGCCGGGTAAGCAATCCCACAACGCCTGGGTTTGGTCCGGGGTTCGATATAAGTATATAGTAAGCCCTTAATAGACACAACGCGTTTTAAAGCCGTGATGGCAGTGATCCGCCAGAAAACTCCAAGGTTAAGCGTGCTTGCCTTGAAGCGGTCCCGGGATGGGTGACCTACTGGGAAGGTTTTTCAGATTTCTGCGGTGAGCCAAAAGCGGACAATATTGTGTCGGGTGGGGCCCTCGGGTGGATCATGGTCGGACCGGGAGCTCGCGGGTCGGGGCCCAGTGGAGGGTCGGGGCGTTACAGCAAAGATATTTCAGGAATTTAGCATAGGATGGGATTTGCTTAATGGCATCTAGAAGAGGTTCTTAAAAACTTCTATCATTTCATCTAGTTTAGAGTTTCTATATGGAATTGAAGTAGGGTCTGCTTGAGCCTCAGGAAAAGGAACCTTAGGAACGTAAGTCTTAGGGTTTAGTTTGTTCTCATGAGATGATGTCGTGTTTGGCGATGCATGTAAATCTTCATTTGATGATGTATGAGATTGAGATGCATGCAAATCTTGATCACATATGGCTTTTGCCGATTTCTCTATATGGACAAACGTTTTATCACTTCGGAGAGTTGTTGCAGCTAGGACTTGTTCATGGGATGAGTCTACAGAATGTTGACCTTTGAGGTTGGGAATAGGTTGGTTAGGCAATTTTCCTTCTTCCCTTCTTGACACAACATTAGCTAGTTGACCCAATTGAACTTCTATCTTAGCTAAAGATGGAGAGTGAGAATGCATTAGTTTGGTTAACTCATCCATATTTGGGCTTTGATCCGGTTGTGGTAGAGGCAAAGATGATTGGCATGCGGGTACTTGATTTTGTGGAGGTCCATATGGTTTATATTCCCAAGGTTTAGGTGGTTGATCTTAGTAAGGCCGATATGGAGGTTGGAATGGAGGGGATTAGCCTTGAGAATTAGTAGGATATGACGGTCAAAATTTCAAAGGATAACTTGGGGCTTGCACACCCATAGGTGGCCTTGAATTAAAAGAAGTTGGTTGTTGGCTGGGTGTCCTCCAAGAAAAATTTGGATGGTCTCGCAAACCAGGATTGTAAGTGTTTGAATAAGGATCATAGGCTGGCTTAGATTGACCATAAATTACATTTATATGTTCTTGTACTAACTCTGGGTAATGGCATACTAAATGACAATCTGTGACATCATGGCTGGGGGCAAAATATAAGAAACAAAGTTCCCCTGAAAATGGAAGCATAGGAGAATTCAAGGAATTAATTTGATTTGTCATTTGGGTAAGAACTTGATCGAGCTTCCTACTCAATGCATCAACTTGTTGGGCAATGCGAGTTGACTCATTTAGTTCAAGGACTCCTCTAGGAGTAGGTTGATTTGAAGATCCTCGGTTGTTTCTAGAAGAAATAGCATAATGTTGGGAATTCTCAGCAAGTTTCTCAAAAAGTGTCCAAGAATCATCCAGTAGGTTGGTTATGAAAACTCCACCACATGCGGCATCTATAGTCAATTCATGCTTCTCATTAAGACCTTTATAAAAATGTTCTACCATGGTCCATTGAGGAAATTGATGATGGGGACACTTCCTAAGGAGCTCTCTATAACGATCCCAAGCTTCATGGAATGCTTCATCATCAGCTTGCTTGAATGAAGAAATTTCATGACGAAGGTCACTAGTCTTAGTAATCAGGAAGAATTTTTCAAGGAATTGGGCTTATAATTGAGGCCAGGTAGTAATAGATCGAGTTTTCAAAAAAGTAAGCCAATGTTTAGCTTTACCCTTAAGAGTAAAAGGAAACAGTTTGAGTCGCCAAGCATCTTCAGTAAAATTGTTGACTCTCATGAATGAACTCCTCAATATGATTATAAGGGACTTCATGAGACAATCCGTGAAAGGTTGGTAGAGATTGTAAAAATTATGGCTTAATTTCGTAATGGGCTGCCCCAATCACTAGAGGTTGAATGCAAGAGTTGGAAGTGAAAGAATTCGGAATATAGAAATCCTTCATGGCCCTACGACCTTGATCTTCAGGTTGGTTAGGATTAACATTGGGTTCAGGATAGTCATTAGGGTTATCCATGGTTTGATGAGGAGGAGAAGAAACTAAAGGTTTATGGAATGCACACAAGAAGCAAAAAAAAATTTCAATGTAAGAGAAAGATCTGGATCCTTATCGTCATTCATTCACACATCACAAAGATCTAAGAGAGTTTCGAAATTCAAATAGTGCAATCTCGATGACGTGTTTGTTGGCGATCACTCCTTCACCGCTCAGAAGGATGCTTCGTCGTTCTCCTCCTAATGATCACACAAAGATATGAAAATATTAGCACTAAAACTATTTTTGGTCTTTTATATAGTAAACAACACAAAACACTTTTCCCCGGCAACGGCGCCAAAATTTTGATAGAGCTTGAAAAGTGTCGTGGCTTAATAAGTCTACTCAAAATTACAAATTTATAATCAAACTACTAACTAACTATTTTAGGGGTAGCTAGCAGTGAGTCCGAGTCGATCCACAGGGAAATATGATTGACTTGAGATACTTTGTATAGTCTCCTACTAATGAGTTAAGGAAATGTTTAGAATTTGAGTTAAACTAGCTTGAAATTAAAGGATTTATAGATGCAGGAAGAGGGACCAAGGAATTCTTAATCCGTAACACGGGTTCTACCAGGTCTTCCTAAGATTAGGGTATACTAATCACATTGAATGACTTTCCTAATGGTTGATAGGTGAATGACTAGTTCTCCCTATCACTCAACAAGTTTTGATTAGGATCCTTTGTCGGTAAGAGCAGTTATCTAAAAGTCAGTGACCTAATGATTAGTTATGATCACCACTAATGAATCCATTGATTAGGATGAATTCATCGCGAGAAAATAGTTATAATACGGATTTAGGTGTAAGATCAAGATGGTTCTCGCACGTTGATGAGCCAAATCTACATAGATAGGATAAATGGAGGGTTAGGAATAGAATGTGGTGGTTCTAGCACTATACAATCCCTAATCACGGAGAAGAATTCACCTGAGATACCATGGTTTTAGCATGATCCTCCTATTAGATGAGTCCAATCCAAGCCCTAACATGCCTTAACTTTAGATCTAAAACATATTAGAACAATCCAAATGTCCAACAATGAATCAACACCAAAATTATAAAAGAATTAAGTTCAATCTGTATAAGCCATGCAAAAAGGTATACAAGCCCTAAATCTTATAAATCCTTAATAGAAACCCTAGTTACATCATAAGAATCCCTTAGCGAGGGGTTTAGTTACTCATCTTTAGGGTTTGATCCACAGCCGAAGGTTGATGAAGCTCTTCCGCCATCGATCTCCTCCAAAAGAATCTCCAAAGAAAAGTTAAGAAGAATACCAGAAAGTTCAGAAAAAAGGTTCCTAGGAAGAGCCCCTAGAAAACCCTAGAAACTGCCTATTTGTATCCTAGGGACCTCCCTCTCACGGATTAGATCAATGAAGTATTGATCGAAGACTAACAAAGCCAAATTATAAGAGTGATTTGTGCACTTTTCAAGTCCTATCACTCTATCAGGTGACCTCTTTCTTATTTAAGCTATCTTGTATCTCCTTTACATTGAATTTTTGGATAGCGACCTTCTACATATTTTTTTTCCTTAGGATGCACACATTGAGGACAATGTTGATTTTAGGTTGGGGGTGTAGACATTCATGACCTTATTTATGCTACCTTGTGGGTTTAATAGTGTTGAATTGAGTATGTTACTAGAAATTATACATGAGCTGAAAATTTTATGCTTATTATACATGTTGCTTTCACATGGATTGACCGATACATTGATTGCGTGTGTGATAACCTAAAGGTAGAACAACATGTGGTTCACACACGAACACCTTATGTGCAGTAGCAATTATACTCACAAGAGAAATGAGCATGCTATTGTTAATATGGACCATGATTTCAACTTTAACTAGTATGTTGAGTAGTGCATGCAAATTTTTTTTTTTTTGATCTTAATCAAGCTGTGCCTAAACGACTATTAAGTGATATATTGAGTAACCGGGTGTTCTTTCCTCAGGAAGCGGAGAGCTTGCGTAAAAAGGTAGAACCACTGATAGCTAAAGAAAGAAGAAGAAAAAAAAAGTTGTAGTTTAAGTGATCTACAGAGTCACTGGGTGTTCTTGCCTCAGGAAGTGGGGAGCTCGTGTAAAAAGGTAGAACCACTTATAACTATTAAAAAAAAAGAGCATGTTGTAGTTAAAGTGTGAGGGTTGGATGATTGGTCAGGAAGATAGTATTGTGTTTGGACTAATGATGAGTAGAAGTTGTTTCTGTATGTAACTTTTATTTGCCATGTAGTGCCCTGATCCGCGAAGGATCAACCGGGCCTGGCGGCTCGAACCGGAACCTAACTAAGTGCAGAAACATTTTGACGAGGGTTCCCTCTATTCTATTGGTCTCCTTAAACAATTCATAAGCACCCTTATTAAAACGATTATCACAAAAATCAAATGATATAATAAAGATATGATTCAAAACCTCAAAAAGGTTAACATTTACACATCATACTCTCATAGGAGACTATTTAACAAAAGGGTAAAGAGACGATCACCGCTACTCAAGCACCGCCAGACATCATCGCCTACCAAACACCTGCCCGGTAGGGGCCACTGAAGAAGAGCTAATGCCTGCACATGCAAAACGCAGTCCGGATAGGAGTGAGCAACTAAGCTCAGCAGGGAAACTACACTACGACTCACACAAGGAGGGAACACAACAGTGTCACCCTCAAGCAAGCCTGTGTGTACACAGGAGCCCCATAACCCCACCACGTGTCCCTGAACGTAGGAAACCAACACTGCAGACTCACAAGCAGGAAACCGGTACTGCTAGTGGGGAAACAACACCGCTGAGTAGGCACACCCTCTACTACAGAGTCATAGAACACTGGACACCGGCTACACCTCAGAACCGGCTCGAGGCCGACAAGACTTCTAAATCATCAATCAATCTGTATTCAAGTCATCTAAACCTATCATTGATATCGACTGAATACTACCATCCGATCCTGAACCACGCTACCCGCCACGGTTCTAGAGCTAGATCCGAGCTAAGCAAAAGCCTCAGATTGGCGATCAACCCATCGCCCACGCCCTATACTTATGCATCTAATGCAAACAAAGCCATGTATGATCATACACATAGATAACAATTCAGGCATGAAACAATGTGCGAATTATTACACAGGGCCAGGCGCAGCACACAACTCGCCAAGGGGTGAACATGGCAAGGGTCTAGATAAATTGCATATTTTATTCTACACATCCCAAGGAGCGTGATCCCCTTGGTTCAACCACAAGCCAAGCACATAACCTACGCAGATATAATAACATTATTATAATGCGATAACGAACAACTCAATTTATCCAATTAGAGCAAATGCCCTACTAACTCTGTAAAATCATAATTATCAATCTAACTATCCGATTGATGTGAAAGTTGATATGCCCACTCAGTGGCACATCTTGAATCACATATCCAAAAACTAGATCAATCGGCTAAATGAAAGTTGATCAAAACATACAATTTTCGTAAAAATCTAGATTTGATAAATAAATCAAAATCCTATTCAAAGTAACTTGGATTAAAACAAAAATCTCCAGATCTCTTCCAAAGATCATCAAGATCATCGCACCCAAGAATAAACTTAATTAAATAATTGAAGACCACTTAATTACACTAATCAAGCTAACTATCCTGTTTCAGCACAGACAGTCCATGTAATTCGCCAGAAATGGTACAAAGCTCCAAAAATCATGAAACCAGATGAAAATGAAAGCTAACTCAGGGATCTATAACTTGCATTATGAATACCAACTCTGAGCTTGCACATATAGCTCAGAAATCATATTAGAAAACCACTGTTCTAATTAAACCAGAAAATCCAAAAATAATATATTGAAATCTTGCTTAAATCCACATTAAATCCAAAACAAATCCTAGCAAACATTAATCAGGTGATAAACAAGCTATCAAGCATCATCTAGCATAGTTTAATTGTTGAACAATCAATTAAATAACACATAAACACCTAATCTAAGGTATAATGAAGAAACCTACCAAGCCACGCTAATCCACGTTTGATTCTCAATCAAACTGTCTAAGGAAGGTGTAGGTCTCTTCCTCTAGCTCCTGGCAAGCTTCCCAAGCCGCTGGATCAAGCTCCAAATGAGAATTTCTAAGGTATGAGGAGAGGAGAAGAAAAACTGAAAAAACAGAGGGGTCTTAGGTTACTTATAGGCTCGATTCCGATCGATCGGTTCTAAGACCGATCGGTCATACAAGGCCGGACTAGGCCGGTTCGCGTCCTTATCCGGACACGTCAGCCGCATCCTTATCCAGACAACTGACATAGGTCCGATCGATCGCTCCCAGGAGCGACCGATCGCACATGGGCCGCCAGCTGTCCTAAAGACATGCTTTCACGCACCCGAGCTTGGATCTTTCGATCCAAAGCCCGTCTAAGGTTCTAACAAGCACATAAATCAAACATAGTCTTATGTGTGCACACGCGGGTGTGAAACAAACCGACAAGACACAATTTACCAAATTACCCTGCGGTCCACAACGAGCCATAGGCCCGATTTAGACGGTCGATCCAGGAGTAGAGGGACATGTCCTCACATGTCACGTCACATGTGTTCATCTGGATGGTGATTAGCATGTTTGAAGTGTAGAAGTAAATTTCATGTGTTGGTAGTATGTGTATGAGTATAAGAAATTTTCGTGCTCAGTACTATATAGAACACTATTGACCTGATAACGTAGAATTCTTATTATGCATGTATACAACCTTAGACCATTGACGTGCTCTGTACGATATAGAACACTATTGACCTGATAAGGTAGTTCTCTGTCTTCGCGGACCATCAGAGCTTAAGGCACGTTTTCACCCAAAGTGACCTCAACCTGAGGCAGCGACGTTGGATGGAGCTACTGGAGGACTAAGATTTTGAGTTGCATTACCATCCGGGTAAGGCAAACGTCGTAGCAGACGCGCTGAGCAGACAGGTGAGAGACACCAGAGCAGCAGTTGCAGGGTTGTCAGCGCGGCAGTGGCAGGCACTTGAGACATCGGACCAGTTGGGGCTCGAGTTCAAGGAGCAGGGATCCAGCAGCTTCCTCTATGCAGTACAGAGTATGCCAGCGGTCCTAGCCAGAGTATTAGAGACACAACACAGTGACCCAGAGCTCGAGGAGTTACGCACATCGATGGGAATGGAGGGCGCAGACAGGGACTGGGCAGTATCGCCAGACGGAGGGCTACGGTTCCGAGGCAGAGTAGCAGTTCCAGCAGATCTGGTTCTTCGAGACGACGTCCTATGAGAGTTTCACCACTCTCGCTTTGCAGTTCATCCCGGTGGCACCAAGATGTACCAGGATCTTCGACGACAGTTCTGGTGGCGCGGGATGAAGAGAGTAGTGACAGAATTCGTATCGCGCTGCCTTACCTGTCAGAAGGTTAAGGCAAAGCACCAGCGAACTTTGGGGTTACTTCAGCCGCTTCCACTAGCTGAGTGGAAGTGAGAGCACATCACGATGGACTTCGTGACCGGGCTACCGAGATCGCCTAGGGGGAATGACGCGATTTGGGTTATCGTTGATCGATTGACCAAATCGGCGCACTTCCAGCCTATGCGGACGACAGACTCGACTGACAGGTTGGGCATCTTGTACGACAGAGAGGTAGTCAGACTACACGGGGTTCCAGTGTCGATAGTGTCAGACCGTGACCCCAGGTTCACTAGCAGGTTCTGGCGAGGCTTTCAGGAGGCAGGTGGCACACTCTTGATGTTCAGTACGGCGTTCCATCCGCAAACAGACAGGCAGTCAGAGCGGACGATCCAGATCTTGGAGGACATGTTGAGAGCATGTGTCCTCGACGCAGGAGGCAGCTGGGAGGAGCACGTTCCCTTGGTGGAGTTCACCTACAACAACAGCTACCAGTCCAGTCTTGGAGTAGCACCTTTCGTGGCGTTGTACGGTAGGTCTTGTCGTTCCCCAGTTTGCTGGTCAGAGGCTGGAGAGGCGTCACTCACCGGTCCAGACATCGACAGGAGGTCGTCAGAGAGGTTAGTGCAGATCAGGCAGAGGCTTCTGACGGCTCAGAGCTGGCAGAAGAGTTATGCAGATCAGAGACGACGACCGTTTGAGTTTGTTGTTTGAGACAATGTGTTCCTGTTGGCTCCGAGGTTCGTCGGACCGTTTGAGGTCCTAGAGAGGGTCGGCGAGGTAGCCAACCGCTTGGACCTTCCTCAGCACATGTCAGCTGTGCACCCGACTTTTCACGTGTCGATACTGAGGAAGTACCACCCCGACCCATCGCATGTCATCAGAGTGGATGACATTGGGCTTGAGGCAGATGCGACGTTCGTTGAGCAGCCAGTTCGAGTACTTGACCGGAGGGATCAGGTCTTGCGGGGCAAGACGATTCCCTTGGTCAAGGTATTGTGGAGGCACAGAGACGTCGAGGAGATGACCTGGGAGCGCGAGCGCGTATGCGACAGGAGTATCCGCACTTGTTCCCTTCTCGAGGTAACTTTTGTCCTGTCTTCTAGCGTAGTTGTTTCTTTCTCTTTCCGAGCCCAACCTTTATCGAATCTCGGGATGAGATTTCCTTTAAGGGTATTAGGATGTGAGGACCCGTCCCTCTACTCCTGTGGCTCGTTGTGGACCGCAAGGGCAATTTGGTAAATTGCGCCTTGTCGGCTTGTTCCACACCCGTGTGTGCACACACTGACCATGTTTGTGGTAATGTTTGGCTAAAATGGTTAGTGGGACCCGGGATCGAAAGATCCGGGCTTGGGTTTGAGTTTTAGCCCAAGTCTAGCTTTCTGCACCTAAGGGATCGATCTTCTTTGCTAGAGGATCGATCTCTTAGTGCCAGAAAGTCAAACCCGATTTGGCAAGGAAGATCGATCTCTCTTGAGTCGATTCATTCGTCTATAAAATGAACGAAACGTTTTTCCTTTGATTTTTTTTGGAAATCCGAGTTTTGAGCCGTGTTCTTGCTGGATTTGACTTTGTTTGAGGAAGATCTAAGGCCTAGTAGCTTGGATTGAAGCTGTTATTGCATATGTAGGGATCCTACCTACTTTTTTTCGGGTTTTTGGAGTTTTTCCGGCTTGATTGTGATCTTTTGCTTAGATCTGTTAAAATACATGTTTGTTTTCCATGATCTCACCGGTTTTGAACTCATGGTTCCTTGATCTACCAGATCTCAGAGTTTTGGGGGATTTGGTTGTGTTTTCCGGCGGTATTTCTCGCCGTCCGGTCGTCGGAGAACCCATTCGAATCGATCTCCCTTGAGGGAAGATCGATCACTTGTGGGGCATCATGCCCAGCCCGAGCAGGATCGATCCCTCGGTTGGAGAAGATCGATCCTTGCCTAGGCTGGAATGGCGGTTTCTAGGTCACGAAGAAGATCGATCTTTCTGGTGGAGAAGATCGATCTCCTTCGGTTGACAGGGACGAGTTTTCTCCCAAGTATTAAGAAGATCGATCTCCCTTGGAAGTGGGATCGATCTTTTACTGGCTGAGGAGTGTTTTCAAGTGTCCTTTGCCCGTGGGGCTTTGTATGATGGTTTTCTTTATCGCCTTGTACATGGTATATATGTTTATGCATGTTAGCCCTATAATAGGGGGGCAGTGGTGAACCGGGGGAGTGATGACTCCCGGGATGTTTAGAATAAACGGGCGGGTAGCCCTACAGCTTTCCCTAGCCTTGCATGCTGGCGTGCGCCGAGGGCTTTATCTGTGATGTCTGTGAGCTGTTGTTTGCGGGGTTGTTTCCTGATGCAGGTGTTGTGGTGGACTGCTGACAGTTGGTGGTAGTACCACTGTAGCAGCTATTAGACATTACTTACCTGTTCACCACCCCGGGCCGGCAGGGTGCCGTGCCCTGACCTTGTTTGATGTATGATCACATACTGTTGCATGCTTACCTGTATTATCCTGCGTATGATCATAGCATGCATTGTGTTGTGCATTAGTTTCATCTGTGTAGGACGTTGGTGATGGGTTGATCGCCTATCCGGGGCTTTCGGGTAGTCTAGATCTAGCTCTAGGACCGTTGCGGGTAGCTTGATCCAGGACTCGATTTGTAGCATTCAGTCGATATCGATGATAGGGTTAGATGACCTGAATACATGTTGTTTGAGGTTTAGAGGTCGTGTTGTCTCCAAGTTGAATCTGAGGTGTAGCCGGTGTCCGGTGTTCTTGACTCTTGGGTCGAGGAGTGTCTACCCAGCGGTGTCCTTGCCCGCAAAATAGTGTCCTGTCTCCTGTTGAGAGTCTGCAGTGTTTGGGCCTGCGTTCACAGACTTTCCGGTAGGTTTATGGGATCCTTGTATACACCCAGGGTAGATTTGGGGGCAGCACCGTTGTGTTCCCTCCCTTGTGAGTGTCGTAGTTTAGTGTCCCTGGTGAGGTTAGTGCTCACTCCTGCCCGGGTTGCGTTTTGCATGTGCTGTCGCTAGCTCTTCTTCGGTCGCCCCTACCGGGCCGGTGTTTGGTGACGTGGCAGCGTCTGGCGGTGCTTGAGATGCGGCGATCGTCAGTTATATCCTTTTGCTTAGTTAACCTCCTACGGGAGAGATTTTATATAACTTTTACCCTGTTGAGGATTTGTAATATATTCAGTTTCAGTTTTGAGGTTTGTAATTGTATGTTAATACAGGATGATTATGAATTGGTAGGGAGACCACTATGATTAGAGGGAAACCTCACCAAATTTTTCGCAGTAGGTTAGGTTCCAGTTCGCGTCGCCTGGCCCGGTTGGGCCTACGCGGGTCGGGGCGCGACATATATACTTGCATCAATGATCATATATAAAGATTCCGATGGTGGACGTTGACTTAGACCAATGTTTGTTCTCTTGATTAAATCGGTTTCTTCAATTTAGATTATTTCTCATTTGTTTTCGTCATATTCAAAACCCCCATCTTTGTTCACATAGCACAAAACTCAGGCTAGATACTCCTCGTGGGATCGACTCGTACTCGCACTACTACATTTATTTTAAAGAGTATTGTTTTTATTTTTGGTTGCTTGTGACATCACATTAAATTTTGATGCCGTTGCCGGGGAGTGATTCTAGTTTAATTTCGTGCTTATTGTGATCTTTATTTTGAAAAAAATTGTTTATTTGCGCTTTATGATAGAATTTTTATTTATTTAGATTACTCTAGACCTTTTCTTGATTTGTTTTTCTTAGTTCATCGGAGTTTTCTTGATTGTTTATGAGTATAACCCGATCTTTTAATCAATATGATTTGCAGTACGATCCATAGATAGAAAGAACTTTACACATGTTGAGGAGGGAAGCTCGGAAAAACTTTGAGAACAATTTGACTCTTGATCTCCTATCTGCTAGCGATTCTGGATTAGAAGAGGAAGAAGTCATGGCCGGAAATCGAACTTTGAAAGAGCTTACCACCCCTGATTTTAATCAACAACATTTATGCATTACTTTCCCTACTGTGGATGCTCCTACTACTTTTGAATTGAAATCTAGACTAATACATCTCTTACCCACTTTTCATGGTCTTGCAGGTGAAGATCCTCATAAGCATTTAAAAGAGCTTCATGTTGTATGCACAAGTATGAAACCCACGAGGGTGACTGAAGATCAAATTAAGTTAAGAGCTTTTCCATTTTCTTTGAAGGATTCGGCTAAGGATTGACTTTATTATCTACCCTCCGGAAGTATTACCACATGGAATGAGATGAAAAGGGTGTTTTTGGAGAAATATTTTCCAGATTCAAGAGCGGCGAACATTCGAAAAGAAATTTGTAGTGTAAGGCAGTACAATGGAGACTCTTTACACGAGTATTGGGAACGTTTCAAGAAACTTTGTGCAATTTGCCCCCATCATCAAATTAGTGAGCAATACTTATCCAATATTTTTATGTGGGCCTTCTACCCACAGACAGAAACATGATTGATGCCGCTAGCGGAAGAGCTTTGGTGGACAAAACTCCTGAAGCCGCGAGAAACTTGATTGCAGATATTGCAGCTAATTCTCAACAATTTAGCACTAGACTTGATCCATTATCAAAACATGTTAATGAGGTAAATGTTTCATCCATTGAACAACAGATTATGAGTCTAACTTCTCTTGTTCGTCAATTGGTTGTAGGTAATATGCAAACATCGAAGGCTTGTAGAATTTGTTCAGTGGTAGGACATCAAACCGATATGTGCCCAACTCTTCAAGATGAGCCCATTGAACAAGTGAATGCATCTGGTAGTTTCCCTAGACAACCGTAAAGGAAATATGATCCCTACTCGAACATATATAATCCTGGATGGAGGGATCACCCCAATTTCAGCTATGGGAATCCGCAAGTAAATCAGTCCGTGAGTCAAAACCGACCAAGTGGCCAGCAATATCAACAATATAGGCAGCCATATCCTCCAAGACAACAACCGATTCCAACTTCTAATTCTGGTATGTCTTTAGAAGATATTGTTAAATATCCTGCCACTAATACTTTGCAATTTCAACAAAAAATGATGGCTAGTATTCAAGGTTTGGACCACCAGATGGGCAAGATGGCAACCACAATTAGTAAGCTAGAGGCACAAAGTTTGGGAAAATTACCCTCTCAAACAGTAGTAAATCCAAGAAAAAAATGCAAGTGCAATCATTTTGAGAAGTGGTAAAGAAGTTGAGATTCCAGTAAAGAAAGCCCTTGCATCGTCGGAGCAAGAAAAAGTACAAAACATTGTTGCGAACAAGGATATCCCTGATGACGATGATGTACCAAAGCATAAGTTCCCACCTCTTTCTGATTATAAACATGTACCTTTTTTTCCTTAGGCGTTATTAGGATCTAAAAGAGAGGAGCAGAATAAAGATTTATATGAAACATTTCGCCGATGCGAGGTAAATATTCCAGTTTTGGATGCTATTAAACAAGTACCTCGTTATGCTAA
Source organism: Narthecium ossifragum (assembly GCA_963920575.1). Lineage (NCBI taxonomy): Eukaryota > Viridiplantae > Streptophyta > Magnoliopsida > Dioscoreales > Nartheciaceae > Narthecium > Narthecium ossifragum. The sequence goes on along the minus strand of OY986967.1, from coordinate 18,005,000 downwards.
ATTCTTGAAAGAATTGTGTACAAATAATAGTAAACAGAAACTTAAAGGATGTGAGAAGGTAAGAGTAGGTGAGAATGCTTCTGCAGTTATTCAAAGAAAAATCCCTGCGAAGTGCAAAGATCTAAGTATGTTTACTATCCCATGTACAATTGGTAATACTAAATTTGAAAGGGCCATGATAGATTTAGGAGCTTCTATCAATACCATGCCATATTCTTTATATTCTTCTTTGAAACTTGGACATTTGAATGAAACTGGTGTTGTGATTCAATTGGCTGACAGATCTAATGCCTATCCTAAAAGTGTAGTTGAGGATATTCTTATGCAAGTTAATGATGTAGTTTTTCCTGCTGATTTCTATATACTTGATATGGAGAATGGTGATCACACTACTCCTATTTTGTTGGGAATACCATTCTTAAAGACATCCAATACTAAGATAGATATGCATAGTGGCACACTTACCATGGAATTTTATGGTGAAATTGTTAAGTTTAAAATATATGATGCCATGAAGTATCCTACTGATGATTATCATGTTTATTCTATTGATGTGAGGGAATTAGAAGTTGCAGTTGGAGATACTTCGAGGGAATTTCTACAGAAGGCATATGAAGAAGCTATCCAGTCTTGGCCAGTCGACCGCGAGGAAGATTTGATCGACCGTCGAGAATACCTTGAGCACTTATTCGACGAACCTCCTGCAACTGAAGTTGAAAGCATTCCTATTACATCGCGAGGAATATTTCCTGTGGCGATTTCATCTTCATTATTGATTAAAAAGGAGATGACCTTAGTAGATATTTTCATATCTCAACGGATTTATTTTCGATCATGTGATCTTGACATCCTTGACAATGCGAACTACGATATTATTAATAGGTCAATGGATGATTTGATTATAGTTGAGCATAATGTTGACTCCTTTCTTCCTGATCATCTGGATGACATGTATTTCTGTTTGAGAAATCTAGCTATCTTGTTTGCTGGTGTTAGTATGGAAAAGATAGTTCTCATTTTTGAAATATGCCACTTGGGTTCATATGCTAAATTAACCTTGGTGGCCCTATTGAGGTTAAATATTCAGATTATGGCACCCAGTGACTTTACATCCCTTCATGCTACAGAACATCCCCCGAGGGCATGATTAAAAATCTCTATATTGTACATAGTGGTTTAGTTGGCTTTATTTGCTTTCTTGTGTGCTTGAGCGTGCTTGAATTATTTTTAGGTTGTGTGCTTGCATGTTTGCTTTTGTTTTGCTTTGCTTTAGTTTTTAGGTACTCGAGCATACACTATCCTACCTGAAGAATTCACCCCAGCCATGGTTGTTATGGAAATTCGGCCACCCTGAGAAGCCTTGGACAGAATTTCGGCTATTCTGTCAGTTGAAATTCAAAGTTTGGCAACTCCCATACAGATTAAAGAAGGACGCATGAAGTCGAGCCAATGACAATAAACAAAAGCGTTGCTTGGGAGGCAACCCAAGGGGGAGTACGTTCCTTTCTCTTTTTTTTCGCATTTATATTTTAGTTAGTTTTACCTTTTCTTTACATTTCACCTTACATTGGGGACAATGTCAGTTTCAAGTGTGGGGGAGGAGATCTAGGCTGCATATGCCATGAGCAAGAATTAATTAAGCTTGAATTATTCATAACATGATTGAATGAGTAATCTTGAAGATCAAATGAAGAATTCTACCTTTCATATTGAAGATCAAATGAGATCATGAGCGTACAAGCCAGGTAAAAAGCTAGAACATAGCTGTTTTTGCTAGAACAGAAAATCAAATTAAAATCCAGGAAAAACTTGTATAAATCGAACTTAAATCCAAAACAATTCACATTAAACTCCAATCAATTACTAAGCAAGCCTAAACACATCATCTAGCATAAAGAAATCAAAGAAACAAAGATCCAAACAACCTAGAACACTAAACAAGGGTTTAAGTGAAGAATTCTACCTTTCTATGCTAATCCACTATTAATCCTTGATTAATATGTGCTAGGAAGGTATGGATCTGCTCCTCCCCTTGCTGGCGACCTCTCCAAGCTGATGGAACACCATTAACCACGAAACCCGAGTGACGGTGGAGAGAAGAAGAAAAGAGAAGAAACAGAGGAGCTAGCGGGTACTTATACCAGCCGTGTCCGATCGATCGCATAGGAGCTGGCGGATACTTATACCAGCCGTGTCTGATCGATCGTATAAAGCAGCGATCGGTCGGACTAGGTCAGTTCTGTACCTACTTGCTCAACGTCGGTTCAAGCGTCGGTGTCGACATAGAGTCTTTTCTTATTTGCTAGATTTAATGAACATCTATCTTTCGATTTGAAACTTGTTATGGATCTTTTTGAGACTAAGATACATTGCAAACCATGTTTTGATATAGTTGTATGGTTTGTTAGTATATGAACTTGTAGCAGATGCTTGTAAATTGTTAATGGGAATTAGTTGTGAAGTGCAATTGTCAATTTTTTGGTTGTAGATCTGTATTTTCTGTAGTAGCAGGTGCTTTTATCTTCCTATATTTGTCATGTCAAATAAATTTACAGTAGAATGTTGACTATTAAAAGATTATTAGCGGCGAATGCAATTGCCATCGAATGTTGTTAATTATAGTGGCATCTAAAATTGTCGTTAAAAATGATCTTTAATTGTCAAATGAAATCAAAATCAAAATGCTTCTAGTGGCAATATCAAATGCCGCTACAAGTATCCAAATTTAGCGACAAATCCAATAGCCACCGAATGTTGCTAGTTTTAGCGACGTATACAATTGCCGCTAAACATGCTCTATAATTGCACTTGTAGCGGCAATATCAAATGCCGCTATACTTTGGAAGATTTAGCGGCAAATACAAATGCCGTTGGAAGGTTGAGGTTGATGCATTAGAGGCGACCAATACCGGCCATTGAATCGCCGTTATTAATTGCCGGTATAAGAAACAAGTTATACCGGCGATTGTTGGAACATTCACCGGCTATCTCTATAATGGCCGCCATATCCTTTTCCCGACCCCACTTCAAACGGCGATTGGGTGATCGCCGGTGAATCCAAGGGCGGCAATTGTAATGGTCGCTAAATATCCCCATAATCACCGCTAAAGAACGTTTCTGTTGTAGTGGGGTCATATGTGCATTATGTGGGTGTGAAACCGACCACCAAGGCGTAATTTACCAAAGTGCCATTGGGGTCCAAAACAACGATGCGATCAACCATTCGCAAAGGAAGGCCAACTGAGCCAAACCATAAAAACAGACCCTTGACCTAACGCGGTCAAACCAGATTTGAGGTACGGGTCCTCACAATTTCATGTGAACATTGCCAGAACCCTTCCCTCCAACGATCCTCTTCCTTGACCTCGCACCACCTATCACATCCGCTTCTAAAGATGTGATAATGTAAGATTAACTCAGCTCTTAATAATTTGTCACATCCCCTTATGAAGATGTGATAAAGCATGATTAACTCAAATTCTCTTATCTTTTACTAGTCCTCTTGCTCTCCCTTCTCTTCAATTTTTGCTGACCTAGCTTGTAGGTATGGAAGAATGATAAAAGGATAAGGATGAGTTCATCAAAGAGATTGGAGAGAAGTTTGAGATCCACTAAATAAAATTGAAGAGGGATTTAGGGTCCTTCAGAGGATAGGGATGAACTTGGATTTAGAATGTCCAAGAGGATTGGGCAAAAACTATTAAGGGGATTGGTGTAGTTTTTAGGGTCCATAAGAGGATAGAAATGAAGCTTTTAAGGGCCTATTTGGCACTTGGGGATCTCGGTGGATCCGCGAGATGGGGGGACGCGCAGATCCCGTGGTGTGGGATCCTCGTGTTTGGATCTCGCGCAGATCCCATTTTCGCATCTGCTTCAAAGGAGCGAACGCCGCGCACGGGATCTTCCTCCGTTGATACCCGCGGATACCATTCCGTGAGTACCATGGATCTCATGTGCCAAACGCCCCCTAAAAGGATTGGAGAACGGAATCCACAAGAAGATAAGAATGAACTTTTAATTGGATTGAAGAAGTAATTGCAGTCCATCCAATTTACCCTTTTACCCCTGCTACTTCAACAAATTTACAAATCCGTCATTAAATTCAAACTCTTGTACTAATGACTAGTTAACCCACTAAGCAAATGCTGGTCTCCAATACTTAACCAAGTTAAAGATATTTCATCTCCGAAATTCCCATACTTATACGTCTATGTCCATGCAAAATAAACCGGATACTAAACCAAATACCTAGAGGACCCATCACTAACTCAATAACCAAGGTTCAACTTGAGAATGATTCACTATACCATCAAACACCCACACATTTAGCGCTCTCGATCGTAAACTACGCTCTGATACCCAAATTGTCACATCCCCTTCCAAAGATGTCTTTCCAAAGATGTTATAAAGCAAGATTAACTCAGCACTTAATAAATTGTCACCACCCCTGTCGAAGATGTGATAAAGAGAGATTAACTCAGATTTCGTTACCTTCTACTAGTCCTCTTAGTCTCCCTTCTCTTCAATCTTTGCTGACCCAACTTGCAGCTAATCTCTCTTCTTTTCTCTCTTTTTAGATCCCAAACCCAACAACAACAATTTAACCTAAAGAGAGAGATAAAAAGGACAATGGTCAATTCATTAATGAAATTGGAGAGAAGTTTGTGATCCATTAAGTACTATTGAAGATGGATTTGGGGTCCATAAGAGGATAGGGATGAACTTACAAAGTGAATTGAATATTGATTTTGAATCTCCAAGAGGAGTGGAGAGGTTTTTGAGGTCCACAAGAGGATAGAGATAAAGCTAGTAAAAGGATTGAAGAACTATTTGGAATCCACAAGAAGATAAGAATTAAAATTTTTAATTGGATTGAAAAGATAATTGGAGTCCATCCAATTTAATCTTTCCCCCTGCCACTCCAACAAATTTACAAATCTACCATCCTGCTAAAACTCTTCTACTAATGAATAATTAACCCTATAAGTAAATGTTAGTCTCCACACCGCCGCCAATCTCCTCCTTCCCCATCTCTTCCCCTTCGCCATCTCACTGTCGAACTCACCAAGCCCCACTGAGCTCCGCCCAATTTTCAACTCTAGATCCGACCTTACTCACTCAGCCTCTTTCTTCTCGCAACCATCCAATCTTGACCGCCATTGTAGCGAGCTTATCATAGCCATCTACTCTATCATGTACCACACACTAATCGTTGCCACACAGTGTCTTGGGATCTCCTGTTTCTAACTCTTTCGATGATCGATACAATCTTAGGCCGGCGCCTCAAGGAAAACTCAGCTTGAGGCTATTTATGCGGCAAGGTTTTCATGCTCAGAAGCCGTCTCAAATAAATGATGCAGAATATTTAAGAACACTAAATTTCATTAATAAGAAATGGGATACAAAACATTATCACCTATGGGAGATCTCTTTTTTTCACCAAATACTAGGAGATTCTTGCACTTTTCTCAAGTAGAACCTTGCTCCTCTTAGATCCAATGGGAAATTTGTGAAGACCTGCCCCTCTACCCCTGTGACTCGTTATAGACCGCAATGGTAATTTGGTAAATTGCACCTTGTTGGTTTGTTCCACACCCGCGTGTGCACACACTGACCATGTTTGTATTACTGTTTGATTAGAAAGGTTAGGAGGACCCGGGATCGAAATATCCGGGCTTAGGCTTAAGTTTTAGCCCAAGTCTAGCTTTCTGCACTTAAAGGATCGATCATTCCTTGCTAGAAGATCGATCTTTTAATGCCAGAAAGTCAAGGTGTGATCGTCATGAAGGATCGATCTTCCCTCAGGGAAGGATCGATCTTTCATAGGTCGGTTCGTTTGTCTATAAAACGGACGTAACCCTCTTCCTTGAATCCCTTTTGAAATCCGCGTTCTTGAGCTCAGAGCTGCCAAATTTTGAGAATATTTGGGACGATCCAAGGCTTAGCAGCTGGGATTGAAGCAGCTATTGCCTAGGTAGAGATCCTACCTATGTTTCTTTTCCAGGTTTGAGAGTTTGAGTTTGATTGAAGCTTGTTTTGCTTAGATCTTGATGAATACATGTTAGTTTGTAGTATTTCTACCAGTTTTGGACTCGTGGTCCTTCGTACTACCAGATCCCAGGGTTTTGGGGGATTTGGTGTAGTTTTCCGACGGTATTTCTCGCCGGAGGTTTGCCCGAGAACCCAACAAGATCGATCTTTCTTGGAGAAAGATCGATCCTTCTTGTTGGTCATGCTGAACCCGATGAAGGATCGATCATCTGGTTGGAGATGATCGATCGCGTGCCTTGGGTAGCATGGGATCCCCATTGTCGCAAGGAGGATCGATCTTTCTTGGCGTGGCAAGAGGGTGCCCTCTGTCACGAAGATGATCGATCTTCCTGGGAGGAAGGATCAATCTTCTTTGGCTCGACTGGAAGGGAAAGCTCTCTGTTGCTTGAAAGATCGATCCTTCCTTAGGGAAAGGATCGATCCTTTGAGGACAGAGAGGGATTTTCTTGGTTTTGCCCGCGGGGCTTTATATGTACAGTTTTCTTTATAGCTTTATATCTTGTACATACTCATAAGCATGCTAGCCCTATATTAGGGGCAGTGGTGAACCAGGAGAGTGATGACTCCTGGAATCTTAAGAATAAGCGAGTGAGTGGCCTTATCGCTTTCCATAGTCTTGCATGCCGGCGTGCGCCGAGGGCTTTTACCTGCGTGGTTTGTCTCTGTTATTTGCGGGGCTGCTTCCCGATGCAGGTTGCTGGTGAACTGATTGGCAGTTGGTGGTGTACCACTGTAGCAGTTGAAGACCTTTAATTATTGTTCATCACCCCGGGCCGATAGTGTGTCGAGCCTAGACCATGTTATGCTATCATCATATATTGTTGCATGCCTTAATTGTTTATATGCGTATGTTCATCACATGCATCTCTGTTGTTGCATTAGTTGCATGGTTAGGGCGTAGGCGATCTGTGGGTCGTCGTCCCGATGCTGGAAGCTCGGATTTAGCCCTAGGACCGGGGTTGGGTGGTTTGGACCCGGTTTGAATTGTGATGTCCAGTAGGACTTGCTGGTAGGCTTAGATGACTGGTACACATGTTGTGTGAGGACCCGTCCCTCCCCTCCTGTGGCTCGCTGTGGACCGCAAGGGCAATTTGGTAAATTGCACCTTGTCGGCTAGTTCCACACTCGCGCTTGTACACACACTGACCATATTTGTGGTAATGTTTGTTTAGAATGGTTAGTGGAACCCGGAATCGAAAGATCCGGACTTAGGCTTGAATTCTTGCCTAAGTTTAGCTTTCAGCACAAAAAAGATCGATCCTCTCTAGCAGACGAACCTTCTTCTTTGAAATCCTTTTGAAAATCCGGCGATTTGAGCTCGGATCTTGGGATTTTCGAAGGCGTTGAGGACGATCCAAGGCCTAGCTGCTTGGATCTAAGCTGCGTTTGCTCCGGTAGGGATCCTACCGACATCTCTCTTCGGGGTTTTGAGTTTTCTGGTTTGATCTGTGGTTTATTGCTTAGATCTGCGTATATAGTTGTTGGTTTTCTGTGTTTTTGCCGGTTTTAGACTCGTGGGGTTCTGATCTATCATATCCCAGAGTTTCATGAAGTTTGGATGAGTTTTCCGGCGGTATTCCTCGTCGGAAGTATGCCGGAGAACCCATCGGGATCGATCCTCTTTGAGGAAGGATCGATCCCCTTTGGTGAGTCATGCCCAGCCCGTGCGGGATCGATCCTCCTGGAGGGGGAGATCGATCCTTTGGTGGCTGGGGGACGACGGGTCTCTGGTTACAAGAGGATCGATTCTCTTGATGAGAAGGATCGATCTCTTTGGTTCACAGAGACGAGTTTTCCCTAAGTACTGAAGGGATCGATCCTCTTGATGAGAAGGATCGATCCTTTAGTGGCTGAAGGGTGTTTTAAGTGGGTTTTGCCCGCGGGGCTTTGTATGACAGTTTTCCTTACTGTCTTGATATCTTGTACATATGATTAAGCATGTTAGCCCTATAATAGGGCAGTGGTGAACCGGGAGAGTGATGACTCCAGGGATGTTTAGAATAAACGGGCGGGTAGCCCTACAGCTTTCCATAGCCTTACATGCCGGCGTGCGCCGAGGGCCTTATCTGCTATATCTGTAAGCTGTTGTTTGCGGGGCTATTTCCCGGTGCAGGTGTTGTGGTGAACTGCTGGCAGCTGGTGGTGGTACCACTGCAGCAGTTCCCTAGACCTTACTTTAATCGCTCACCACCCCGGGCCGGCAGGATGCCGTGCCCAGACCTTGTATTTATATCATCACATCCTGCTGCATGCTTACATGTATCTTTTCTGCGCATGTTCATAGCATGCATTGTGTTGTGCATTAGTTGCATCTGTTTAGGGCGTTGCCGATCCGGGGCTTCCGGGTAACCCGGATCTATCTCTTAGGACCGTGCGGGTAGCTTGGTCCAGGACTCGATTTGTAGTATTCAGTCTCTTCGATGATAGGGTTAGTTGGACATGAATACTGTTGTGCTTAATGTTTAGAGGTCGTGTCGGCCTTGAGCCAAGTCGTGGTGTAGCCGGTACCCAATCCTTCTAGAACTCTTGGGTGGCAGGTGTGACTACCCAGCGGTGCTACCCGCCGACAGTGCCCAGGATCCTGTCGTGAGTTGGCAGTGCCGTTTCCTGTCTTACTGAGTGTGACCCAGTGTGTGACCAGTTCGCTGGAAGACCACGACTGGGGCTCTCAGGGGTATCCGGTGGGGTTATGGGACCCCTGTGATACACCTAGGCTTTGCTTGGGGACGACACTGTTGTGTTCCCTTCCTTTGTGAGTGTCGTAGTGTAGTGTCCCTGCTGAGCTTAGTGCTCACTCCTACCCGGGCTGCGTTTTGCAGGTGCTGGCGCTAGCTCTTCTTCGGTCGCCCCTACCGGGCAGGTGTTCGGTGACGTGGCGGCGTCTGGCGGAGCTTGAGGAGCTGTGATCTGTCCGTGTACACCTTGGTTAGATAGTCTCCTACGGGAGCGATTTTGTATAACATTCCCTGTTTGAGGATTTGTACTATATTCCAGCTTTGTGTGTTGAGCTTTATAATTGTTGTATAATACAGGATGACTATGACTTGTTAGGGTAACCACTACGATTAGAGGGAAACCTCGCCAAATTTCCGCAGTAGGTTAAGTTCCGGTTCGCGTCGCCCGGCCCGGTTGGGCCTACGCGGGTAGGGGCGCGACATGTTGCTTGATGATTGTAGATGTCATGTCGGCCTCGAGTCGGATGCTGAGGTGTAGCCGGTGTCCCACTGTGTTGACCATTGAGTAGAGGAGTTGCCTACTCAGCGGTGCCATTTCCCGCCTGCAGTGCCGTTCCCTACTTGTGGGCCAGCAGTGTTAGTTCCTGCTTAATGAGTGTGACTTAACATGTGACCAGTTCTTCTAGAAGACCATGATCGTGGGCCTCAGGGACACGTGGTGGGGTTATGGGGGCTCTGTATACACTCAGGTCTTACTTGAGGGCGACACTGTTGCGTTTCCCTCTTCCTTCTGTGTGTCGTAGTGTAGTTTCCCTGCTGAGCTTAGTTGCTCACTCCTACCCGGGCTGCGTTTTGTAGGTGCAGGCGTTAGCTCCTCTTCGGTGGCCCCTACCGGGCAGTTGGTCGACGGTGTGGCAGCGCCAGGCGGAGTTTGAGAGGTGGCGATCTTTTACAGCTTTAAACCTATGTTAGTTAGTCTCCTACAGGAGTAATGTTATATTTGAATCTTCCCCTCTCCGAGAATATGTATATTAAATTCACTTGGGTTTTGTAATCTTCGGTTCGATGTTGTTTAAATTGTTGTTTTAAATTGAGGGTGTTTTGGTGAATTGCTAGGGAGACCAATAGGTTAGAGGGAACTCTCACCAATTTTTCCGTGTTTCGTTAGGTTCTGGTTCGCGTCGTCCGGCCCGGTTGAGCTTTCACGAGTCGGGGCATGACAAAACCCCTTTCTCCTCACAACTTGGTTGATGGATTCAATTTCTTAGTTACCAATAACTTGATGAGAAGTAACTTTATTTCTGGACACAACCCTTGGTGGGAGGCAATTACTCCACATACAATACTTGGTGACAATACAAGTGCCCTGGATATAGAATCACTCTTGACTCTTAGTAAACCACACTGTACTCTTAGGAAAACACATTAGATTCTTAGATAAACACAGAAGACTCTTGGATAACATAAAAATTCTTAAGAAACTAAGTTAGCTAGACTAGTCCTAGGAAACTACAAGTATGCATTTTATTAATGTAGTCAAAGGCTTAAATTCCAACACCGGCCTCCCTTCTGCAGGTTTGACATATTGGACAGTCAAGAACACAAGCCTATGAAAGGCTTGTAAAAACTTGATATTAGATCATAATTCTAACTTCTCAAGAATGCGAGCTTGTGAGAAGGCTCTGATTCCGTTGCCATGAGAAAAAGGGTTATTTTTATTTTAATAACTTTTTGGTACCGTAATATGGTATTTTTGGATCGCAATCCGATCGATCGGCCTAGTATGACCCAACTAGGATTAAGGAAGTCTGATCGATCGGATTTCTAGCCGATTGATCGAACCAGGGATATTAAATTCTGAAAATTAGAATTAAATTCCAAGTCTGACTCCTACACCCTAAGTTAGGGTCCTATATATAAAAAGAGGTATTCCTGCGTAGAAGTCATAATCTTTTGAGCCCCTTTAGAGGAAAAAAGAAGAGGGCAAGGGTTTTGGAATGACGATGACGCCTTCTCGACAGAGACAGCGGTGATTTTTCCCAACTTTTGTACTTAATTAGGGACCTCAGGAAACCTTAGCCTAGCTTTTGGTCTTTATTTGGTAAGTTTCTTGTAAACTTCTATATGCATGATCTCATAAATACGATTTTATTGAATAAAGATTTAAAGGAGTAGAGCTCTATTGAAGTATTTTCAACTATGTAAGCTTTCTATGATTGTTTGTACATGTTTATGAGATGGTTTTTATGTGATTTTTAGTTTTCCTTTGAAATAATCTATCCTAATTGAAGATAGGTTGTGTCGAGGTCATTAGGAGGAAGTTAATTTAAGGTAATCATAGGACCAAAGACATTTGCCAAGCTGTTATGCCCCGTCCCAAAATAACATCCAAAAATACCTCAAATTTTAAAAACTTCGGCATGACATCTAGACACGGGCGTGTGAACGAAACTGTACAAGCATTATGTACATATAATACATTTTTCATGATCATTCATTAAAAACCTGTGATGATATAGCGGAAAGATTCACATAATATCAAAAGGGAACACATTCGCCCTGATTACTGACATGTAATATAAAGGCCACATGTCCAACAAGTGCATCATCATATAATATAAGCCACATGTACAAAATAATACAATGATCATCACTGAACTTTCAAATACATATATCAAACCCAAATATAAATGAGGCATAATAACTCAAAATTACATCTTTGAGTTATAAAGAAGTCGAGGAGTACAAAAGGCCCTCTAGCCTACAACTCAAGCACACTCCTATTATAAGCAATCTAACACTTATAAGATGTCCAAAAAGTCTCCAAGAGTCCACCTCAACGCTGCTCACTCGGTCCTCAGCTCGAAATAGCTCGCATGTAGGTAGCAGCCCGAGTAGGGTGAGACAAATCTCAACAGGGAAACTAAGTAGCTAAAACTCACAACGCAAGCAACCGATTCGACACAACGAACCTCCCCTACGCATCAGTCCTATAGAGGAGGCTTTATGGCCATCAAACTTTGCAAGACTTCCTCATTGCTAATACCAACGTAAAAGATACCAACCCACCTCTGGCCACTAATGCGCATAGGCCGTATATACCGGCTCAAACTCTAGGGACTCGACATCGGGTTAACCTCAACCAATTCAAGGGATCCTCCATTCTAGCATTGTCAAAAACCAAGTCTAAACTCTCCCGCTTAGACTACAAGACTTGACACGGGCCCAATCTCGATCCGGGATACTCGAGGGCCCCGGGTCCACGACAAAGCCAAATCACATGCTCCTAAATGTAATGCATGATCTAGTATGCCCAAACATGCACAATTCAACAAATATAGTAAATACACACTCATATACTTGAAGAACAACATACTAAGGGTGTTGGTTCTCTTACCAACCCCTATTGTAAACCTTAAGCCTAAATTAGGGTTCACCAAAACACTAACAAATACATTAGGTGAAATCCCCAAAATCTAGGGTTTCACCTAGTTATGTACCAACACATAGCACAAGAAACAAAGGGGTCTAGGGCCTCACCAAACCATAGAACATCCATGAGCAACAACCTAGGGCATGACATCATATAAGGTGAAGCCCCTAATTTAGGGCATCATCCAAACATTCCCCACAACAAACAAGCATGAGGAAATAGAAAACCTAGGCAAAAGCCCTAGGGCATGCATAATAACCATATCATAGGGCTTCTCCAAGCCTTAAGATACCTAATACCCTCTCTAATCCAAACAAACAAGCATGAGGAAAAAGAAAACCTTTTTAAACTTCTTGTCCAGAGAAAAAGATTACCAGCCAAGATCGAGAAATCAATCACATAGATGGATATATATGGATAGAACCAAATTAACAGTGAAAAAAAGTAGGATTAATTGGTGTTTAGGTCCATAGTAAGGAAATATTTATCCAAAACTCCATATACATTTTCCTTAAAGTGTTTAGGACCTTATTGCTTAGCTGTATTTTTTTAATGTCCAAAATACCCTCCCATGACTCTTGAGCTTCCTGTAAAGAGATTTGATCACATATGTGTGATGGCCCCACATGTGTACACAAAATTAATTGCATTTATGAACCCCTCCACTACTTCTCTCCTCTCCACTCCAATCCCCGTACACATCTCTCTTTACACGATTTCCTATGTGCACCATGCCAGGCAATTTGAAGCTGCCAGTTTCAACATGGAGATATGAATTCATGTTCTTTCAGAAGATTACTGACTGGTTTGAGCTTCTAAAAATAGAACCAACTCCTTATGACATGTAACAATCATGTGATGACGCACTATCATCGTCAAAGCAGGACTTCTCAAAAATGCTACACGATTTCCAAAGCCATGTCCCAAGAATTAAAGCAAACCCAACAAATCCACATGAGATTATGTCTTTTGGCTTGATTCAGATCATGCAAATTAACCATAGAAGCTAATGTAACTTGTTTGATTAGATGCAGGTGCCACCGTGACGTGCGTGGTCGGAAAGTAGATAGTTACTTTCCACCACTTCGTTTGATTTTTATTCATCAGTTACTTTTCACATAATTATCACTAGTTACTTTCCACCTAATTATCACTAGTTATTTTCCACCACTTCTAGTTACTTTTCACCAAATTATCACTAGTTACTTTCCACCAAATTTATTAGTTACTTTTCACCATTTCTAGTTACTTTCCATCAAATTATCACTAGTTACTTTCCACCACTTTATTGGAATTTTATTCATTAGTTACTTTCCAACAAATTATCACTAGTTACTTTCCACCACTTCTAGTTACTTTCCACCAAATTCATCAGTTATTTTCCACCACTTCTAGTTACTTTCCACCAAATTATCACGAGTTACTTTCCACCAAATTCATCAGTTATTTTCCACAACTTCTATTTACTTTCCACCAGTTACTTTCCACTAAATTATCACTAGTTACTTCCCACCAATTCGTTGGATTTTTGTTATAAATGTACAAGTTACTTTCCATTTTGTTGTAAATATACAAGTTACTTTCCACTATTTTTACAATTATACATGTTACTTTCCATTATGTACAAGTAACTTTCCATATGTACAAGTTACTTTTCATTTTTTTTTCCAAATGTATATGTTTACTTTCCATATAATTCCATGGAAAGTGGTTCATCAGTTACTTTCCACCAAATTATCACTAGTTACTTTCCACACTTCTACTTACTTTCCGTATTTTCAAATTAATTTTCATGAGTTATTTTCCATATAATTCATGGAAAGTAACTCGTATATTTATTTCCATGAAAAGTGATTCATGGAAAATAAGATCAACAATAGTTTTTACAAAGAATCATGAGTTACTTTACAATACTTCTAGCTATTTTATGCATTTTCAAATTAATTTTCATAAGTTACTTTTCATTTCTTTGCAAATTTTCATAATGAAAAATTTTTCATCAATTACTTTCCACAAAATTGTCTGTAGTAGTTACTTTCCACTGGGTGGAAAGTAACTAGAGGGAAGGAACTAGTGTTTCCACCACTTCTAGTTACTTTTCACCAAATTATCACTAGTTACTTTCCACCAAATTCATCAGTTACTTTCCACCACTTCTAGTTACTTTCCACCAAATGATCACTAGTTACTTTCCATCACTTCATTGGAATTTTATTCATCAGTTACTTTCCAA
>OY986967.1:17964003-17990408 GCA_963920575.1 Narthecium ossifragum | reverse complement strand
CCCCGAGCGAGGCGTGGGTTACAGTGTCTACTGCAACGCCAATGGTGAAGGTTTTGGGTGTGTCCTCATGCAGGAGGGACACGTAGTTTCCTATGGTTCTCGTTAGTTGAAGAACCATGAGACGAACTACCCGACCCATGACTTGGAGCTAGCAGAAGTGGTCTTCACCCTGAAGACCTAGCGGCATTACCTCTATGGCGAGAAGTTCTCTGTCTTCTCGGACCATAAGAGTTTGAGACACGTTTTCACCCAACGTGACCTTAACATGAGGCAGCGACGCTGGATGGAGCTACTAGAGGACTACGACTTTGAGTTGCATTACCATCCTGGTAACGCAAACGTCGTAGAAGACGCGCTGAGCAGACAGGTGAGAGACACCAGAGTAGCAGTAGCAGGGTTTTCGGCACGGCAATGGGAAGCATTGGAGACAGCAGGCCAGTTGGGGCTCGAGTTTGAGGATCAGGGATCCAGCAGATTCCTCTCCATAGTGCAGAGTATGCCAGCAGTTCTAGTAAGAGTGATAGAGGCGTAGCACAGTGATGCAGAGCTCGAGGAGTTGCACACATCAGCATGCACGGAGGGCGCAGACGGGGACTGGATAGTATCGTCAGACGGAGGGCTATGATTCAAAGGCAGAGTAGCGGTTCCAGCAGATCCAGTTCTACGACATGACGTCCTATGAGAGTTCCATCATTCTCGTCTAGCAGTTCATCCCGAGGGCACCAAGATGTACCAGGACCTGCGGCGGCAGTTCTGGACGTGCGGGATGAAGAGGGCAGTGACGGAGTTCGTATCGCGCTGCCTTACCTGTCAGAAGGTCAAGGCAGAGCACCAGCGAACTCCAGGGTTACTTCAGCCCTTTCCACTGGCTGAGTGGAAGTGGGAGCACATCACGATGGACTTCGTGACCGGGTACCAAGATCTTCTAGGGGGAATGACGCGATTTGAGTTATCGTTGATCGATTGACAAAATCGGTGCACTTCCTGCCTATGCGGATGACAGAATCGACAGACATGTTGGGTAGTTTGTACGTCAGAGAGGTCGTTAGACTACATGAAGTTCCAGTATCTATAGTGTCATATGGTGACCCTGGGTTCATCAGCAGGTTCTGGCGAGGCTTTCAGTAGGGTATTCTATCCGAAGACAGACGGGCAGTCAGAGTAGATGATCCAGATCTTAGAGGACATGCTGAGAGCATGTGTCCTCGATGCCGGAGGCAACTGAGAGGAGCACGCTCCCTTAGTGAAGTTTTCCTACAACAATAGCTACCAGTCCAGTCTTGGAGTATCACCTTTCAAGGCATTGTCCGGTAGGTCGTGTCGTTCCCTAGTATGCTGGACAGAGGTTGGAGAGGCACCACGCACCGGTCCAGACATCGTCAGACGATCGTTAGAGGGGCTAGTACAGATTAGACAGAGACTTCTGACGGCTTAGAGCAGGGAGAAGAGTTATATAGATCAGAGGCGACGATCGTTAGAGTTTGCAGTCGGTGACAGAGTGTTCTTGCGAGCATCGCCGTACAAAGGGTCAGTCAAGTTTGCCAGAGGTGGTAAGTTGGCGCCGAGATTTGTCGGGCCATTCAAGATCCTAGAGAGGATTGGCAATGTAGCTTACCACCTGGATCTTCCTCAGCACATGTCAGCTATGCATCCGACTTTCCACGTGTCAATGCTGAGAAAGTATCACCCAGACCCGTCTCATGTCATCAGGGTAGATGACATCGACCTTGAGATATACGCGACGTTTGTTGAGCATCCAGTTCGGGTACTTGACCGGAGGGATCAGGTCTTACGAGGCAAGACGATTCCCTTGGTCAAGGTACTGTGGAGGCGTAGAGGGATCGAGGAGATGACCAGGAAGCGTGAGGCGCGCATGCAGCAGGAGTATCCTCACTTGTTTCTTTCTCGATGTACCTCTTATCATGTCTTATAGTGTAGCTGCTTTTCAGTTTTCGAGCCCTACCTTTATCGAATCTCGGGATATGATTTCCTTTAAGGGTTTTTAGGATGTGAGGATGTGTCCCTCTACTCCTGGGTCGATCGCTTGGGTCGGGCCCGTGGCTCGTTGTGGACCGCAAAGGCAATTTGGTAAATTACATCTTGTCGGTTTGTTTCTCACCCGTGTGGTGTGCACACAGCCCCCTATGTTCGATTTATGTGTTGACTAGAACCCTAGGCGGGTTTGCGATCGAAAGATCCAAGCTCGGGCGCGCAGAAGCATGTTTTTAGGGCAGCTGGCAGCCCGTCTGCGATCTAGGAGCGACCAGTCGGACCTATGTGTGATCGATCGACGATCGGACCTATGTCGGTGGTTGGCGCGGCCGACGTGAACTGACTTAATCCGGCGCAGTCCGACCGATCGGTCCTGGGACCGATCGATCGGACTCGAGCCTATAAGTAACCCGAGTCCTTCTTTGTTTTTCCGGTTTGTTTCTCTTCTCCTTCTTCCCCTCCATTCTCTCTGGCCCTCTTTTTGAGTGCTTGAGGGCTCGTTGGATTTGTGGCAGCGAGAGGAAGATCCTTGGCTTGCGTGCTCGGTAGGTTTCTACCTACATGAGTTTGTTTAGGGGTTTTCTCTTAATCTAGCTGGTAGATCTAGATGTTCTTGGTGTTATTATGTACATCTCGGTTAGCTTAATTACTGTTTTAAGTTTCATATGATTTGATTGAGTTTTTAGTAGGATTTTAGCATGTTTAAACTCAGATTTTCCGGTTTCTCTGTTCTTGAAGAACAGCCGGTTTACCGTGGTTTCCGGTCTGTACATGCATGATATTGATTTATGATGAACATGAGAGTTGTAGATCTTTGAGTCTACTCTCAGACCCAATCGGTTTCATAATTTTCTAATTTTCGTATGAATTTTTATGAGTTTCCTACGGATGGGCTGCGTTGCAGCAATTAAAAGAAATTAGTGAAGTTAACGATTGTGATTAGCGTTTTCCCGGTAATCGAACCATCGGATGTTTCCCGATTTTGGATATGTTGATTCCAGTATGTTTATCTGCGGTTTTCTAAGTTGGATCTCGAATCCGATGTCGTTTGGACGTCGTTTGGACGTTGTTTATACTACTACTAAGTTAATTATGCTACGCCTAGAAGTGATGGTACTACTCCTAAGTATGATTATGCTATTTCTGGTGTAAGGACCTATTTTCACATAAGGGTTTTTCTGTAAGATTTAGAGGACCTTTAGTGTAATTTCAAGTTTTGCGTGGGGTTTTTTACAAAAACCACCCCATTCTAGAGAATTCAAGTCTCTTCTCCTTCTCTTCTTTTTGGCTGCCAACCCGAGAGAGAGATAGAGGGAGATTGAGAGAGATCAGAAGAGAGATCGTGGGAGAGATTGAGAGAGAGATCGGGAAGACTGGGATGATGAAGAGGGATCACCGGCGCCGGAGAAGAAAGAAAGGAGGGAGGAAAGGCGGAAGAAAACCGGGAGAAGGAGAGGTGGAGATCGCCGAAAATTGGTAGATCCGGTGAGGTTCCCACCGAATTTCGTCTCCCTCTTGGCTCAGGTGAGCTCCCACCTTCTTTCCCCCTCCAATCTCTTCCTTTTTTGGGTTTTTCCGTTGGGTTTTGGGGAGCTTCGCGGTTATCGCCGGAGAAGATGTTGCGGACGGCATTGGGGACCACCCTTGGTGACTGCAGCACCGGAGAAGGACCCCCGTGGTCCGGGGCATCTCTCTCCGAGCCATGTCCGAGGTTTTCCCATGGCGGGGGGGATCCTTGATCCTCCTCCCTACCATGGATCCAGGCGAAGGTCCGCCTGGCTTTCCTCTAGTCGTGGCCGATGATCTCCCTTGGGGACCCGGAGCTTGGGGCAGCGAGCAAGCTCCCCTCATTGCCGTGGTGGCTATCTGGCGGTTAAGCCCAAGTTCAGACTCGTCGCTGGCGCGTCACCGGGGATGGGTCGTCGCAGACTCGTCGCTGGCGCGGCGGAGTCCGTCGCCGACGTGGCGGAGTCCGTCGCCGGCGCGGCGGAGTCCGTTGCTACAGCTGCAAGTTGTAGCTGCGGCGCGGTCGAGCATCGACGCCATGTTGGGAATGCCCCAGCTCCACCCGTGGGCGGAGTCGTCGCGCGTGCCCCTGTGTGCGGAGCGCCGATGTCCGATTTCAATGATCTTCGTGTCGTTTCGACTGGTTTTCCGAACTCTACCTGTTTTAGTAGATTTAACGGTGTTTGGAGCTCTACTTGATCGTAATCTTGATTCTTGTGCTTTAGGCGATCGATTGAGCGACCGTCATGTGTCGGAGCGTGACGTGGGTTCCCGGACTTAGAGTTTACGCTTGGATTTCTTCCTTGAGGTAGGAGTTACCTCATAATAAGATTTGTGTGAATGTATGCAATGTTTTGTTATGTATGATATATGACGTGTTGTGTGTTTATGTTATGATATGCTCTGGTTAGTAATATGGTGCCATGCTGGGCTTTATGTGATGCTTAGACCAGTGGGTTGGGCGAGCCTAGCACAGGATCATTGATGCCAGGATAATCTATGATATGATGTGTATATATGTTGATGATCTCCGTTGGACTTGTCGAGTCCATTTCTTGCTTGGTGATGCTATGATGGCATGATGGACTGGTTGAGCCAATTATGCTTTATTTTGTCATGATATGTTATGGGGTGTTGCTAATATTGTATGCGATAGTTGTATAATTATGGTATTATTATACTATGACATTGTGTGACTTGTGCATACATGCTAGCTAGGAGTGTCAATTTGGGTCTAGTCAAGTCCTGTAGCTAGACTAGTTAGAGTCTAGGAGCTGTATCTAGGAGCTATATCGATGACTTTACGGATGGATGGAATCTATGTATGTTGATCGAGGATTTGATCTGATTTGATGATTAGATTTGAGGATTTGTTTTGAGGATGTGTTGTCTATACTAGTATACTGAGGTATGTATAGAGTCTATAGGGGTCTGGGCGAGCGTTGACGGTCGGACGCGGCGTCTGTGCATATAAGACTTACCCAGACTAGCCAGACCATACTAGGATCAGTAAACTAGTATAGGATGTTGTACCTATACTAGTATACTGGGGCTGGGTATAGAGTCTATAGGGGTATGGGCGAGCATTAATGGTCGGACGCGGCGTCTGTACATGTAAGACTTACCCATACTAGCCAGACCATACTTGGGGCAGTATACTAGGATAGGTGGTTGTACACCAGTGTCCTAGAGTGTGACAGGTGACTACTACTGGGCTTTCGAGCTCATTTTTCCTTGGGTTTTTGTTGTGCAGGAGGTAGGCCCGAGACCAGTACACTCCAGGGAGGTGGTCCGCAGTGACGATGCGTCTTTTTGTGTTTATTAATTGAGAGTTAGCTTTGTAGTAGGTGGAGAGTTGTGGGTTGTGTCCCGAGGTTATTTTGTACTCTACCTTAACTCTCAATTTTTGTATTTGACGCCTGTATATGCTGGAATTTGGGAAATTTGTATATTGTAGTCTCGTGGCCTGATTATGTTGTAATTGCAAGATTATACACTCCTATGTATGTGAATGAATGAAAATTTGATAAATGTTGTCAATATTGGATAAAATGTCCTAGGATGTGTGGTTTGTTTTGTTGACAGGTTGTAGATTGTGTGATCACATGCCTGTGCCCAAGGGTCATGCCGAATTGTTTCTGAGAAATTTTGAGATATTTTTGTATTTATTTGGGCGGGGTGTGACATCTGAAGTAATTATGCTACTCTTAGTGTTAAATAAAGAAAGAAAGGAAAATAAAGCATGAAATTAACTACTTACTTCGATTGAAACAGCAACTGAAGGATTACAAGTCCGATGAAAGCACCTAACATTACAAACTAGGACTAGACTACCAGTAGCTAAGGTAATACTAGTAAGAAGAAGTCTCTTTGATTCGAACTGGGAGGGGGTTTTTCTTTTGACTTGAAGGCTTTTATATTTCCCATTCGCCGCCTCCATGTGTCTAGTCGCTAATCGTCACCCACGACACATGACTTTTGGTAATCCTTATCGTGGCTCGGGTATTCCTGAAGTCTCGACATGTAACCCACTTGAGGTAATTGCTCCGCTAATATTTGGCTCCACCCCCTATTCTTTCGCTTTTTGAGGTAGCTAGATTGGTCGTGGGAATATGGTTCGACTGAGATGGTCAGTGAATATGGATATTAATCGGGTGTCATGTTTGATTCGACTTCATGACTGTTCGACTTCATAGGGTAACTCAACATCGAGGTCGCTTGGCTCCGAGATTGGTGACATCGGACTTTAACCATCGCTTCCTTTTGAGCCGAATGCTGGGTAATGCAGGACAGCTTAATGCCTCGGGTACCGCATTGTTGGATCAAATTGCAATAAATTTGGTGTCATCATCGTATTATAGGTGATGTGACGTGATGATGTGATTTGACCTTTGGGGGTCGAAAAGTATTTAATGTGCGTATTCTCCTTATTGGTTGACGCTTCTTTTCTTTGCGTAGCCTTGTACGCAGTGGTCCACTAATCTCGTAGCCGGTTCATCCATGTGATGACACATACCTCTATACCTGGTTCGACCGCGCAGGTTGGACCCATGGGTTCGATTCGCCTTGCTTCTCGTCGGGTGTGATTGTTGTTTTGGACCCCATGAGAAATTTGGTAAAATTGTGCCCTGATGATCAGTTTTACACCCGCATAGTGCACATATTGCCTTGAATTGATATTTGTGATTGATTAAGACCTTAGGGGCACTTCAGATCAGAAGATCAGAGCTCGATCGGGAAAGATTGAATCAGACGGCTGAAATCAATTCTCTTCCCTATAAATACCTTCTTTCCTTCTCTCTCCTCTTTTCCTTCTCTTTATTACCCTATCTCTCTGTTTGTTGCGGCTTTGCAGGTGCATGTGCCAATTCTTCTTCTATAACACTAGTTGAACAGGCTTTTGGTGGCTCGTCGACTTCTGAAAGTGTCTGAGGAGTTGGGGTCCATTTTACTTTTGATAGTTTGGATAAATGCATAATTTTCCTCTTTGAGGATTTTGATGTTTACGTATTGATGTCGATTTGAGGATTAAATTGTATCGGTGAATTTTGTATTAAGGTCTCTGTAATCGATGCACATCCTTATCTTCCCATTCTTCTTAGTGACGGGCACTATGTTTGACACCCACTCGATTTATCGAACGATTCTTATGAATTGAGCCTATAGTAGGTGTTCAACTTCTTTTTTTATCTTAGGTATCTCTTGGGTGCCAACCTTCGAGAAGCTTGCTTTACCGATTTATACCCGGATTTGATAGGGAGTCGGTGTTCGACCAAATCACGACTAAGTTCGGGCATTTCATTATAGTCCCATGCGAAGCAATCCTTGAACTCATGTAATAATGTTAATAAAGCATTTTTCATTTCAGATTCAAGAGCTCGATTTACATAGGTAGCCCGAGGGGATTCGGGTGTTCCGAGATTAACCTCCTCGAGCTCGTTCGGAGATGTTACATTAGGGAAAACAGGAGGATCTAAGTCAGATGAAGATAACTTAGCCAATACATGGCAATCGGTCCTTCAAGGTGCAACTTTAGGGAAAGCATGAAACTTATATACACTAAATAAGCTAAGTTGCCACTCGACGTCTTCAAGCATCTCCGCATCAAGGTCCAACTCGGACATTTTGAGACCCATTCCACTTGGTCATGTGGGTTCCAGTCTAGTCAGAGTGTTCGATCTCGGACCTTGTTCGATGAGATAGGCCTCGAACCTTGAAATGGTGGCTCTTGTGATCTGGGTTAGCTCGACTGACGTTTCAACCATCTGTATTTCAGATAGGGATTTGCCCTTCCTGTGCGAGGCTTGAAGATCCTCGAGCCCGTCTCTCCGTCGTAAGAGACTATGCATGGAAGACTGGTGGTTCATCTCCAACTTCCCTAGCTTGGTGGGTGTTAGGGTCATTGGAAATGGCACCTTGCTGGAGATGCTCCAATGCCGACATGATGTCTTCAGTGTCGGGGTCTTCCTCTGCGCGGGTGAAGCGTCCTTGATACATTTCTACAAGGTCAGAATTTTTGATGGCCTCGATGTAGTTGGAATAGGCCATGACTGCTTGTTGGTCTGCATACATAATTTTGAGGTTATTTTTATTCTATAGTATTAGTGATTGATGTAGAGATCACATGACACACGTGTTGGCATGGAGTCAATCGCGTATGAGAAGAGCATTGTAGATCGCTTTGGTGTCGACTACAGAGAAAGTACTGGTAGACAACACGCCCCTGATCGTGACCTTCATGGGGAGAACCCCGATCGCCATAGTTGATTAGCCTATAAAATCGTGAATTGCTTTTTTCGTGGGAAACATGTCGAAAGGTTTCTTTCCGAGAGGGGTAAGCATAGTCTCGGGTAATAAGTTGATGACTGAGCCATTATCAATCAACACTCGAGGTATAATGACTTCATTGAGTCTTGCTCTAACGTACAGAGCCTTTAGGTGCTCCCTATCTATTTCCTTAGGTTTTCTAAGCAATAAATTGATGGGATTAGGAGCTAAATTTGTACCGGTTTTAGGAGGGGACAAGACGTCGGACTCAAGGTTGACGTTTGCTAGCCGCTGCTCCAAGATATCGCCGAACACCATGATTTGTCCAAAGGATTATGTGTCTTCTACATCCCCTCAAGATGATCAACTTGGCCCTACTTGGAGAAAACGACGGGCAGTGTGAATGTCATGTTGTAGTCGAATATCTAGCAGTCGACTTCGCCCATGCATACAGAGTTGGGTTGAGGGTGAATCTTCTCTGGCGACATATCTCAAAAATCTGAGCACACTGAGGATTCCAGGTCACTGAAGTTTGTCTCCCAATCTTTATCTAGAGGGCGGTTGAGAGCGGAGGCAATATTTCCAGCGGAGGTGACATAATAGCTTTGAAATAGCTCAACCCTCTTTTTCATTGCGCGATGTTGTCTCCGAGACATTCTTGCTGGTTGCTGTCGTGAGACGTCACTAGTGTTGCCCATCAGCTGAGCAGTAGCTCTCGCTGGCAGTGGGTGATGAGAGGTCATTTGTTTCCTAACCGTATATGCTTTAGGAAGTGGAGTAGTAGCGGTATTTGGAATTTCTACTGGCTTCATCTCGAATGGTTTCTTGAAAACCGGGTCATTGTCGAGCTCCTCAGCAATGTGGACGTGTTGGACCAATCCTTGGTTTACTAGCTTGATGTGGAGAAGTATCGAGCAATGCGGGCACATTGCGCCTTGAAGGACCTCACAATGGAGGAGGGAACACTACCTGGGGGACGTCGAGGAGAGCTTGTAAGCGATCACATACCGGGATTGGCCGGGGAACCTTTGGCTGTGCGACGGCTGGCTTCGAGGTCGTCTTCGGGAGGACATGCCACATCTTAGTGATGCGCAGGGCTCGACTCTGCTCGTTGGTTGAGATCAACTTCTGCTCGGCGGTCATTTGACAAACGAAGTTGCGAAAAGCATAGCAAGAGTCAGTGGTGTGGTTGTCGGAGAGATGCCACATGCACTCGCCTCAATAAGCGTCATCTGAGAGATACGGGGCCAGAAGCCACTTGGCCAGGATGAGTTGTTTGAATAAACTATTGACCACTCGTCAGTAGCGAGCGTTGCGGGACACAATTTGTAATGCCTTTAATTTTGAAGACATGTTAGACATCCCAATAGTATTAATCTCAATATAAGATGCATTGAAAGGGTGACTACCAACTTTGGTCTTGATGAGTAATGAAATATTCATAATTGGACCTCTTAATTTACCTTTGTTAGGCCTAGAGTAGTTGTATTTAATATTTTGTTAGTTGATGATTTCATATTTAATCATGATTTGAGAAGAAATACAAGATTTTCGGTAAAAAAATATGAATTTATGTGAAAAAGACTGCTTCGTTGCCTGTCAGGAGAATATTCTCCAGAAATTATGTATAAGCCTATATATTCTGAAAAATTAGCATGTGATGGAAGACTTAAAAGATCTAGAACTGTCATGTTGGATACTTTGCGATATTCCTGATAGATTGATACTCGTTTGGAAGAATATAAAGATATACAGATGGTGGAAAATTGCTTCGTCGATGTTCAGAAGAATATTCTTAAAATATTCCAAATAACTTTAAATATTATGAAATCTTCAAAATATGACATGGGACTTCCTAATCTACATCTTTCGTTTTGGAAACGTTTTGAGATTCCATATTTACTGGACCGAGTTGCGATTGGAGTAGGACTACCATAATTAATTCAAGAAATCTCTGTTGTAATAGAAATCCAACTTATCCAAAACTCTAATTTCGGGAGTTCTCCTATAAATAAGGTTATTCCATCCGAATTATCATCTTTTTGACAATATTTGGAGAAGGAAAGAGAAGACGGCAAGGGTGTGGACGTCGACGGCTTTCATCCCCAACCCGATGGCCTTCATCCAAAAGATGAGTGGCAAACGTTTTGTACTTAGGAATCTGATGAAACTCTAGTGTAGTTTTGGTCTTTCATTGGTTTGAATCTTGTAATCTTCTCAAGACATGATCTTATGAATTTGATTTTCATTGTTAATAGAGTTGAAAGAACAGAGTTCCCTTGATGTACTTTCAGTTCTACATGATTTCTGTGGTTGATTGTAGAGATTAATAGGATAGTTTTCATGTGATTTATGGTTTGCTATTGAGATAGGCTATGCTATGTTAGGATAGGTTGTGTTAAGATCATTAAGAGTAGAATAAAGTAAGGCAGTTGTAGGATCGAAGACGAGCTATACCAAGAAAGATAGGCTATGCCATTAGGAGCATAAATTTTCTTTTAGGGATTCATGTGAGCTTGTCGTTATATGATTCATAATGTTGAGAGAAGGGAATAAGATAATAACTAGAGAAACTAAGGTGGATTGAGTAATTCCTAAGCAGCTACATCATTGATTCGATATGATCAACTTTTTATGTGAGGACTCGTACCTCCAATACCGTCCGACCACGTTAGATTGAGGGTTTGGTTTGGTTGGTTTAGCTCGGTTAACTTTGGTTTGTGATCGGTTGATCCCATCGTTATTTTTGGACCACAAGGATAATTTGGTAAAATTGCACCTTAGCGGTCGGTTTTACACCCATGTAGTGTACAAATGACCTTGGATTGATTAAAAGCTTAAGGGTGCTTCCGATCGGAAGATCGGAGCTTGATCGAGAAAGATCAAAATAGATGGTTGTGATCGATTTCAGCTTTTTATGTAAACCCTTCCCTTTCTCTCTCTTCTCTTTCTTTTCTCTTTCCCTCTTCCTCTCTCTTCCTTGGCTGCCAGTTGGAGCTTGGTCTGTGGATTTTTCGACGGCAAATCACGGCGATCAGAGTTGGGGAATTAATAGATCGGCATCTCATGTATACATGTAGGTGCTTCTACCACGATCAAGTGATTGGGTTTACCTAGGGATGCTTTGTGAACGTTTTAATATAGAAATACATGTTAGAAATGATTGTAACTTCGTATTCTAGAATAATCATCATTTTAGGAACATATGGATGTTCCGGTTTTACGTTTCACTGCTCGGTTTGGTTTCTATCGCCGTTTTATTGGTTTTGTCGGTTGAAACAAGCCATATATGCTATTTTACTATTGAAACCTTGATTTCTTGGTACCAATAGATCCCTCACCTTTAATTCCACCTCCCTGCAAAATTTCATCATTTTCTGATGAATTTTGATAGATCAAATCTAAGAAATTAGATTTCTGACATTGTTCGTGAGAATTGTTCACCCATGCTCTATGGTCGATCGTCGCATAGACCGTGAGTCTTAGATCTTCAAATGGCATCTCAAGGTCGATCCACGGATCGACCTTCATTCATGATACTTTTTACCCTGGCTTCACGGTCGACGGTTGCATCGGCCGTGAGCCTCTGTTGCCATTTTGGCTTCCCAGGGTCGATGTTCCGATCGACCGCCGGGCCCTTCACCTCTTCTCAAGGTCGACCGTGAGATCGACCGCCGGCCCTTGAATTATTATTTTTTTGGTTCTTTGATTGGTTTTCTTTCATGATAGGTGCCCAATCATGTTAGGAAGCATGCATGCTATTATCAGTGTATTTTTTGAGGGATTTGACGGGTGTTTTGGATGTGATTTAAATCGTAGGTATAGTTTGTGCAATGTTGGATCTTTATCATGTTAGCATGCTATATGTGTATATATATATAACTTATTGTGTGTATCTTATTGTGTGTATCTAAGCCCTACATGAGACTAGTGGTTGAACCAAGAGAGTCATGTCCATTGGGATGTGTAGATTGGTTGCCGACGTTACGCCAATGATAGTATAATCTAAGTACACTTCATGCTGAACTTTAAATCGTTGATTTGACATATAGTGACACCTAGGCTAGAATCTTACATGCATTTGATTGCATTAGAAGCATAAGTCTAGGATGTGGGCGAATAGGGGTTTCGCCGATTTAAGGGCTCGGACAGCTCGGATCTAGCTCTAGGACCGAGATTGGGTAGTAAGGTCTAGTGCGTGATTATGTTACTGTAATCCCTATATTATCGAGGTTAATGTTAGTTGGCTACAATTATGTTATTAGTGAGGTTTAGAGGTTGTGTTGCTTCTCCAAAGCCAAGTGCTAAGGATAGTTACCGATGCCCCAGTCGTGTGTCCCAATGCAGTAGTTTCATGCTGCGTAAGGGTGTTTCCACCTCAGTTATGGTTTCTATTTCTCCTAGCGTGGTGGTGCCAGTCCCAGTGTGGTCGGTTGAGAGAGGTGGGATCCCTTGGGAATCGATGGAGCTATGGGGCCCCTTGACATCCCTTAGGCTTAGATGGGGAAATGACAATGTTGATGTTTTTGCTCCCTTTTAGTGTGACGTAGAGTAGAACCCTACTGAGCTTTATTGCTCACTCCTATCCGTGCTGTGTTTTCAGGTGCGGGCGTCAGCTCTTCTTCCGTAGTACCAGCTGGACATGCTTTTGTCGACGCGGTGACTTCAGGAGGCGCTCGAGTATCTTGAGGTGTTGGCAGCTCCAACAGTTCCTTTCTGTTATAGATTACTTTTGATAAATGTATTAAATGTATAATTTTCCTCTTCGAGGATTAGATGTTTATGAATCTGTATTCGAGGAGAAAATTGTACAACTCTGAGGTTTGTATACTTATGTAATCTTGCTTACTCTAATGTTAATCTAGAATTGTTATTGTTAGTAGTTTATTAGAAATTACTATGTTGCCCCTCTGATATAATTGTTCAAATTAGTTATGATAATTGCTATATAAATGCGCCAAAGATGATTAAATAGTTTTAGGTCCCTCACGTCCCAATCCGGATGGGTTTTCTGGGTCGGAGTGTGACATTTTATTTATTTATTTTATTAGTTTGGATAATTCTATTCTATCTTTGAATCTTTTGCTTAGATTTAGGGTTTTGAGAATTGATTTCAATCTTTCTTGGTAAATTCCCTGTGGTTCTGCTCCAGACTTTACCGCTATTCTATTTTATAGATTAGTTATTGAATAAGGATATATAAATTTCTAAATTGTGGCGTACGATTTAACGACACTGTTTCGCGAGCGATCAGGTCTTTTGAGGCGGCTCGGCAAACTTGAGTTCACCGGCTTCAATCCTGTCTCGTATTGTGTTACGAAAGACGACGCAATTTTTAGTGGAGTGAGTTAAAACTCCAAACTCCATGCCACTTACAAAATTCCTTCCCCTTCAATTTCTCTTGGTCATATATTTGATGTCGGAGTTTGATGCGTTTGTTAGCCAATAACCAATCAAAGATTTTATTACTCTCGTATATATCGAAAGAGAACTTGCGTATCTCTCCCTGTACCGATTTCGGAGCCTCGACGTTGTGTCGGGTTGATGGCTCACATGTTAGTGGGTTGCCTTTTATGAACTCGGCTTAGTCGACCTCATGGTTGTCAAGCTCCTGATGGTATGTGCCATGCGAGGATCTCCTTCGAGTTGATTCTTCTCGGAGCATTTGCTCGTACCTCGATACCCTCTCCTACAGATCGAAAAGGTCATTAAAGACCATACCCTCAAATTTCTTCCAAAGCTCAAGGTCAAGACCATCCTGAACTAGTTTGACAAATTCAGACTCAGGGGGAGGAGTCTTGTACCTAATTTTGGCTCGACGAAAATGAAAGATAAACTATTCGATGGTTTCCCATGATTTTTGTTGAATTCGAGCAAGATCTGCCATGGAGATCCTAGGATCGGTCTTCAAAAAATAAGCCTGAAATTGGCTTTGTATGTCATTTCAGGTGAAGATTGAGTTTTGGGGAAGATTAATATACCATGTAAGTGATGTATGAAAGATTCGGAGCTTGAGGAAATCATTATCCCCATACTCTTGACATTGGCAGGTGAATCTAGCCAAATGTTACGGTGTTGATATATCATTGTCCCCTGAGAAAAAGGTTAACTCCAGCATCTTAAAGTTGTGGGGATACGGGTGCTCCCTATCAATATAATCTGGATATGGTTTCCGGAGTGTAGGCCGATCAACCCTGGGGATCAAAGGTCTATACATTTGTTTTACAACCTGAGCAATGTATTCTGCTTCGAGTCGAGGTGGTTCAGGCCTGAACGTTTTATAGTTTGGACGCTGGGGCTGTGCAGTCGGGATCCTCCATTCCTCGTTACCGAAGTTATGGCGTTGTAGATAATAGGGTTGGCCTCTAAGGTAATATGGGCTTGGATGTCCTCTAGGATGGGCTTGGCTGTCCTCTAGGATGGGTTTGGCTGTCCTCTAGGATGAGGTTGTTGTCCCCCAGTGTGACCAAATTGATCAGGCTATCCTCCTAGTTGCCCTACTTGCCCAGCGGGATAACCATTTGGTTAGGTTGGCTCCCATGGTAACTCGTTTGCCTAACTTGCCCCCTAGGGTAAGCCATCGGGGGTTGTAGCCCTCCGAGGTGACATGGCGGACATGTTGCCCATTCGGGATTCTCATCGGATCAGTTTGTCCACGGGATGGCATGACGGATTGGGGTCCGTGAACTCATCATAACTCAGGGTCTTGACATTATAGGTTGCATGTGTCTAGAACCTTGGTCCCCCAGCATTTATCGTGGGAATACTCGATCCACCCGGGTCTAAGTATCCTTGAGGGGGAACACTCGGGATCAGGTTCGGGTATCCGAAAGAAGATGGTTGGTTACTCGAGCTTGATATGTCGGGTCCTCGAGGGATGGTCCGTACATCATTCAGCGGAATAGTCACAGGACCATTCCTGCATGCTTCATTATGAAACCTTTGATTAAGCTAAGCCTGTCTCTTGAGAATAGGCTGTAACCCGACCACTACCTCTTTAGCTACCTATTTGTCTAAGGGAATGGTCGTATCGGCTAGAACATGAGTGACGTCTTGAATCACCCTATTGGCTTGGAGTTGGGTTCTGTCGGTCATGAAGACCCCCATCTCGAAGATAGTTTGACAGATGTGTTCCGAGGATTGTTTTTGAGATCCTATGGACTTATCTATTTCTCTCGTTACCTCTTGTATGCCCTGAGACATCAGTTCTCGGGTATTTGAGCGGACAGCTTGAAATTGGGCTAGAATGGTTGTCGTGAGGGTGTCGGCCACTCGATTTAGATTCTCCTTATGCATAGCTCCTATTTCGTCTATGGTTTTTCGAAATTCAACAGTGATTTCTTGGTGCCGATTTTGCTAGAAATCATCACCGCGTTTGTTAGATGTTGAGGGTGAGCCTCGTGGGTTTTGGTCGGGTTGTTGGTTGTCTGGATCATTTCGATCATGTGGATCAATGATCGTAAACCTAAGTGCCATTTTTGGCCTCCCACTGTGGTCACCAAAAAGAGTGTTACTCAAAAATTATACCCGAGATGGATACATGGTCACGTGAGGTATGCCAATCGTAGCGCGGCATGATCAAAAGGTTAAGTGGGTTCTGTCTTTCCTCAATTAAGAGGACTTTTGATAAAAACATAGGTTTAATACCGATAGATTTTTGGATTTTTATACTACTTCTACGATAGTGATTAAACTACTTTTAGAGTACTTAACTACTCCTGAAGATGGTTATACTACTCCTAAGGTAATTATGCTACGTCTAGAAGTGATTGTACTACTCCTAAGGATGATTATGCTATTTCTAGAGTAATTATGCTACTCTTAGAGTTAAAGAAAGAAAGAAAGGAAAATAAAGCAGAAAATTAACTACTTACTTCCATTGAAACAGCAACTGAATGAGCTCCGATGAAAGCTCCTAAGATTACAAACCAGGACTAGACTAGCAGCAGGTAAGGTAATACTTGTAAGAAGAAGTCCGTTTGAGCTAGGAGGGGGTTTCTCTTCTAACTTGAAGGCTTTTATATTTCTCCGTCGCCGCCTCCATGTGTCCGTTTGAGTATTGTTGAAGTCTCGACATGTAGTCTATTTGGGATAACTGCTTCGCTAATATATATTTGGCTCCATCCTCTATCCTTTCGCTTTTGGAGGTAGTTAGATTGGTCGTGGGAATATGGTCCGTCTGAGATGGTTGGTTAATGTGGATATTGATTGGATGTCACGTTTATTTCGACTTCGTGACTATTCGACTTCATAAGGTGACTCGATCTCGAGGTCGCTTGGCTCCGGGATTGATGTTGTTGGACTTTAACTGTGAGGACCCGTTCCTCTAACATGGCTCGAATGCGTAGGTTGATGGTCGTTTTCCTGTTAGTTTGGTTCCGCGTCGGGTGCAATCAGGCGATTGTATTGATGTTTTGGACCCCATGGACAAGTTGGTAAAAATTGCACCCTGTCGGTCGGTTTTACAGCCGCATTATGCATGCACTGCCTTGGATTGATGTATGCGATTGATTAGAGCCTTAGGGATGCTTCTGATCGGAAGATCAGAGTTTGATCGGGAAAGATCGAATCGGACGGTTGAGATCGGTTCATACCTCTATATAAACCCCTAGCTTTCTCTCTCTTCCCTTTTCTCTCCCTTTCTCTCCTCCTCTCTCCCATTTGGCTTCTGGTTGGAGCTTGGGCTTCAGTTTTTCGGTGCGGATCCACGGCGATCAGAGTTGAGGATTTGGTACATTGCCCGCTCTTCTATACATGTAGGTGTTTCTACCCAATTCTGGTGAATTGGTAATTGTATAATTGATTTATTGTGTTTTGTAATGGTTTCATTCGTTGGAACGTTTCCAAACTTCTTATTCTAGTTCATTGGCATGCGCATGAGATTGCTATTGTATCGATTTCCGTATTCTTTCGGTTAAATCTCATATTTTATCGATTTTTCAACCAGACCGGGCAAGATCTTATATTTCATAATCTGAGTTCGGATTTTATTGCATGAGTGTAACCCTACCCTTTAACCTTCCTTCCCTCAAAGTTTGAGTGGATTTCATCGCTGTTTGATAGAACCTTGTTCCTTTTACTGTTGAATCATGTTTCTGCAATGTTAGTTTTGGATTGAGACTGATAGTAGATTGTTAAATTTACATTTATGCCATTAGAAGTAACTTGTTCAAATTAATTGTGGAATTTGTAATGTATTGCGCCAGAATTGAAGTGAACAGGTCTAGATCTCTCGCGCCCCGATCCTGACGGGTTTTGTAGGTCCGGGTTTGACATTAACCGTCACTTCCTTTTGAGCCAAAGGCTGGGTAATAAAGGACAACTTGACGTCTCGGCTATCGCATTGTTCGATCGAATCGCAATAAATGTGGTGTCATCATCGTGTTATAGGTGAGGCGGCGTGATGATGTGATTTGAACTTTGGGCGTCGAGTAGCATTTAATGTGCGCATTATCCTTATTGGCTAACGCTTCTTTTCTCCATGTGGCCTTGTACGTGGTGGTCCACTAATTTCGTAGTCAGTTCGCCCATCTGGCGTGACTGTATAGTGTTTCATATACCATGATTGTAGCTCACCAAATGGGTGCCACGTGTTTCGATTCGACTACCGTTGATCACCTGATGTGATGAATGTGTGCCAGCTGGCGTTTGAATATTTTCCTCGGTAACAATCATCCTCCATTTATTAGATACTGAGTCCAGTTGTACTGCAAATAATTTCTAAAGAAAAATCTTTAAAATAATTATTGCATATAGATTTAATCTGGCCTTCATATATATATGGTTCAACGTCACATTGTTTCTAAGAGTAACTACAGTCTTCAAAAGATTTTAATCTCCGCAAGAGAATAATGCTACCAGCTGACATTTATCTATATGCTTGAAACCTTGCCACTGCACACTGTGTTGCAAATTAAAAAAAATATGTATCCATTGTTTTATTTGAACTTTGTTTAAATAGCTGCCATAAATTTAAGCTACTGATAATGATACTAGGTTACATGCAGGACAAATTCAAGATCCAGACCTGGCTGAGCCCAATTCAGAGAGAATCCCTAAGCGTTTAGGTCATGTTCGAACTCCCTCACTCCGACTCAGATCTCCGTACGTCTGTGACTGTCGGATGGGCATAACTTCCGGCCACGGTGTCCGATCGGGGAATGTGACCAGCCGTTTCGACTGACTCAACGAGCTCCACAAGACTCATCGGAGATCTTCGATCTCTCCAGGACATGGGCCTCTAAAGATCCAGATTCCTTTTCTTTATGGTCTAAAAATTCGTTTTAGTGTAAATCTTTCCTTTTTTTAGACAGGTTTTCGGTCTTTACTATTTTTAGCAGGTTTTCCTATTTCTAGCCGTTTTCTTCTTTCTTAATTTCGGGATTGGTTCATTAGTGATTGGGTTTGAGTTTAATTCCTAATTTGAGTCCATATGTAAGTTGGTCTCTCCTTATTCTATAAAAGGAATTTAGGGTTTGTAATTCAATTAGTTTTTTATTAATGAAGTTTTGAATAGTTTTCTCCTCTTGAGAATTCTGATTTTTCTCTCCCACAGAAAGGACGGTCGTCTCTTCCGTCGAGAGGCTATTCTTTGACGCTCACCCTGGGCCATTACTTTTGATCCATGAGCAGCTATGGATATATAGAAACCCTGTTTTCAGGATTGCATCAGACTAGATTTTGCTTTCCCAAACTTGTAAGCAATTAATTTAGTGGGCTGCTTGTTTTATAATAAATAGAAAGTTCTTGCCTTTGAATAGATCATCATCCTCCATCTTATAATTAAGGTACTCAATTAATCAAATCTCACCTTGTCTCCGAGGAGGTGCTCTCAAGAAAAGTTCTGAGCATTATTATATATAAATTGTCTATACTCGGTGACGAATATTACCTTAAAAATCTTCGGATATGTTTCAAATTAGTCATGTTATTTCTAAAATTGTCCGAGTCTTCGACAGATTTTCGAGAAGGGAATGATACCGAACTGAGCAGGATATTTTTCTATATGCTTGAAACTTTGTCGTTGCATGTATAGGAAAAGCTTAAGTTATATACGTTGTTAAACAAATAAAGTTTAATAATGCATCCTTCGGAAAGCTTACTAACAATAGCCATATTTTTAAGCTGCATCGATTGTTATCGGTGACACATACCGCATAGCTAGGTTTGATTAAATATAGAAACATCCATGTCTTTGATAGTTATGGCATGATTAAGTTGTTTAATTTTCTCAACACTCACCGTCACACATGCTTTTTTTTTTTTTTTTTTTTTTTGATGAGATGAGCCCGAATGGCTAAGGAATTTTATTTACAGCACACGAGCAAGGGCATCGAGCCTTTCCTCGAGTTGCCACTCCACATTGGTGCTTTCCTCTCTACACCTTTTAGCAACCTTGTCCGCCTTAACATTTGCGGATCTAGGTATATACAAAACCATTATAGATTCAAAACTACTCATAAGCCGCCAAATCGACCTCACTATACTTTGCGTTCCTTCAGGCCAGGTCCTTTGTCCATTGACAATCTCCACAACATACTTGGCATCAGATTCTACAATCAACTTCCGTCTCTGATCTGACGCTGACCACTCTATGCCTTTAAGTAGAGCAGTTAACTCTGCTTCAATGACTGAGATTGTTTGCAAGGACTCGCCACGAACCCATACATAACTGCCCAAACTATCAATGCCAATTGCCCCGACAGCAGAGGAACCACGGCTGAATTCCCGCGAGGCATCTACTTGGGTCACCCAATATCCCTCTTCCTTGTGTTCCTGCAGGGCCTCCCCTCTCATAAGCGACTCCTCTGCTAGCCGTCGTGCCCGTCTTGCCAGCACCTCCAGATCTTCTCTCTTGTCTTCAAAAACTAAAAGGTTCCGGTCTTTCCAACTCAGCCACAATCCGTAGGCCAGGAATGCCTTAAGTCGACGAACATCAGATTATCTTTCTTACTGTGGGTAGCTTCGGCTCAAATTATCAAAAAAAAAAAACTTTCTTACTGTCTTAATTGTTAATTTTCTCACAAGATCAAACAATACAAAATTAATTATAGTTTTACAGCACTGAACATTTAGTGTCTGAAATTTCTTCATCGTTATACGCCAATACCCTATAGTCTGAAATCCAAAATTAAGAAAACTTAGGCTGATATCATCAGCTCTATTTTTAGGAGAAGTTGTGAGCATGAATAGTCTTTATACTTCTTTGATTCTTATATATTCAAACAGCAGCTGATGATTCTTATATATTCAAACAACAGCTGATTATTCTTATATATTCAAACAACAGCTGATGATATGCATATTTAGGCAATATAAAATTACTAATCGTTGCAAAGAGTACGCCATCACCTGGTTGTTAAGAATGAATAATCTGGCAGAAGTCAATTACGTACGCTATTTCGACAGCTCCAAAACCTGAATGTAGACAATTCCAAGCATACAAAAAAACAAAAGAAAAAAATCATACATTAATCTAACGTTAAATTACAATTTTGGACGATGTGGTATGGGTCAAGTTTCATTTGAGCCATGAAGTTTCAGAACTTTCAATTAAGATCATGATGTTTGGATTTCGTTTCAAATAAAACCATGGGCGTCGACTTTGTCATGTGGGTTGATCGCAAATGGGTCAAGTGATCCATTTTTTTTAACCGTTGCGGTCATGGTTAGGGTTTTTATTGCATCCTCTTTGATATCCGACATATAATCCTTTTTAATTGAAATCTTACCGTGCAGGAATTTCACAACAATAAGAAGGCGATTAAAGGGGACAAAGAAGACCGTGTAAACTTTAACCCTCGGTGACCATGAGAGTTAAAAGTCGGGAGGGAAATAAGACGGCGTCGGTGTTCAGGGCCTTATTTGAAATAAGATCCAAACACTATGATTTTATTTGAATGTTTTAAAACTATAGAGTGTTAAATGAAACTTGACCAAACAAAAAGTGTAATTTACCCTGATCTAAAATAAGTGTCAGGACATTGAACATATATAATCAGCATAAAATATGTGTAAAACTAACATTTTGGAAAAGGCATTCAGATTCTAGACTCAATCTTCTTCGTCAGAGCATCTAATCAATAGTGGCAGCCGAGAAAACACTTCCATATATATGTATTTTAGTACTCGCCGGAGCACACAAGCATATAGCAACACGTACGTTAATTTACACATGTAACTTACCAGCTGCTTGCACACGTACTATATCTCTATACATATTCTATTCAATAAAAACCCTAAACTCCAAAGAAACTCCTGTTGTATATGTACGTTTTCAGTACTTATATACATATTCTTCTTCGTCGAAACCCTAAAATTCAGAGTATCCAATCCAGAGAAGTAAGCATCCAAAGAAATCCTTCGTACACACGCTAGTTTTTAGTTGTCCATATGTTTCTCCACGTTATTTCAGTTATGTTTTTCAGTTATGTTCATGTTTGTTACTCTTCCGTCTTTGATCATGCGATATCAACCGTCTTATATAAATTTGCTTTATCGGCTGCCTCTCATAAAATTAATATATATATATATATATATATATATATATGTGACACATGTTGTAAGTTAGCAAGCTGGAGTATTATTCTTGGCTTGCTATATATTATCTTATGTAACTTTTGTTGGTGAGCAGCCATACTGAGGGATGCCTCTTTAGGGCAACCATCGTCACCCTTCTATTATTGGAAGGTCTCCCTCGTAATGAGTTGGACCAGGCCCCACCCAGAGCGGTGTGGTCCCCGCATCGGTGAGCTTACCACCCTTCCTCTGTTAGTCTTTGTATTAAACGAGATGCAGCATTCGATACGAGGTGGACGACGATTGGTCGATGGAAAGGATCGACGTGGCTCTTCCCTTCCCGTACTCTTGATTTCGACTTTTTCTGGAAACCACCTCCCCTTTTCACCAATTATTCTCCTTACTATTTTAAGGACTGCACAATTGGGCATTCTTACAAAAATACCCCCTCTATTTGTTGACACCTTCCGCAATGCATCGCCACATATCTAACTTAAACTATTGGAATAATAAAATGCTAATAAGTTGGCAAAGGACTGCACATGTGGGTGTCTCCAAACAAGATGGAAAAAGTTATGACGAGTATCCATCATGTCGCATATATATATACACTACTGTAGAGATGTATATGGTTCGTTAGTGTGCGTATGTTGAGATTACCTAAGTTTCAGGGACTTAACTGTAATATAAATAATAGTTAATTGACAATAACACCAGTTTAAGAAAAATTATCATAAAAAAATCCCATTAGTTTAGTTTTTAAGGTGAAAACCCCATTTGTTGATAATCTTAATTAGTTATTAATGTTAGATAACAAAAATACCCTTGCATGATCTATTAAAAGATTGATTGATTAGATCCGACGGCTGAGGTTCGTCGGACCTTGTTCGCCGACGAGGAAAGCTCTTCGGAGCAGGAGACCATTGCATTTGCGTTCGTGGAGGTCTCAGGAGTTGATCCACTGGGTCCGATCGTGG
Source organism: Narthecium ossifragum (assembly GCA_963920575.1). Taxonomy (NCBI): domain Eukaryota; kingdom Viridiplantae; phylum Streptophyta; class Magnoliopsida; order Dioscoreales; family Nartheciaceae; genus Narthecium; species Narthecium ossifragum. The sequence continues at coordinate 17,967,648 of OY986967.1, read as the reverse complement.
AATTGGGCTCCGAGATGGCCTTATCCGAAGGAGGCCGCACGGTGGTTTTTGGGTGGAGATGATTGGCGCCAGAGGAGGCGTCTGCGAGGGTGGAGAATGTCAGAAGTGTGTAGAGGTGAAGATTTAGGTGAGCTTAAAGGTGGTTTGGAGGTGTTGATGTGGTTGGAGTGGCGGTGACGGACGGCGGTCGACGGTGTTTTGATGTCGGCGTCGGAGAGGAGGGCAATAAAGGTGGTTGAGTTTGAGAATGGAGTGGGGGAGATGATATGAGTAGTTTTCGGGCAATTTTAGGGTTTTCGGTGACGAGAGAGCTACGGACTGTGAGATGGCCGGAGCGGCTCGGGGGTTTAGCCGATCAAAGCCGCAAACAAGCTGGGACAATGAAGTCCCAGCTTGTGGGTGAGCTGAGCCGAGCAGGAATAGGAAGAGAGAGAAATCAAGGGGGAAATCCGGAATATTAGAAGAAGAAAAATCCGAAAAATAGGAAAAAAACTGTGGAAAATTAGGAAAAGGTGAGAAAAAAATATGGGAATAAAATATGATTTTTGAAAGACGAAAATGATTTTTGAAAAATAAAAATGAATTCAGAAAGATGAAAATGAATTCAGAAAGATGAAAATGATTTCAGAAAGATGAAAATGATTTCAGAAAGATGAAAATGATTTGTGAAAGATAAAAATGATTTTTGAAAGATGAAAATGAATTTTGAAAGATGAAAATGAATTTTGAAAGATGAAAATGAATTCAGACAGATGAAAATGAATTCAGAAAGATGAAAATGATTTCAGAAATATGAAAATGAATTTAGAAAGATGAAAATGAATTTAGAAAGATGAAAATGAATTTAGAAAGATGAAAATGATTTCAGTTTGATAAAAATGAATTCAGAAAGATAAAAATGAATTCAAAAAGATGAAAATAATTTCAGAAATATGAAAATGATTTTTGAAAGATGAAAATGAATTCATAAAGATGAAAATGAATTCAGAAAGATGAAAATGATTTCAGAAAGATGAAAATGATTTGTGAAAGACGAAAATAAATTCAGAAAGATGAAAATGAATTTTAAAAGATGAAAATATAGTTTAAAAGATGAAAATGCATTTTTGTCAATTTTCTAAGTTTTAGGTATAATTTTGATGTGTAAATTATATTTTGATCAAGAAATTTCATCGCTCTGGCTTTCGACTCGGATCTCGGTTCAAGTATGGATTGCTGGATCTGGGTCTGATTGGATGGAGTTGTGACTGAGAGGATTGGATCAATTCGGTCTAGACTCAATCAAATCAAGTTGGAACCAGGTCAGGCCCCAAGTGACTCGGCATGGTGGAACCAGCTCATAGGAGGTTGGTTGATCGGGGAAGACAACCCCTAGCGACGACAACTGGATCTGGCTAGCAAACGATGGCGGAAGGGTCGCGAGGCGGTGGGGATGCCGGATCGGGGATCGGATGGCAATTTGGACGTCGGAGACGGTGGCGTTGGGAAGTGGTGGCGCCGGATCTGAGGGGAGAAAGTGCTCGTGTGGGGGGTTCCGTCGACAAGGAGAGGCGCGGAGGGAGTGGACAAAGTCGGGTGAGGTCGTGGCGGCGTCGGAGAGGAGCTGGGGAGGGAAGGGGACAACGAGAGATGACGTTGTTGGGTGGTGGTGGCGGCAGATCCGGGAGGGGAGAAAGAGTTCGAATGGCGATGGATCTCGTGGTCTAGGTCAAGTGGGCTTGGGGAGCGGAGCCATCGGGAGCCGTTGGATCTGGGGGGATGGAGAAGATGGAGGCCACGGCGAGGCTAGAGCCAGCGGTTCTCGGCGATGGTGGCGTTGGGTTGCAGTTGGGGACGACGCTGGGCATTGGATATCGCCAGAAGGACGCGAGGGAAGGAGCGGGGGGGTCACGGTGCTCGGATCCGAGGTTGGGAGGGTTGCCGCAAGGGAGATCGTTGGGAAGGGGGTGGTCGCTAAAGTGGGTGGCCGGCGGAGAAGATAAGGGTTGTCTCGTCGGAGGAGAGAGGAGAGAGGAGAGAGGAGATATAGGAGAGAGAAAATACTGGAAAAAATAAAACAATAATATTATTGTCATTTTGAGGTGTTTTTAGGTTATTCATATGAAAAATAGTGAAGATGAGATTTTTAATAAGATATATGGGATTATGGACAAGAAGGGGGCTAGATGTGGGGCTATGGGCTAATATACCTGTAGATAATAGGGTGGTGGTATACGAGTTACTTCTGGTATTCATCCGTAGAGTGTATTGGCCTACTTCCTATTATAGTTTTTTATAACAAGAAGAAACGGTTACTTTTTAGCTTTTCAGGTGACTCTAGTTTGTTTGACCCTGAAGTTGGGGTTCTTCCCAATAAGACATCTCATGGAGGATTTAATAGTGATATTCTCTTCCCTTCTTTTATGAACATTATTTATGGGCAAGTTGAGTACAAGAAACAAGTGCTTTGAGACTAAATTATTATTATTTTCTATTGCTCTCTAGAATATATTCTACTATGTTCTAATTTTAAGGTGGATGTATATCTTGTTTTTTATTATAGAGCCCTCAACTTGGCATGGATCCAAAATTCCCAATCAAATAAATACTTGAGAGAATACTGGACTAAAAAAGACTTTTAATTGGCCAAATTACTAATTATCTATTTTGGGAACAATAGAATGATGTTCTTCCACATTACTACATACATGCCTTTGTTATAAAGATGACCCCATTCGTTTTCTCACCATGATCTCTTATTAATTGCATTTCCTAGAAAACCTATTAAATAATAAAATCCAATAGAGTCCCCCCCTATTCTTTCTTATTATGTGGAAGGGGGACTACTATCTTAATTGGAAGTCTACTTTTGGGCTTCTCTGCAAAGTGCTAACTCAAAAATAGATACCCCTTATCTTGTGTGGGTGTGTCCCTTTATGAATTCCTACAAAAGTTAAGGCACATCTCAGTCTCAGCTCCCCTTTCATACACATAGCCAATAGCAAGCCCAACTAATAGCTCATAAAGAAGGCAAAGGATTCAAGCTTCATCTACATTAAAGGCCTAAGATACGCGTGAGAGTAGGACAAAGATTTAAGCACGGGAGGGAGAGGGTACACCCGCTACTCTAGGCGTAGGACTAAGGAGACAATTAGAAAGAAGAGGTGTTTTCCCGAAAAAACTATATATATATACACACAATTAGAAAGAAAATGAGGTGTTTTCCTGAAAAAGTTGATATATATATATATATACTAGTAAATGCCCGTGCCTACGCCACGGATATTATAATTTACTTTGTATTAAACGGGTCGGGTCAGGTATTGACCCGTTCAATAAAGGTCGAACCTGAATCTGACCCGTTTATTAAACGGGTCAGGTTTATCAATCCTAACCCGACCCATTTATAAATGGGTCAACCCGACCCGACCCGTTTAACCCGTTTATTAAACGGGTCGGGTTGGGTCCGGTTCAGATTGACCCGTTTAAATCCATCTCCTCCTCTACTCCTCTCTCTCTCTCTCTCTCTCTCTCTCTCTCTACATTCCTCCACCGGTCCACCCGCCTTCTCCTCCTTCCTCCTGAGCTACCTCGCAAGGGCTGTAACCCACTCCTTCCCTCCTTCTCCGGTGAAGCTGCGGCCACCCATGGCAACCCCCCACCCCC
>OY986967.1:17779428-17963803 GCA_963920575.1 Narthecium ossifragum | reverse complement strand
GATTGATAGATGATAGGTGGGGGAGCTAAAGGAGCAGATGATGGGGTCAAGGTTGCTTCCTCTTCTTGTTGATACTATATAATCTACTGGTTGGATGGATGGATACATTATAAGCTATCAAGCATGCAGAGAGAGCTCTGATATCTAGCTAGCTAGAGCTCTGTTCTTGTCTGCCCACCCTTCTTCTGCCCTTTTGCTCATCCCAATCCTTGGCAAAAGCTTGATAGTTCCTCCTCTGCTCCCTTTTTTGCCCCCTTCTCTCGTACCAAGCTTTAGCTTTCGATTTTAAAGCTGCCCAAAAAGATCTTAGAACAAGTAGAAGGCCAAAGGGTCTTCGTCTTTCTAGGAATCATATATATTTCTGCGATAAAGGTGTGTTTTTTTTTTGGCGATCATGGTGGGTTTTGGCGATGGTGGTGTTTAGGAATCCAAGCGAGCTCTTGTTTGGAGTGTTTGTTGGGTAGGATTGTTGTTGAGAGATGTGGGATCTCAACGACTCGCCGTTGGAGATGAGGGACGCGGTGGAGGAGGAAGAGCTTTCTTCGGCGAAGAACTCCTCCGCCGCGGAGGTTGATGGGGAGGAGGAGAAGGGGAAAGGCGGCGTTGGGTCGGGGGCGGCGTCCATGGAGGCGGACGACGACAACTCGAACTCCTGCTCCAGCTCCTCCGCGGTGGTCGTCGAGGCGGAGGACGAGGACGAAGACGACCGCGGCGACGCGTCCAGGGCCTTCGGCTTCTCCGTCGCCGGCGGCGGCGGAGGCAATGATGGCTCCTCCGCGGGAGTAGTCACCCACCAGTTCTTCCCAGTCGGCGACTCCTCTGCGGCGACAACGGCAGCCGCCGCAGGCGGTGGTGGTAATCAGGACGGAGTAGTGCTCTCCTCCGGCAGTGGCTCCTTGCCGCGCGCGCACTGGGTTGGGGTTCAATTCCGGCAGTCGGCGGAGACGGGGAAAGCGGCGGAGGCGGCTTCCCCGCCGGTGAAGAAAAGCCGGCGGGGGCCACGGTCGAGGAGCTCCCAGTATCGCGGAGTCACATTCTACCGGCGGACGGGGCGGTGGGAATCCCATATATGGTAAGCAAAAAAATCTCTTTTATTTTTATTTTTTGGCTCTCCTCTCTTTTCTCCATGTCCTAAAAACATCTTGTCAATTTATTCCTCTTTCCCATTTTTGTGCAGGGATTGTGGCAAACAGGTCTACTTGGGTATGCATGATTGTTCTCTATTAAATTCCATTCTAGGAGCAATTGGATCTTTTGTTTTCTTGATTTCACTGATGGGCAATTGCTAATCTTTGTGCTGGGTTCTTATAGGTGGATTCGACACTGCACATGCCGCCGCCCGGTGAGTTCTTCGACTGCCGCCTTCTTGCCGGAGTTCATGGCAGTGATGAATTTTTTTCCCCTTCAAGTGGAAACATGGAGAGCTGAATGAGAGCAATTTTTTTTGGGTTTTGCAGGGCTTACGATCGAGCGGCGATCAAGTTTCGCGGAGTGGATGCGGATATCAATTTCAGTCTGGAGGATTATGAGGATGATCTGAAACAGGTATGATAAAAAGGAAAATTTTCTTATCTGCTACATGCTCTGTGTTGGAACATGAATTGAATTAAATGGAATGGTTGGTTGGTGGGTGGGTGGCAGATGACCAATCTCACCAAGGAGGAGTTTGTTCATGTTCTCCGGCGACAGAGCACCGGGTTCCCCAGAGGAAGTTCTAAATACAGAGGGGTCACCCTGCACAAATGTGGCAGATGGGAGGCCAGGATGGGCCAGTTCTTGGGGAAGAAGTATATGCCTAATATTTTCTTTCATCTTCATCCGATTCTCTTGCATGCGATTTGTTCATAATCCATAGAGGAATCTCTCTTCTAATATGTACTTTGTTTTGCTACGCATGATAGATATGTCTATCTGGGCCTTTTTGACACTGAGGTGGAAGCTGCAAGGTACATGTAGTGATCACTGGAACAAAGATTGCAAGTGAGAGCTAGTCTTTAATGGAGGAGCTTGCTCATCTTCTCTACTTTGATGGTTTGATCTTGCAGGGCTTACGACAAGGCCGCAATCAAGTGCAACGGGAAGGATGCGGTGACCAATTTTGATCCGAGCATCTACGAGAACGAATTGAATTCAGCTGGTGAGTTCTTTTGGCTGTTTGATCTTCTGAGAAGTTCCTGAGTTTTTATCAGTTTTGTCATCAATGGTAGCAATGGTGCTATTGTTGTGCCCAATTCAGGGTTCGGCCACATCGAACACGATCTCGATCTGAGCCTGGGGAACTCAGGCTCGAAAAGGAGCACTCTCGAGGTGATGGACGAAGAGAGCTCCGCCGGGACCGATCAGCGTTTGCCGATGGCGTTCGAGCCAGATTGGGGAATGAGTTCCAGAAGCACCAGGCCAAAGGTAAAGACTGAATGATGCTACTAACGGCACAGATAGAATGAAACCATGATCCATATATAGTTCTTTGACTCTTTTTTCTTGTCAACATACATAGTTTGATGACAAGCTGAAGATGCCTGAGAGTCGCAATGGCATCAACAAACCTTTGATGTTCAACCATGCCTACATCCAATCGTCAGCAGTTGCTCCCAAAGTGAACGAGATGTACAGGTATCAACTTGCAAGCGGCGGTGGAGGCGCTGGCGCCGGCGATGCATCCCCTATTTTCCAAATCATGCAACAGCAGTTTCATTCCCCGGGCTATCAACAAGTGAGCTTCTCTGCAGAACACCAACATAAATTTGATCGAATTGGTCACTCAAAGACTAATGCAATGCTCGAATTTGATGTGAAGTTCCCGAGCAGCAGCGACGGAGGTGCGAGGACTGCAGGGGGCGGGCTATCGCTGGCAATAGGCGCCGAGCACCACAACCAACAACAACGGCAGCAGCAGCAGCACTATCAGCAACTACAGCAAAGCTATCATCATCATCAACAACAACAACAGCAGCAACACCGGCAATTGAGCTGGGCCAACGGCATTGCCAACCCGCAACTGATCGCCGCGACCACAGCAGCTGCAGCATCATCAGGATTCTCACCGCAGATCGCGAAGCCGAACCCAAACTGGCTGCAGAAGAACGGGTTCCACTAGTCTCTTCCTCTGTCTCTCTTTCTCTGCTGCTGTTTTGGACACACAGCTAGCAGAGCCACCTTGGTTTCCCTATTTTTGGTCTGCCAGGCTAAGCTCCAGCAGCTCCACCACAGCGCCACCACCCCCCATTCAAAACCTATGTAAGCCTTTTTTGTGTTGTAAATGGGCATGCCTAGCCTAGATAGCTAGCTATTGGTGGGAATATTTGACCAAAGGAAACACTGGTGGGAACATGACTACTTCTCTATGCTCTGCTCTCTTTTCAGTGCTAAGGATGGATACATGTTTGTCTCTCCCTCTCCCTCTCCCTCTTCCCCTCTCCTCATCTCTCTCACTAAAGTTGGGTGTGAAGAAAGAGAAAGGGGCCATAGATTCTTGTTTCCCATTTGGGTATTGTAATAAAAGTGAAAGGAGTGGTGGGTGGGAGTGTCAAGTGTGTGGGGGGTTAGATAGAGAGATAGATCATCGTGGGAAAGATGAGAAGGGGTGAAGCCAAAAGAAGTGGGGCCTGTGGGGGTGGTGTTTTGCCTCGGGAATGGTGTTGGGAGAGCATGACGTGTCGCCATCTTCATCTTTAGTCGTCCTTGGAATCAGTTCACGGATGGAGAAAGAATGCAGTCAGAACTAGAGGCGCTGAGAGGCAGAGAGGTAGTCTGGTAGAGGTAGGGGAGGGGTGGAGTGGGCTATCTATTATTGTGAGAGGGACTTCTCAGCCCCAAAGACCAAACCGACTGAGGAAAGCCTTTGGATTCAACCTCCTTTTAGTCTCTTTCTATGGTCCCCCTTTCCTTACGTGTTGGTTGTCACGATTTATTAAAAGTAAAATAGGTTTTCTGACGTTGTTTTAGATCTTTCAGCTTCACCCCATCCTACCATCCTAAAAAAATGTAGGCTGGAATGACCATGAGATTAAAACTAGCTATAATTGGAGCCGAGCTTTAATTGAAGCTCAATGAAGCTCGGCTTTGAATTTGTTTAGACTCGAGCTCAAGCTCAACGTCAATACAAAAATAGGCTTTCTTTCTCGAAAGCTTACGAGTCGAGCTCGATTAAATATTCTAAAATTCTATATAATTTATCGAGTATATATTTGTTATCTATCATATAAACTATTATTCTAGACTCTACTGGGCCTGAAACCTTGACTCGAAAACTCAGCTCGGAGGCTCGCACATTAAACTCAAGCCTAGCCTATTGTCACGGACTTTCTAGTTTCACCCGAACTGAGACCGTGCGGCACTCGAACTACCTTCGCGCAGTCGAGTCAGCCTTCCGCCTTCACCAAGCTGGATCGCTCCTAAGGACTTTGGCACACACTAGGAAGAGAGGAGAGGAGACTAGAGTGGAAAGCTTCTTTGCTTGAAGATTGCTTACAACTCTTAGATGTTTGCTCTCTTGGAGGTTGTTCATTACAAATGAGACCCTCTCTCCTTATATAGCTCACCTAGGAACTTTCTAGACTTCTACATACTCTTAGAAGGTTCTAGAGTTCTATTATACTTAGATATTTTTATAGGACATTCTAGACTCTCTAGAGTCTTCTTCTCTTGGATGAGCCTCCCTTGTGAGGCGCGATCGATTTGATCGTGACACTATGCTTGTGACAAGCGGAGCTTAAGCTCGATCTTGAAGCTCAACTAGAGCCTAGCCTGCTTTGTTCGAGCTCAAGCTCGAAAAGGCTGGGGTTCCGCTTGGCTCGAATTTAGCCCTGACTAAAATGTGCCACCTTTGTTTTAATGTCATGTTAAAGTTGATAGAAAATGATGAGTTTCTATTAATATAGTTTAACAATAATACACTGAATCCTGGATTTAGGATGAAGAAGCATAGTACTAGACTGTGACTACATCGATCGGATGCCCTAGACATGCATTATCTTTGATCTTGTGTTTGGTACAAGTTTCTAATTTAGCAGCTTGTTCACATGTTTGGCGTTTCCTAACAAGAGAACTATTTCTCGTACGCATTGGTTTGGCTATTTACTTCTCAATTATGAAATATCCTTGTGGCTATAGGAAGTATCATGACATCCTTTATAGTCCTGCAGTACTTGGTTCTGCTATTAATCAGATGGCAGAGTAAAATGGAAATCTGGTGTGTTAAACGAGAAAAAAGCATTCGTCTTTTTACCAAACATATTTATACTTAAAATCCTAATTTTTAGGACTTTTTTTTTCATGCAACAAGAAAAATTTTATCTGCTGCTGTGGCTACATATGTGATGAGGCGAGCTGTTTTGCAGAACGTTAATGAAACATAAATCATACGTGTACTTGATGCTACTAATGCACCCCAGTGCATTTAGTATACCCATCGACCTTCTAATTAAGTAGTACTCCAAAACAGTGAAAATGGCCATGGTCACACCTAATCTCATCCCCATCACCAGCAGCTGCAAACAACAACGACACAAGGCAAGAAAACAAAAGGAGAGGCACCACCGCTAATTAAATATGTTTTGTGCCCTCTCTTTTTCCCCACCTTTCCATTATGGGCTTTTGCTTGGCCGACTGGGAACCAGTCCTCCCACCAGCCCTCCTTCCCTTATTTGGAAACAAAGCTGGTGTTTCCGGAGACCATGACCTTGTGGACTGTTCTATTTCATTGCAGTCATCCATCTTGCAATATCCTCCACCAATAGAGATGTAGAAAGAGATGGATGCATAGAGAGAGAACTATGTGTGTATATATATCTGTCTCCGAATCCAGCACCGACCGTTGCCGTAACCTCGCCATACAAGGCATTCCATTTCCGGTATAGGAGCTAGGGACGTATATATGACCTGGAATAGTAGTACGTAGTCAGTCCCCATATATGCCAGGGTCCCCACCTCCGGCCTCTCTCTTGGATTGGTAACAAATGCCCCCACTGTCCTCTCGCTATCATATACGTCACAACCAAAAGTAGGATCGGTTGTTGCTTGTGTTAAATACTTAAGCAAATAGGGATGAACTTGATCAAACAAACTACAAGTTTAAACGTATTTGTATTTTGATGCTTCGACACAAATGTACCAAGTTAAAATTAAATTTTGGCAACCATGAATATTTAATTTATTAAGAGAATTACGTGAAATAAGATTTAAATCGCGATCTCTGCTCTGATACCATTCAACACATCTTTTATCCGCTTAAAATGAGGACATGTGGTGATTGAAATCACACCTAAGAGGGCCACAGAATTGGAAATATAAACTTGAGCTTTTATAGCAGCTTAAGCTTTTAGGCTGAGTGAATAGATTATATAATTATCTGTGTTACTTCATAAACATGAATCTAAACCACTTATTAGGGGTTGATTTAATTCTCTAGACCGTCTCATCTTATTTTTTTAGTTTTCTTTTTATTTGTGACACTTGGGAATTATTATCTTGATCGTGACTTCCACTGGTATCAAATATCTAGCTCATGATTATCCATATCACATAAATATGTGTATCAAGTTTAAGCATGTCGGTAAGGTGAGTTATGTTTTCCTACTTTTAGTCTAAAACGCTCCCTCATGTGTGCTCACATGATCATTAGTCTTATGTCGCGCCCTGACCTATGAAGGCCCAGCCGGGCTGGGTGACACGAACCAGAACTTAACCAAATGCGGAAAAGTTTTACCGATGGTTCCCTCTAATCTATTACTCTCCCTAAACAATTCATAAACACCCTTATTAAAACGATTATCACAAACTTCAAATGATAAAATAAAGATAAATTCAAATCCTCAAAATGGTTAAGATTTATACATCATACTCCCGTAGGAGCCTAACTAAACAAAAGGGTACAAACAACGATCACCGCTCCTCAAGCACCGCCATACGATGCCGCGCCACCAAACACCTTGCCGGTAGGGGCCACTGAAGAAGAGCTAACGCCTGCACCTGTAAAACGCAGTCCGGGTAAGAGTGAGCAATTAAGCACAGTAGGGTTCTACACTACGACACACAAAAAGGAGGGAAACACAATAGTGTCGCCCTCAAGCAAGCCTGGGTGTACACAGGGGCCCCATAACCCTACCGCGTGTCTCTGAACGCAGGAAACCAACACAGCAGACCCACAAGCAGGATACCGGCATTGCTAGGCGGGAAACAACACCGCTTAGTAGGCGCACCCTCTACTCAAAAGTCATAGGACACTGGACACCGGCTACACCTCAGAACCGGCTCGAGGCTGACACGACTTCTAAATCATCGATCAACATATATTCAAGTCATCTAAGACTATCATCGGTATCGACTGAATACTACCATCCGATCCTGGACCACACTACCCGCCACGGTCCTAGAGCTAGATTTGAGCTACCCGAAAACCTCAGATCGACGATCAACCCATCGCCTACGCCCTATCCTTATGTATTTAATGCAAACAAAGCCATGTATGATCATACACATAAATAACAATTCAAGCATGCAACAATATGCCAAATATTACACAGGGCCAGGCATAGCACACAGCTCGCCAAGGGGTGAACATGACAAGGGTCTAGATAAAATGCATATTTTATTCTACACATCCCAAGGGGTGTGACCCCCTTGGTTCAACCACATGCCAAGCACAGGGCCTACACAGATATAATAACATTATTATAATGCGATAACGAACATCTCAATTTATCCAATTAGAGCAAATGATCTAGTAACTCTGGAAAATCATAATTATCACTTGCTTAAATCCACATTAAATTCAAACAAAATCCTACCAAACTTTAATCAGGTGATAATCAAGCTACCAAGCATAAGCTAGCATACTTTAATTGAAGAACAATCAATTAAATAACACACAAATACCTAATCTAAGGATTAATGAAGGACCCTAGCAAACTACGCTAATCCACGTTTGATTCTGAATCAAACCGTTCAAGGAGGATGTAGATCTCTTCCTCTAGCTCCTGGCAAGCCTCCCAAGCCGCTGGATCAAGCTCCAAATGAGAATTTCTAAGTTAGGAGGAGAGGAGAAGAAAAACCGAAAAAACAGAGGAGGTCTTGGGTTACTTATAGGCTCGAGTCCGAACGATTGGTCCTAGGACCGATCAGTAGGACTGGGTCGGACTAAGTCGGTTCGCGTCCTTATCCGGACACGTCAGCCGCATCCTTAACCAGACAACCGACACAGGTCCGATCGATCGCTCCCAGGAGGGACTGATCACACACGGGCCGCCAGCTGTCATAAAGACAAGCTTTCGCGCGCCCGAGCTTGGATCCTCAGATCCCAAGCCCAACTAGGGTTCTAGCAAATATGGAAACCAAACAAAAGGAGTTGTGTGTACACCACGCGGGTGTGAAATAAATCGACAATACGCAATTTACAAAATTGCCATTGTGATCCACAACGAGCCAATGGGCCCGACCTAGACGGTCGACCCAGGAGTAAAGACAACCAAAAGTAGAGTTGGTTGTTGCTTGTGTTAAATACTTAAGCAAATAGAGATGTGATGGTGAACTTTATCAAACAAACTACAAGCTTAAGCGTAAGGGATCCATTTTTATATGAAAATTTGTATTTTGGTGCTTCCACACATGTGTACCAAGTTAAAATTAATTTTTGGCAACCATGAATATTTAACTTATTAAGAGAATTACGTGAAGTAAGATTTAAATCACGATCTCTGTTCTGATACCATTCAACACATCTTTTAACCGCTTAAAATGAGGACATGTTGTGATTGAAGCTACACCTAAGTGGGCCACGGAATTGGAAATATAAACTTGAGCTTTTATAGCAGCTTAAGCTTTTAGGTTGAGTGACTAGATTATATAATTATTTTTGTAACTTCATAAACATGAATCTAAACCACTTATTAAGGGTTGATCTAATTCTCTAGACCGTCTCATGCATAGTTATTTTTTTAGTTTTCTTTTTATTTGTGACACTTGGGAACTATTAACTTGATCATGACTTCCACTGGTATCAAATAGCTATCTCATGATTATCCATAGCACACAAATATGTTACCAAGTTTAAGCATGTCGGTGAGGTGAGTTATGTTTTCGTACTTTTAGTCTAAAACGCTCCCCCATGTGTGCTCACATGATCATGAGTCTTAGGTTAAGGGGTTAGTTTTTTATTAATATGACTAATATAGCACATCATGTGTGGGCTTAAATGATCATGAATTCTCACAAAATGTGTGTAAGAGTAGTAATTTATGCACATGTGGTCGTGCATTACACACAAGACCTCCACCGGGTGGATTTAGGGTACCACTAAAAATCCAACCTCAATCACATAGGCCGAACCCTTACTCCATAAAATGAGACCTCATATGTTGTAGACATATACACAGACTTTTATTTATATTTAGTTTACCGAACAAATTGCATGAAGTATATTCGAATTCAGGATCTCTTCACTTATACCACTTTTCCCCTTTAGTTGAGCCAGAGCTTGATACTACAGAACTATACTACTCATGCGCCTTCAGGTGATGACATCTCGTCCCCAGTTGACAAAACTCTACCCACAAGTAGATGAAGCGCCTGCGTTGAGAGCTGATCGGCTATAAGTTACAATCTTTGGGGATAAAAGAAAACAAGACTCCCTCAAATTGGCACAACATTGCCCAAACACAGTGCAACTCTTTCGTCAAAGTGGAGGCCATGCCTCCTTACCTTAAGGTAGTTCACGGTTGTTTTTGAATCAGACTCAACCAACACTTTCTTTTTCCCTCTTGCTCATTCATCAAATAGACCTTGGCAGCTTGCTTCACCATCTTGATTTTTGCTCTAATACCATGTTGACTTTAAACATATTCAAAAAATTTAAACTCGTAGGTGAGAGCAAGTTTATCTTTACACCGGTAGAAATTCTACGTGAGTGGACATATGCTACAAGCAACTAGATAGTGATGTTGTGAGCCACATCAACCAATGTTACCCTACAAATTTTTTGTTTTTTTATTAATATGAGTCTATTCAAGTACGTATAATCTAATATAATGGGTTATTTGGCTGATGTGGCTAATCAACATTACTACATCTCTTGTTTGTTTCGCGGGATAAGATATGGATGAATATAATCTCCAGAGAGATTATTTTCAGGATATATTATTATGAGAGATGGTGTCAAAGGTTAAACTCTTCTCTAATATTTAATAAGACATAGGATAGGGTGGAAGAAGATTTAATCAAATATCTAAACTTTTTTTATTATTTAATCCAATTGATCTTATCTCATGCATGGGGCTACATATCCGATGAGATTATTTCTCACATCTTTAAAAATACACCAAACTCAGGTTGGTCTTTACGGATTACTAGTCCTATCCCATCTATAATCCCATGAAGCAAATACGCCTTTGTACAATTTGGTTGAGTAGAGTAAAAGTTCGATGTGAAGTCTGTTACCAGAGTGACTATATTCAGCTTAATTTGGTCCACTATTTCGACGAATCAAATAGGCCAAAGCTAGTCGAATTTGGCCCGTTAGAATAAAAATCTTCACTTTAGCCTTTTACTTTACTTCAACTAAATACCACTCTTAAATAAACGTGATGTGTGCACATCATCTCTTATATATAGCATGATGGTTATAAATTAATCATTTTATTATTCTACATGAAGTCTATGTGAAAGGAGGTTATTTTACGTGGAGCTTATGTGGAGAGGCGGAATAGTCAAGAGAGGCAAAGGGTTTAGTGTGAAGTTATTGTAAAAGAGAGTAGAGAGGAGGAGAGTGTGTGTGGTTACCTTGTCATATGACAATGAGGTCATTAATGTTATGAATCACAAGAATCAAATTAGGGTTTAGGAAGGGGGACGTACACACGGACCCTAAACCTAAACCCTAAACCCTTAATCAAATTACCTGCTTAACAAACTTCAATTATTACCTCCCATCGGAATTTTATGAACTCTACTCTTTCTCTCTCTCATATTCAAACTTCGTTTGGAGTTTTGCTCGTGAATCTACCTACCTTTTAGCTCCTTTCTAGGAAGGGAGACGTACACACGGACAAGGGCTTGCATGTGGCCATGGCAGTGCAAGCATTTGCTCCCGTGTACGTCGTCCCTCTGAGGGCTCATTGTTGTGTTGCTACTAGTGGCAATGGTCTTGTCCTCATTCATTCCGTGGGTGGTGGAAGTGCAACAGTACTACGTACTTAACTACTGTGACTACTAACATGCATACATGAACTCTAGATTAGATGTGATGGCATTCTTGGGGGCCGGATAAATTTAGTCCCGGGGGCTTTGGATCCCCAGCTTTTTTTAGGTAAGGAGTCTCCATTATTGAGTGTGATCAACAGAAGGTTTCGTATCATGATGTGAAGTGAATGTCTGTGACTTGATGGGTTTATGAATGATGGAAATATCTAAGATACGTACGTTTGTCATCAGCTGTGTTTTGCATTAATGTTGGTTTGCAGTGTGAGATTATTATGAGATATGATCATGGCTTTAATTTCGATCTTTGCATTTAATCGGATCATAATTAATGGGTCAGCGAGCGTTGGCTGCTGCTGACTAGATTCCCACTTGCAAGAGTGGAATTGAAAACATGTGTTGACCGTTGACTCTCACCACTCACCGAGGAGATTAACCTAATAGATAATTTTAAGTTAATATTAATATAATCTAATAGATTATTTTATATGTGAGCTCGAATAATCATAGATCTCAAACGTGAATATTTAAAAAAAAACAGTAATGGAATGCATGAGACATGGCTCGAGTTCATGATCCCTGTTCTAATATCATGTTGACTCTAATTACTTAACCTAAAAATTTAAATTAATAGTCTAGGGTGGGTTTATTATCAATATAATTTAACTTATGGTGTTTGCCATTGAAATACTGCATAAATACAAAATTGACATAAAGTCAAATTTGATTTGTAAGAATTAGATGCTGGTGGTTTTTCTTTTTTTGTCAATTCGGTCATTATAATGTTTGAATTTTCTTTATTGGGTTTTTATTAATTGTTAGTTGATTTTATTTTATTAAATGAATAATTGGTAATAACACTAGTTTAAAAAATGTTTTTGGTAAAAACCCAATTTTATATGTTTTTAACCTTATAACCCCATCTGTTAATTCTTTTAATTAGTTGTTAATGCTAGATGACAAACCCCGTGAATATATCAAAAGACTAATTTGGGTTGTAAATAAGAAATGATAGATCCGGCGGCTGAGGTTCGTCGGAGCTTGATCACAGACGAGGAGGGCTCTTTAGAGCGTAGAACCAATGCATGAGAGTTTATGGAGGCCTCAAGAGGCGATCCACCCGGTCAGATCTCCCGTCAAACGATGGAGGCGACGGGATCTAGGTTGGCGACGCCGGAGTTGGAAGATGCCGATCGATGTGGTTTTGAGGGCGATAGAGGTTGATGAAGGATGGGGATGATGTCGGGGATGATTTTGGTGGTGGTTAGAGCTGGTTTGGTGGTGAGCGGAGGTCGGAAGGGAGGTCAACGATGGCGGGATACTTGGTAGGCGGGTTGCCGGAGTAGATGTAGGCAGTTTTGTGGGAGAAGGAGGCCGAATAACGACCAAGATGAAGGGGGTGAGTTTGGTGGTGGTTTGGATGAACGGGGGAGGTCGGAGCGTGCACCCTCAATGACGAAGGGTGGTCGCGGCTTGGGATTGAGGTGCGTCAAGTCGACCGAGGCGAGACAATGAAGTATTGGCTTGCAGGTGAGCCCAGCTGAGCCGATCCAAGTAAGAGAGAGAAAATCAATGGAAAAATCAGAAAAATTAGAAATAAAAAGTCCAAAAAAATTAGTAAAAATTGAGAAAAATATGTAAAAAAAATTTGCGAAGTGAATGCGTTAATATGAGATCTTGACTCAATTCGTGACACCAAATTGAGCCAATGGCGAGCCGGTCTAAGGAAGAGAGAAAATTAATGGAAAAGGTGTGAAAATTTGAAAAAATATGGGAAAGTGAAAAAATTAAAGGTGATCCACCTCGGCTAGCCGATAAAATTCGAGGTGGGCTGGGGTGATGAAATTATGGCTCCGTCGGTTAGTTGCGGGGGCGAGCAACAGGTCAGTTGTGAGTGAGTCAACAAGGAAAAGGAGAGAGAGAATAGGAAAAGGGTCGGAAAATAGAGGAAAACATTAAGGAAAAATTGGAAAATGGGTAGAAAAATATGGAAAAAGATAGAGAAAATTACGAAAGAAAAGTGGAGGTAATTGAAGGAACTGTTGATTGAGAATATTAACCAACTGAACATTAAGTTATGATTTGGGGAGTTAAAAAGATAAAAATCCTGGTAAAAAAAATAAAAATATAGGAAAGATAAAAATACATTTAAAAAGATAAAAATGAAGTTAAAAAGATAAAAATACGATTATAAAGATATAAATGGGATAAAAAAGATAAAAATGGGGATAAAAAGATAAAAAATAGAGTTCAAAAGATAAAAATGGAGGAAAGACAAACATGTATGAAAGATAAAAATTGGATCTACAACCAAATGAACTCGTCAGAGGTCAAGACTGACATACGAGGGTTCGTAGGGGTCCGAAGAATTGATCCCCGGTGTTTAATTTGCTAGAACGGCAGTAGGGGCAAAGGATTTGAGGTGTAAAAAGAGGAAAGATAAAATAAAGGGGAAAGATAAAATTGGTTCGACGGCTAAATGAGTTCAATTTTAGGTCGCCAATTTTTCAAATTTAGATTGTCAATTTTTTAAATTTTGTGTACAATTTAGGCGAGTAAATCGTGTTTTGATCAAAATTGGATTGCTGGTGGATTGGATTAGATCTAGATTAAATCTGATCAGATCAGATGGGTGAGATCGAGCCCAAGTGGCTGAGCCTGGTTGAACCAGCTCAGGTGAGAGGAGCTCGTGTGGAAGACCGAAGATGACAGCGAGCAAGGACACGGCCGGCGTGGCGGCGGATCTTGGGTCGGACGGATCTGGGAGGCTGCGGGGCAGTGGATTCCGATGGACGCGGTGCCGGATCTGAGAGGGAAGAAGCACTCGGGGTGGAGTTCAGCGAGGAGGGAGACCGGGCGGCATTGAGGCGTCGTCGGCCGTCGTCGGGAAGGGTGGAAGCGCACGGGGCGCTGGATCTGGAAGATATTGGGGGCAAGGAGGTAGGGGGGTGGGGTTGGCTGCGATCGAGCTCGGGGTGCTCGGGTCGGGGCGGCGTCGGAGCTCTCGTACGATTGAGGACTAGCCGCTCGAGGTGCCTCGTGATCGGCTCAATCTCGTACAGATTAAGCAACGACGTCCCCTGCCAGCCGGAGTTTGCGGCTCGCCGGGACGTAGAGGTCTTCGAGCTTGTGCTGGAGGGTTGGGCGTGGAGGAAGGAAGATTCGACATCGGGGTGATCGGAGGGGCCGAGGTCAGTGGGTTTGAAGGTGGTGGCAGCGCCGGCTGAGGGGAGGAGGAGCTCGGGGTGGCCGGTGGAGAACGGTGGTTTCTCTCGCCAGAGGACAGAGGAGAGAGCAAAGACCGGAAAAAAGAAAAACAAAATAATGTATTATTATCTTTTTAAGGTGATTTGAGATTATTAACCAAAAAGAATCATGACCGGTGTTACTTGCAAAGTGGATGAAATTCTGGACAAAGAGAGTGCATGATACGGGGCTCTAGATTTTTTTCGCGTTATTAAAACTACAATGAATACAGAATCCAATGAGATAAGTTCGTTAAACCCACTATTGTGAAGTGATTATATTAATGAGCTTGAAGACACCTCGTTTGTTTATGATGTGATTGAGAGGATCAAGTGTAGGTCTAATTTTAGTTTTTTGTTTGCCCTTGATGGGAGGATTCATTGAATGTCTTTAAATAGGTTGGTTCTCCTCTCCACTCTTTATATTATTTCTGGCTTATCCCATCGAGAGCCGTCCGACATGTCTGATTTATTTCAACTAATTGTGGTATTTTAATATTCATATGTGAGATCCTGAAATTTAATTTTACATGTGGCATCAAGAGCGGTCATATATGGATTTAGAACCCAATATTCTTGTGTTCGATCCTTACCCTTTGATCTTTGCTGTGCCTATTAATTAGTTTCCGCATTATGTTAATCAATAGGGTGAGGGTTTAATTTTTTTCAGAATTATATATGTTTTCTTTTATTTTTTGGGATTTTAAAAGCATCACATCATACATAATAATAATAATAAATAAAAGAGAAAAGGGTTAGAGAAGTAGAGTCGGCTAACCGCCAACCCCCATGGTGGTCTCCCGTGGCCGACTGACACCCATCGTCTACGGAGGCTTCTTCTCTGGCCACACCGACGACGAAGGGCGGCCAACGGTGGGGTGCGATGGCGTTCAAGGGTCTTCCATCTCCCATTGTCTCTTTCCCTCTCTCTTGGACCTTCGCCATCGTACTCTCATCGATCCTTCTCCGGCGTCGGGAGTCCTGGGTGAGCGTCGATTTCCTTGGGCTATGGCCAGATTTTGGGCTGGGCGGTAGCTTGAGCGGTGGCGGCGACGAAACCCTAGGTTTTCTCTACTGTTTGATTAGGGAAGATGAAGTTGTTACTGATCGAACCATATAACATAGTGTTTGATTTTTAAAAACCGAACAAAAAAATGGTGTGGTGTACTTAGCACTTTGTGCAGTGTATTTAGCCTGGCCCATAAGTTAAACCCGTTTTCCTATTCGGTTTCAGATTATGCATGGTAGGGGTACCCAAGAACTCCATTATATATGTTCTTTTGTCTTTAAGACACAACATTCGTTGATATTTGCTAGTTTCTAATAACTGCATTCTTGATGTACTTTACAACAGCTTTGCATTATAGCCGTTACTTTAGATAAATTTGTATCAAGTCTTACTGCTAAGGGGGTGTTTTTTTCACTTGAATGGAGGCTGGAATGCCTGAAATGGAATGGCATTCCAGTCACCATGCTATTTGTTTCACTGGAATTGCCTCCATTCCATTCCAGGCCCATTCCAAAACCTCCCATTCCAGCCAAATGTTGGTCAGAAACAATTTCCAGCCATGAATAGCTTTTCCATCCTACACGTAAGACCCTAGCCTCTCACGATCTCTTCTTCTCGTCTTCCTCTTGTGATCTTCCTCACTACTAGCCGCCATGGCTTCCTCTCGCGATCTTTCTCTCCTTCCATCGATCTATCTGACGATGGTTTCCTCCTCCATCCTTGAAGACCATATCTAGGGTTTGTTCCTCCCCTGCTTCTCTCGTTCCGACGACCGTCAAGAGACCACGAGATCTGAGGAGCTATTAAGCAATTAAGAGGCCTTCTCCATGGGTTTCTTCCTCTCCTCCAACCTCAAGCGGTCACCCTTCTTCCTCAATGGCGATGTTAAGAGGCCACGGGACTTCAGCCGTACAAGAGCCCATGGGACGGGATATACTTGGATCTCCCTGGGTTGCGATCATCCGTTCCTCTGTGCCCTTCTTCCTCACCGGCGCCGGTGCTCCAGGAGCTGTGAAGATCTGAGGAGCTCACCACCTAATGGTCCTTTCTACAACCTGATCCCCATCTAATTATAATTTTCCGCTCTCCATGTAACGAGAGCTCCTTATTTATGCATGGCCAAAAAGCAATTCGATACCCCGTAGTTTCTGAGTTTTGCAGTTTAGTACCACATAGTTTCAAAATTATCAAAAAATGCTCCAAGTTACATAATAGTGCAGTATAAACCCATCATATGATGATGCTACTACATTTTAATGGCAAACCAGTCACTGTATTCAATTTTGAATGGTTTTCGTCAATTTTGACTGGTTTGTTGACGTGGGAAGTGAGAGAGAGATACGGGAGGGAGAGAGAGAGCATCCGTCACGTCTGTCGACAGAGAGGGGATCTACGGCACCGGCGGCGGCGGCGGTGGCTGTCATGCTGCTGTCTTGATGAACTCGGGATTCATGGCTAATACTCGCATCAAAGCCGACCAGGAAGGATGGTCCGGTGGACCGCTAATCTACGTCGCCTTCTAAAGCAAGGCTGTCGCTGACACGCTGGGTGGTGGTAGAGGTGTTGAGTGCTGTACAATGATGGGACGGTAGCCATGATAGAGTGTGAGCTATCGTTGGGTAGTGAGGTGCTCGTTTAGCTCCCCGACGCTCGAGCACGGCGAGAGCTTGTTGACATTGTTGTTGCTATAAATCCAGCTCAGTTGGTGATATGGTTGGTGCGCGTTGGTCCTCCTCCCCTCCCCTCCGGCTTCGGCTCCTTCCTCCCTGCTCTCTCCTTCATTCTCTTTCTTTCCCTCCTCCCCTCTCTTTCTCTCCTCCCTCTTCCTCTGTTTCTCCCCTCCGGCGCTCCGGCTCCTTCCTCCCTGCTCTCTCCTTCCTTCTCTTTCTTTCCCTTCTCCCCTCTCTTTCTCTCCTCCCTCTTCCTCAGTTTCTCTCTCCCCTCCATCTTCCTCTGTTTCTTCCCTCCGGCTCCTTCTTCCTACTCTCTCCTTCCTTCTCTTTCTTTCCCTCCTCCCCTCTCTTTCTCTCCTCCCTCTTCCTCTGTTTCTCTCTCTCCTCCCTCTTCCTATGTTTCTCTCCTCTTTCCCTCCCCTTTGTGACCCTATCATTTGAGTGCAACTACTCCATCAGTTGCAGGTGCCATTGGAGGAACCTGATCACGTGCAGATGCTCCAACATAGCTTGGTTCGCCGGAGTTGCTATCGAACGCGCCGGAACCAAGCAGCTTCTGCTGCGTTATGCTGTCCAACTTCCGAGCCATCTCCGAGCTCAAATGATTCTTCCACTCTCCAACCCTACCCATCTTCGATATCGCTGGGTTCAATGCATCATGGGCTTCTTGGCGATCCAGTGGTGCCAGAGAGGCCGGCGATCCAGTGGTGCCAGAGAGGTCGGCGGCAAGCGAGAGGGAGGATGCCGAGAAGGTGGTGGAGGTGCTGACGCTCGTGGTGCCGGTGGTCACGTGAAGGTCACGTGACTTGTTTATAGTCACCCCATGTCACACCGTCAGTCTGTTGGATCCAAAATGACCGGTATAGTAACTTGGAGCATTTTTTGATAATTTTGAATGGTAGTAAACTGTATATGTATCTGATGACTGGCCTTTATGCATAGATTTCTGTCCCCTCCTATTGGTTTTGTTTTCTTGATGAAAAATCCCCTCCTATCTGATCCCCATTCCGACCCCCTGTTCTCTGGTATAATATGCATGCTATGCTTTGCGTTGGATGTGAATATGATGCCCTATTCTTTGGTTTCTTCTACCTGTTGTGCTTCGATGCTTTTGGTTGATGTGGGCTTGCGTTCCATTCTTGTTCTGATCCCCTGCTCTTGTTTTTTTGCTTGCGTTCCATTCTACCTATTGTGCTTTGTCTGATCCCCTGTTCAGATTTCTTCTACTTGTTACGCATTGGGCTTTTTGATTGGGTGAGATGATGATATATATGTCCGATCCCATGTTCTGGTTCCATTCTACCTGTTATGCTTTGAATTTCAATTGCAGGATTTCTATTTGTGGTTATTTGACTGGGGGAGATGATGATATATATGTGGGTGGGGGAGATGATGATATTTGTTGTCATATGTATATGATTCTATGTTCTTGTTTTTTGGCTTGCGTTCCATTCTAATTTTGATGCTTCGATGTTTTGGTTGATGTTGTCATATGTTTGTGATCCCCCCTTCTAATTCCCTGTTCTGGTTTCTTCTACCTGTTACGCATTGGGCTTTCTGACTGGGGGAGATGATGATATATATGTGTGAGGACTTGCCCCTCTACCCCTGTGGCTCGTTGTAGACCACAAGGGCAATTTGGTAAATTGTGCATTGTTGGTTTGTTTCACACCTGCGTGGTGCATACACAACTCCAATGTTTGATTTACGTGTTTGCTAGAACCCTAGGCGGGCTTGGGATCGAAAGATCCAAGCTCGGGCGCTAGAAGCCCGTTTTTGGGGCAGCTGGCGGCCCGTGTGCGATCGATCGCTCCTTGGAGCGATCGATCGGACTTGTGTCGGTGGTCAGTGTGGCCGACGTGTCCAGATAAGGACGCGAATCGACTTAACCCAGCCTAGTCCGATCGATTGGTCCTGGAGCGATCGATCGGACTCGAACCTATAAATAGCCCGCGATCTTCCCCTGTTTTTCCGGTTTGCTCCCATATTCTTTCTCTCCGTTCTCCCTCCTCCGGCCACCGTTTGGTGCGTTTCAAAGCTCGTTGGATCCGTGGCGACGTGAGGAAGATCCCTGGTGTGGTTTAAAGCTCTGTTGGTGACTGGTCTGAGGGGAATCAGCCGAGGTTTAGCGTTTCCGGTAGGTTTCTACCTCCTACTGAGTTAGTTTAGGGGTTTTCTTTGGATCTAGCCGGTAAATCTTGTTGTTCTTTGTGTTGTTGGCTTCCACTTTCTTAGTATAATTTATGGTTTAAGTTTCATAAGCTTTGGTTGAGAGTTTAGTAGGATTTAAGCATGTTTAATATCGAATTTTCTGGTTTCTGCTGTTCTTGAAGAACAGCCGGTTTGCAGCGAATTTTCCGACCAGTACGTGCATGTTCTTGGGTTGTGATGAACATCAGAGTGGTAGATCTTTGAATCTACTCTCAGACCCAACTGATCTTATAATTTTCTGATTTTCCTACAATTGGTTATGAATATCTTACTGGTGGGCTGCGTTGCAGCAAGCAATGGTAAGTTAGTTTGATTAGCGGTTTTGATTAGTATTTTTCTGTTAATCTAGCCGTTGGATGTTTCTAGATTTGGATATATTGATGCCGATATGTTGATCTACTGGTGTCTAAGGTGGATCTCAAATCCGACGTCGTTTGGACATTGGATCGATGGGGTCAATTAGCCCCTAAGTAGAGGACTTTTGGTGTTTTAATAATATTATATGTTCGAAACATATAATATTATATTTTATTGTTCATCTAGGTTTTCGGGGTTGCTTCCCATTGTAGGAGTTCGTGGTTGACGGTCACGGTACCGTCGTAATGCCGGGACCCGCTGCGGATCGGCTGGCAGCGGTTGCTAGTACCGCTGCAGTGATCCGATTGAACTTGTATGCTATCCTTAACATACTGTTGCATACTTATTCTCTTATATGTGTATGTTTATAGCATGTATTTCTCTGTTGTGCATTAGTTGCATGGTTAGGGCGTGGGCGATATGTGGGTCGCTGTCCCGAGGCTGGAAGCTCGGACTTAGCCCTAGGACCGGGGTTGGATAGTTTGGACCCGGTTCGAATTGTGGTGTCCAGTCAAACTTGATGATAGGCCTAAATGACTGATACACATGTTGGTTGATGATTATAGAGGTCGTGTCGGCCTCGATTCGGATTCTGAGGTGTAGCCAGCATCCGGTGTTCTTGACTCTTGGGAGGGGGTGTGCCTGCCCAGCGGTGTCCTTGCCCGCCAAACAGTGTCCTGTGTCCTGTTGAGAGTCTGCAGTATTTGGGCCTGCGTTCACGGACCCTCGGTGGGGTTATGGGACCCCTGTATACATCCAGTTCTTACTTGAGGGTGATACTGTTGCGTTTCCCTCTTCCTTCTGTGTGACGTAGAGTAGAACCCTACTGAGCTTTATGCTCACTCCTACCCGGGCTGCGTTTTGCAGGTGCAGGCGTCAGTTCTTCTTCTGTGGCCCCTACCGGGCAGTCGGTCGGCGGTGTGGCGGTGCCAGGCGGAGTCTGAGAGGTGGTGATCCTTTACTGCTTTTACCTATGTTAGATAGCCTCCTACGAGAGTAATGTTGTATTTGGATCTTCCCCTCTTTGAGGATATTTATATTAAATTCACTTAGGTTTTGTAATCTGAGGTTCGAGATTTGTAATTTAATTATGTCTTTTTAATTGAGGGTGTTTGTGATGAATTGCTAGGGAGACCAATAGGTTAGAGGGAACCCTCGCCAATATTTTTCGCGTTTTGTTAGGTCCCGGTTCGCGTCGCCCGGCCCGGTTGGGCTTTCACGGGTCTGGACACGACAGCTTGGTCTCAGAGCATAGGTTGTAGATCCCAGGGTTAGGATCAGGTTTCGGTTGAGATTGAGTGTGGAATGGGTTAGTTTTATGTCTAGAACATCCGTGCATGCTCCCTTTGATGTGTTATGCTTTTCCACTTTCTGTTTGTGCTGCTTTGTTTTGCGGCTTCTGACGAGTGAACGCTCATTTGTCGTTGGTGATTGCGTAGATGGCGGGAGCTCGAGACCGGCCTTTGGTTATCGGTCGAGGTGGGGCCCGACCGAGCAGGGAGGTCCCTGCTAGGGCGGTACTAGCTCGGCGGACTGAGCCATCACCCGTGACGTTTTCGGTCGCACGGGAGGAGACCCTTCTCACCGAGGAGAGGGCTCTCGCTCCAGTTGACGGGCGGGCCACGGCGGCGGTCACGATGGATTTCCAGCGGCTGAGCCCGCCTAGGTTCAGCGGTGAGACTGAAGATCCGACCACGGTAGACAGCTGGCTCCTATGAGTCACGCGCGTTCTTGACGCACTCTTCGTCGGGGATGACCGGATCCGGGTCACCCTCATGGCGTTCCAGCTCGATGGTGACGCCCTTGACTGGTGGTGCACCGCCCAGCACACTAGTGGCGGAGAGGAGCCGACGTGGGAGGAGTTCAGGGCGTTGTTCTTGGACGCGTACTTCCCGGAGAGTACGCGTGACGCCTTGTCTCGCGAGTACCAGTCCCTTTTGCAGGGTACTCGCTCTGTGCAGCAGTATGCCATCCGGTTTACGCACTTGGTCCGTTCGTGGGAGCAGTGGCATCAGATCCAGTGGCCAGGGCATGTCAGTTCGAGTGGGGGCTTCGACCGGAGATCAGGCACTAGACGTGTACTCATCGCTTCCAGACGCACACAGCTGTCCTGAACTGCGCCTTGGTAGTGGAGGAGCAGTTGCGAGATGAGAGGTGCCGGGCAGTTCCATCGGCATCCTCTACCAGCGCACCACAGAGACCCCAGTTCAGAGGGGGATTCGGCAAGGGTCAGCGGCGGCGTCAGCGACCTTTCCAGCAGCTGTCGCAGCGCCCACAACAGTTCGAGCCGCAGCTGCCGAGTCTACCCAGTCCACCAGACCAGTTTCTCTTGACGGTCGGGCCGTCTAGGTAGGCTCCGTCAGGGGGAGGCCAGGGTCAGCATCCTGGTGGCGCGTCGACCATGTGTTTCCAGTGCGGGCAGCCGGGGCACTACCGTAGGGACTGTCCTTTGCGAGGAGCGCGGGGCGCTATGCCACAGGGCAGTAGAGGCGGAGGGTCCGGTTCCTGGCAGGGGAGCGGTAGTGGGCGGGACCGAGCTGCTCTAGAGGTGGAGGCGGCCTGCGGGGGCGTGTGTTTGCTCTTCCGGAGTGTGAGCAGCCGGACACCGTTCAGCTTTACCAGCCGCCACAGCAGTACCAGCAGGCAGCGGCAGAACCATCAGTGCTCAGAGGTATCTTTCAGCTTTCTAGTTCCTTAGTAGATGTGCTGATAGATTCTGGAGAGTCTCATTCCTATGTTGCTAGCATGTGTGTGGCATAGCTAGGATTAGAGACGAGTTGGCTAGAGGTGGAACAGTCTGTAGACTCACCGATCGGTGGCACAACCAGGGTAGACCGGGTCTGCCGATCTTGTTCTTTGGAGGTTGGAGGCCTCCGTGTCTGTCTAGACCTGCGGGTGCTAGACATGACGGGCTTCGATGTGATACTCGGTATGGACTGGTTAGCAGCATACCAAGCTATCATCGACTGTGGTCGCCGGCGGGTGGTCGCTTGGACACCCGACGGGACACAGTTTGTGTTGTTAGGGGATCGGTTCTCAGCCGATTCCTTTGCTTGTGGCGTGGGGAGGCGTGGCAGCGAGCTCTCAGCCTTGTTGGCTAGTCTGTCCCTGTTCGGTTCTGAGGGAGTGCAGCAGAGCAGTTTTCCCAGGATCATGTGCGACTACACCGATGTGTTTCCCGAGGTGTTGCCAAGGCTTCCACCACCCATAGATGTCGATTTTGAGATCGACCTAGTACCAGGTACCGCACTGATCTCTCTCCTAGCTTTCAGGATGGCACCAGCAGAGCAGAGTGAGTTGAGGACCCAGCTAGACGAGCTTACTGGCAGAGGTTTCATCCTTCCCAGTATGTCTCCCTGGGGGGCGCCAGTGTTGTTCGAAAAGAAGAAGGATGGTACCCTTCGACTTTGCATAGACTACAGGCGGCTCAACAGGGTGACGGTGAAGAGCAGGTATCCGATGCCGAGGATCGACGACGTGTTTGACCAGCTGCGAGGATCTTCAGTGTTCTCGAAAATCGACCTCTGCACCGGCTACCACCAGTTGAGGGTTCGGGATTGCGACATCCCGAAGACGGCTTTTCGGACTTGGTACGGCTTGAACGAGTTTGTGGTGATGCCGTTTGGGCTGACGAACGCACCAGCAGCATTGATGGATCTCATGCAGAGGATCTTCCAGCCTTTCCTAGATGAGTTCGTGGTGGTGTTTGTCGACGACATTCTCATCTGCTCTCGGTCAGAGGCGGAGCACGAGCGACACTGCATCGGCTTTATGCCAAGGCTTCCAAGTGTGAGTTCTGGCTTGCACAGGTGGGGTCCCTTGGACACGTGGTGTCGGCAGCAAGGATCTCAGTTGACCCGGCCAAGGTCGAGGTAGTGGTACAGTGGCAGAGACCGAGGACAGTGTTTGAGGTCCGCAGTTTCTTGAGCATGGCGGGTTACTGATAAGTCACTAAATGTTCATGATTCAACCCCTTAACTTAGCTTTGTTATGCCTAGAGTAGTTGTATTTGATAGCTTGTTAGTTGATTTCAGGTTTAATCATGATTTGAGAAGAAATATAAGAATTTCGACTAAAAGGATGAATTTATGTGATAAAGACTGCTTCGTCGCCTGTCAGAAGTATATTCTTTATATATTCTGTATAAGTTCAAATATTCTGAAAATTTCGTACGTGATAGAAGATTTCAAGAACTACAACTTTCATGCTGGACACTTGGTAAGATTCCAGACAGATTAATACCAGTTTGGAAGACTATGAAGATATACAGCTGCTGAAACTGGTCTGTCGATGCTCGGAAGAATATTCGCCAAATATTCCACATAAGTCAGAATATTATAAAATCTTCGGGACAAGATAGAAGGCTTCCGAATATACATCTTTCATGTTGAGTACATTTCCAAATTCCGGACGAATTGAACCCAGTCGCGATCAGAAGAGGCTGTCAGAATTAAACTAGGAAATCCGAGTTGCACTAGAGGTCCAACTCAACTTAGCCATAACCCTAATTCCGGGATTAAGGGTTTTTATTATATAAAGGAGTTATTCCAGCCAAATTTCTCATCTTTTTGACAATCTTTGGAGGAGTAAGAAGAAGACGGAGAGGATGTGGATGGTGACAGCTTCCTATTCCAACCCGATGGTTTTCATCCAAAATATGTGTTGCTAATTCTTGTACTTAGGATTATTCATGAAACCCTAGCATAGTTTTTTATTTTCTTTGGTTTGAATCTTGTATTCTTCTCAAGACATGATCCTATGAATTTGCTTTTTATTGTTAATAGAGTTGAGGGAACAGAGTTCCTTGACGTATTTTCAGTCCTACATGATTTCTGTGATTTATTATAGAGATTTACAGGATGGTTTTCATGTGATTTATGGTTTGCTAGTGAGATAGGCTATGCTAAGTTAGGATAGGTTGTGCCAAGGTCATTAGGAGTAGTATAACTTAAAGCAATCGTAGGACCGAAGACAATCTATGCCAAAAAAGATAGGCTATGCTGTTAGAAACATAAATCTTATTTTAGGGACTTATGTGAGCTTATAGCCATATGATCCATAATGTTGAGAGATGAGAACAAGAGGATAACTAGAGAAGATTGAAGCCGAAACTAGGGCAGATTGAGTAATTCCTAAGTAACTACTCCATTGATTCAAATTGATCAACCTTTTATTTCTTTTCTTTATTAGTTTAGATAACATTATTCTATCTTTGATTCTTTTCCTTAGTTTTTGGGTTTTGAGAATTGATTTTGAGTTCCAACGTTTTCCCTGTGGATCGACTCCCGACTTCACCGCTATTTCTACCTAGTAGTGTAGTGATTGAATAAGGATTATAAATTTATATTTGATTGAGTTTGCAACATTTTAACGACAACGTTTGTGAGCGATCAATTTTTGGCGCCGTTGCCGAGGATTTCGACGGTTAACTAATTGATTTTCTCTTAACTCATTTTCCTTGCTTAATTAGATTTTTTTTTATCTTTCTCATTTTTTTCCTTTATTTATTTTACACTTTTTAGGAATTTCTGACAATTTTTCTGATTTTTACAGCTACTAAGTTTGATTTTCTCGGAGTTGGACCAGCAACCCATCGCCAAGAGCAATCGGTCGGACACGGGAGCGACCGATCGGGACTGTGTAGTCAGGTAAGTTTGGTCGAAACTCCGAGTTATTTATCTAGCTGTTTGAGATGCTTCTGCTAGTCGCACAAAAGCACGTATCAGCGATAGTCGTCTCTTGGACCAGCCCACTGTTTGTATTTCTTATCTTTGGTGTGGTCCTTATTTATGTGATCTTGCATGCATGGCTAATTTTTATATGCCACCGGATGCCATGTCGAATGATGATTTGCCTTTTGGTTATGGACCCGTTTACAATAATGACACATATGGTTTTTCAAATCCGATATATAATTCACATTCATATCCTTATAATTTGAATTTTAGAGATCATACAAACCCTAATTGGCAATTCGAAGGTTATCAACCTCCTAACATTCAACCATGGAACATAGAAACATCGGGCCATAATTTTGCACATAGTTTTGAACACCAATATCCTCCTCCACAAGTATCCTCTGACCCGACTTTGGACAAACTTATGAGTACACTAGCAAACATGAATGCAAACATTACTGCTAGCATGGCTGAGCTTAAGAGCGAAATGACTCTGATAAGAAACGATATTAACTCTAATGATCAATCAATTAAAAAAATAGAGACACAAATAGAACAACTAGCCCACATGGTTGATTCGTATTATGAGAATGAGGATTATGCGAATGATTCTATTCCTTGTGTTAATGATGACAATGCTTGTGATGCTTATCTTTCTAATGATGTTGATGCATGCTATAATGGTCGTGATGTTTTTCCAGTTCATGATGCTATTGATAATGTTTTGTCGGCTGCTGAAAGTACTGTTTTGCCAACTTTGGATGATACAGTTGATGATGTTGATGAATGCTATCCGGTTGTACATTATGAGCCTTATATGTATTTCGGTCATTCTTATTGTTGACATCAATTTTGGCTAGGCCAAAAGGTCGCAGTACCGACAGTTTGTTTGAGCCAAAATAACATCAGACAGACTCAAGCAAGCTTAAAACATATTCGAAATGTCCGATAAATGCTTGTCCTAATTTCGATAGCATCCAGGGGCATTTGGGTAATTTAACCCGCCCAAGGGCGTATTGGGAATTTGGGCCAAAATACAGGCATGGACTTCCCGTTACATTCTACAACAACCTTGCATGGCTTTGACGACACCCTAAATAAGCCATATGGACGCGGGGGTATTCTAGTAATTTTAAAGAAACCTCTAGCCCCCAGGGGTATCTTGGTCAATTCACACCCTCAGGGTATAAATGTCTGAAAACTAACCATTCCAACCTCAAAAAAATATTTTGGTCTGACATATATGACCACTGAGGATATTTTAGTAAAATCCCGGTAAATATTCAGAATTCAGATAAATATTCTGTACGAGAGAAAATATTCACAGATGATTTATTAAATCTGGACAAATATTTAAATAACAATGGATATGAAAAATATTCAAAATCATGATTCGAACATTACTTTCGAATTTCAGAAGAAGATCCGCCGAGACACTTAAAGAGCAGCCATCTCCAATTGGGTTGCCTGGTCAATCATCCCAAACCATATAAAAATAAATAAATAAATAAATAAATAATAAATTCAACGGCAAATCACAGCTGGGCTGCATGGTAGCTATCCTTATATAAAACGGATCAGTATCAAGGCAATCAGCATCCCTTTGATTAGGGACCATGATCCTTATATAACAGGATCAGCATCTTAACGTGATTAGCACCCTTTGATTAAGGGATCCATGATCCCATTCCGTGTGAGGACATACGCCTCTCGTGCCTATAAATAGAGGAGTATGCCCTTGAAAACAAGGCTGGTCGGGAAAGGTTGAAGGCCGGCGCAAGAAGGCTGAAGATGAGGTTGGTCTGAGCTGCGTTGAAGCTGGGCTGAAGGCTGGGCTGAAGGCTGGTTGAAGAAGACGGTGGAAGGCCGGAGGAAGACGCCGAGTTCCTGCCAAGACGTTCACATCGGAGAAAGAGTGCTCGGTGGCTTGAAGACGAAGAGGTCCTGGTGACGCTCCAACATTGCGTACCACCGGACGACGCCGATCCCGGCAACGCAGTCGGAACCCATCGAGACGCTCGCGTCTCTGGGTTGTCGCTGTAAGGGGCTCGTCGATCCCGCGGCTCAAGCTCCACTCCCCTGCTCGCCCCGCGGCCTAGACCTCCAGCAAAGCTGCTCCAGCCCGCTTCCTCACCAGCGACGGAGATCGGGCCAAGGCTCTCTCTCTCTCGTCACCAGCGGCTTCGAGGACAAGCTTCCCCTGTTTTTGTTCTCTGTTCCAGCCGGCGCTTCTCCGTCCCCCTGGTGATCCCGCGGCGCAGGAACGTCAACCCATTCTGAAGAGGGACAGCCACCATCATCGTCCCGGAGACAGAAGCTCCAGCCGCTCGCCGCACATCCTTTGTTCCAACCAGAGAGCTCCCCTGTTCTAGCCGTTACTAGGCTTCTTTCTCCTAGCCGACTGCCTCAAGCCCAGTCGCCGTCTTCCCACGACGACGGCGATCGGATCCTGGTGAACGGTATACTTGGACGACAAAAAACCTCCCAAGCCCAGCGGACTTGAAAGCCCCGACGGCAAAGATGGCATGCATGGCGTTGAAGGTGGCGGTTTAGTATATATCATATCACTTATTTTCTTTTTTCTTCTTTTGTTATAAAAATGTTTGTTGGATCTAGAATCGGAGGTGTTCCCTATGGGGATGTAAATGATGGATCTGTCGACTTGGCGATCGGTAGATCCAGGGGTGTGATGCCTGCAATTTCTTGAAATGAAATTAAAATATGATTTGCTCGAAAATAAAATAGAGATATCATCCCAACGAGATCGACGTTTTATCCACGAACAAAATCTGGCACGCCCGGTGGGACCACACCTTACCTCCCATCTCTAGATCCAAAAAAAAAGAAAAGAAAAGAAAAGAAAATGATGATGAAAAACAAATTATCAAAATAAAAATAAAAATACCTATATACTCTTACATCTTGACAAGTCTAACTTCTTAAATGAAGGATATGGCGCAGGCGACTTTGGAAGCGTTTGTCACGATTCGCTTTGGCGACCTCTCATTTGACATCCCGATTGGAAGCGACGGCCTTCCCATGCCGACGACGCCATCAAAAGTTTCCTTCACCACTCCAGGAGCAGCTACCTCCAATGCACAAGCGAAGACTATCGTGGGACCTCATGAGAAGATGGTGACTCGCCAAGACAGGTTCCGGGCTCATCAAAGGAAGCATAATGATGAAGCTCCCTCAGTTGGACCTGGCGAAAGCAAGATGGTCGCAAATGGATCTCATGTTTACCCAGGAGCAACTGAAGACATTAAACCAATGATGTTGGCACCGTTAAATGGTTCGAGCCACCAAATGAAGTTGAAGAGTCCCCAAAATCACCCAGGTGTCGGGGGCTCCTCAGCTGGATCTCGCACCCATCAAGCCGAGAATGCCAAAGTTCCAACTAGCAAGCCGCTCACAGTGGTAGCCAGACAATCAAAGACGTTTGTTCCGTAGAGGCAGCCGGGGGCAGTCATTCGCGTCGAACCCGTTTCGACCGATGACGACGCCTTTACCCTCGTTACTTCCAAGAGAAGACCCATGGTGGCCAAGGAAGCTTCTGCAATCCAAACGATCTCCGCACCATGTGCCGAAGATCCGAAAGGCAAAATGATCTATCCATCTATTGCGAAGACGCAGGTAGCCCCTAAGGTTGACTACGAAGCCCATTACGAGGTGTAACCCGACAAACCTTGGATTGGCCTCCACGCAACAGGAAATGATGAGGCGTCGCTCCACGTTCGGTACTGCTATGTTCAGTTACTCCGAGTGGAGTATGAATGCCAACGGAGGAATGCGGAGCCCAAATACCCGACTCGTCAGAGTTACATCGAAGATATGCGAGTAGCTTACACATACTACATCACTCAGGAGCTGCAGAGTCTTCAGGATGAAGCGAGCTCTGATAAAAGCGACGTCAACACCCTTCACTTGAATGACTACAGTCTCTAACCTAAAGAAAGCTACGACCAACCACAGTTCTCCCATGTCCCTGTCAAGGCAGAGAAGCCCGTCGGAAAGAGGAAGAATACGAAGTCAAAGGTGGCTGCGCATCGTCCTCCGTTCCATGCCGGCGTTTCAAGCCGTCCTTACTATGGGGTATCACTCAAGACCACCTCATCCGAGGTTTCATTAGGGATAAGTCAAAACATAGAGGAGGTCATTCAAGAGAACGAATTTGATATCATGGCAGCAATGCCCGTTGGAGTTCAAGACGACGAGATGTCCACTTCCTCCAATACGTCTTCAAATGTTCCGCCGAAAAGACGAAGGAAGAAAACCGCCGTCGAAGAACCTCAAAAATGCGTCATCGTCAATTTGCCAAACCGTCCATGGACTAGAAGCGTCACTCGCTCCCTTGGCAGTAAAGACGTGGCTTCCGGGGCATCATATGAACACTAATTTCCTACTCTCCCTGAATCCCCGGTGAACGAGTCACCCACAAGCAGATCCCCTTCACCTGAGCGCTACCAAGTCTTCGCTACCACGGTCGAAGAAGAGTTGGAGCAATTGAGGAACGCGCTACAACTAAAGGATGCCGAGATAGCCAGCCTCAGGGCTCAAGTGCCTCTTGAAAATAATTCACATGCTGGAAATAATTCTCATGCGAATGTGTCACCCAATATGGTACCCCTTGACACTGTACAAAAATTAGTCGCCGAGAGCGTGAGGGCCTTCCACATGCAAAACTAGTATGCCATGAGGCCAGGATACATGAAGCCATACCCTGCCGATATAGACATGGTTCCATACCCAGCAAACTATCGGCAGCCTCAATTCGCCAAATTTAGTGGGAGTGGATCTCCGCATCAGCACATTGCTCATTTCCTAGCAGCCTGCCAGGACACGGCTCATAACGGTGCGCTGTTACTACGTCAGTTCGTCCAAACCCTCTCTGGGCCGGCGTTTACTTGGTACAACAAGCTGCCTCCGGGATCCTTTACCTTATGGGAACAAATGCAGGAGGCATTTCTTCAAAAGTTCTATAGTACCCAAAGAAGCGTGGGGATTACGGAGCTCACCCAAACTGAACAGAGTCCACACGAGAAAGCTGCGGACTTCATCAACAGATGGAGGAACTTAAGCATCCACTGCCCGCAACCCATCATAGAAGCAGAAGCTGTACGGATGTGTATGAACAACATGCGTCCGGAGATGGCACTATACTTGCAAGGCGTTCGTCCGCTCTCCTTCGAGGAGTTGGCCTCTAAGGCCACAGACATCGAAAATTACTTGCACCATATAACCAGAAAAACTCATACAACAGATGGAGTCCTAGATCGTGCCAAGAAAGATAAAGCTCCACTAAAGGGGAAGGCAGTGCTGCAAACCTCCACAATACATGCGCCTAAACCAAAGGAGACTTACGTTCCCAGAGAACAATTTCGACCCAGGGATGGCTCGTCTGAACCGACACAACGACGAATAAAGACTCTTAAAGAGAGGATAGAAAAGGAGTACTCCTTTCCCCGGGAAGAGGTCTCTGACATCTTCAAGGGCTTGCTGGATATCGGACTTCTAGAGCTCCCGGAGCCACGACGCCCTGAAGAAGCAAATAAGGTGGACGAACCCAAGTATTGCCACTACCAAAGGATACTGGGACACACCCTCCAAGACTGCTTCGTCCTCAAAGACAAGATCTAGAAGTTGATCGACGAAGGAGTCATGGACGCCGGGCTCCTGAAGAAGCTTCAAAAAGAGAAAAGGACAGAGTCGACGCACATGATCACAACTGTGGCCGGATCTAGATCCTTACATGAAGAGTACACACCCTCGACACTTGCTCATAGGGAAATGGAGCGCATCCCTCAAACACTTCCTCCCAGTGACGTTGAGAATAGATAGATGCCTATTTCTCTCCTGGAGAAAGGCGTGGCTCCTGTCCAGGTGTCCGTCGAGGGAAGCCCTGGGCCTACCTTGGGAGAATTGTACCCCCTTGACTCGGATGATGAAGAGTCTTGGTCCGACATGGAGCCGAGTTATGATCGCTTCGGGAAAACCTACTTCAGCAAGAGACAGAAGAAGAAACAAGCCTTCAACCAAAGGATTAAGGCCGCCAGATATAACCCTCCAAGACCTCCGAAGCGGCACAGATCGCCGAAGTATAAGATCTTGACAAAGGTGATGAATCGTGAAGAGATAGAAGGGTTCATTCATCAAGTCTCCACGGATTTTCGAGCTAGGAAGCCACATGTGCCACAAAATAAGGTCCCTTGGGACAGCGAAGATTACTCTTGCTTTACCATAGGAGTTTTGGAAGATGATGATGAGTCCCTCTGCTTCCCAGAAGAAGAGAAGGCCGAAGTCCATGAGATCGTCACCCGCTTCGGGCTCCGACTTCCAGATTCCCAGCCTTCACGCCCAAGAGGAAGGGATCAAGAACTGCAACAAGCAATGCTTGATGTAAACTCAAATGAGTCTGTCAAGTACAATGTTGTTTCTCATTTAAAGAAAATACATGCATTGCTTAGCGTGTACGATGCCTTGTGTCTCTCACATGATTTTCATAGGTCTCTTATAACTGCATTATCTTTCCCTGACGACTACCGGGCAGAAGTCCCCCAAACTAACGCCCATGTAGTCGAAAGTTTAAACATAGAATTTTCCGATGCCGACCTATTACTCGGGGCAAAACCCCATAATAGGCCGTTATTAATGACCGGTGATATCGATAACGTTCCTACGTCACGGGTAATGTTAGACTGCGGGTCGGCCATTAATCTTTTACCACTCAAAACGCTTCGTGACTTAGGATATGATATCGATGACTTGACATCAAGTAACATAATAGTCCAAGGCTTCAACCAAGCCGGACAACATGTGCTAGGTTCTATACATCTAGCACTAAAATTTCAAGACATGGCTACGAGCGTCGTTTTCCATGTTATCGACGCTCAAACCTCATATAATGCACTGTTAGGGAGGCCTTGGCTCCATGAATACAAGGTTGTTCCTTCAACACTCCATCAGTGTTTCAAGTATCAGACTCCGGAAGGCGACGTCAAGAGGGTGTTCGCCGACATGAAGCCATTCACACCAGGGGAAGCATTCTTCGCCGATGCCAAGTTCTATCTAGAACCGCCGTTAAAGCTGAAGAAACGTGACCCCACACCTACTGCGGATATGGGCTTCACGGAAAGGTTCACCATGGAAGTTCAGCAAGGGAAGAAGCCTCCACAAGGGAAGAAGCCTCCACAAGGGAAGAAGACATATCGCTATGTTCCAAGCAGTCAAAGGAAGCCCGGAGATCCAATATTCACAGTTGTTGAAGAGAAGCTTTCTAAATCCTTTCTTCAAGATTTCCCAGTGCCTCTCCCATGACTCCTGCCTTCCTACGTCAAGCCGCCCCCAAACAAAGGGAAAGCCCAGGTGAATGAAGAAATAGGCGGCGATGAAGGGAACATGAAGTACGGACAACCTGTCAAGTTCATACAAGTTTCCCCGATCATGACGGATACACATGTGACAAATACAAGGTTGCCCATACTGTTTTATGATCAAAAGTCACTGCATATGATGGATCGCATGGGATATGACATCAATTCCGGAGAAGGTTTGTGCGAAGGTCGAGGCAAGAAACAACCCTTTGAAGATCTCCTGACGGAATCGCAAAAAGAGGTCATTCGTTACGGCGAAGACCTAACCTTTGACAGAACAGGGCTTGGATATGAGTTTCAAGTATGCGCCAGTTCCGTAGATGTCGTCGATCTCCAAGGAGCGCCGCCACAGCTCGAAGACGGTGGTCAAGCAACTGTAGACGACTTAGAAGAAATCAACCTGGGGGCAGAAGATGATCCTCGTCCAACATTCATCAGCTCCCATATGACGCCGGACGAAAAGAATCAATTCATTCTCTTTCTTCGGCAAAATCGAGACGTGTTCGCTTGGAGCTACAAGGAGATGCCAGGTTTGGATGTTAATGTAGCTGTCCATCGTCTCGCCACAGAGGAAGATGTTCGTCCCATTAAGCAGTCTCAGAGACGTTTTCAACCCGAGTTGATTCCAAAAATCATCACTGAGGTAGACAAACTTATCAACGCAGGTTTCATCCGGGAGGTACAGTATCCCAAGTGGCTCGCAAACATCGTTCCTGTGAAGAAGAAGAATGGTCAACTGAGAATCTGCATAGATTTTAGGGATCTAAATAAAGCCTGCCCAAAAGATGACTTTCCGCTACCCATTACGGAACTCATGGTTGATGCTGCGAGCGGTCATGAGATTTTGTCCTTTATGGACGGGTACTCGGGGTACAACCAGATAAAAATGGCTCCCGAAGACGAAGAACTTACCGCTTTTCGCACATCGAAAGGCATATTCTGTTATACAGTGATGCCGTTCGGGTTGAAGAACGCCGGGGCCACTTATCAAAGAGCCATGACAGTCATCTTCAATGACCTTCTTCATGACATAGTGGAGTGGTATGTCGATGATTTAGTGGTGAAGACGAAGCATAGGCAAGATCACTTCAAACACCTCACCAAAGTTTTTGAAAGGCTAAGGCGGTACAACCTAAAGATGAACCCAATGAAGTGTGCGTTCGGTGTCACGTCGGGCAAGCTTCTCGGGTTCGTGGTTCGCAAACAAGGAATCGAGGTCAACCCTACTAAAGCTAAAGCGATCTTGTTGATGCCTCCGCCTCGCAACCTTCACGAGCTCAAGAGCCTATAAGGACGACTTGCTTACATACGAAGGTTTATCTCCAATTTGGCTGGCCGTTGCAAGCCATTTTCTCATCTCATGAAGAAAGGAGCTCCGTTCGAATGGGATAAATCTTGCCAGAACGCTTTTCAAAGCATAAAAGAGTATCTCATCAACCCGCCAGTTCTAGCCTCCCCTGTCAAAGGAAAGCCCTTGATCCTGTATACGGCAGCTCTGCCCAGATCGCTGGGAGCTTTGCTTGCGCAGCATGATGATGAAGGCAAGGAGAGAGCCCTCTACTATCTTAGCCGAACCTTGGTTGGGGCCGAGCATAATTATTCAGAGATGGAGAAAGTATGCTTGTCATTAGTGTTCGCCGCTCAGAAGCTTCGTCATTATCTCTTGGAGCATCCCATACAGCTCATCTCCAAAACTGATCCTTTGCGATATATTCTAAAAAAGTTAGTCTTTTCCGGACGGCTCGCAAAATGGGTGATGCTATTATCTCAGTTCGACATAACATACATCCCATAAAAGGCTGTCAAAGGGCAAGCCCTGGCAGACTTTCTCGCCGCTCATCCGGTGCCAAGCAATGCGACTGTAGAAGATGATTTACCTGATGAAGAAGTATTCGTCACCGACGTTCAACCTCCTTGGGAAATGTACTTTGACGGAGCATGCAGACATTCAGGAGCGGGGGCGGGAATAATTTTTGTCACTTCGACGCAAGCCCTGATCCCGTATTCCTTCACACTAACTTCAGCGTCATCCAACAACATGGCAGAGTACGAATCCCTCGTTATCGGATTAGAGATAGTGCTGGAAATGGGGATGGACCCGCTCAACGCTTACGGAGATTCTCAACTCATCATAAATCAAATCCTCGGCACTTATGCAGTCAAGAAAGAAGAATTAATTCCTTATTTCCTCAAAGCCAAGGAGCTCATCGATTGCTTCAAGGAGTTGAAGACTCAACATATCCCGCGAGCCCAAAACCAAAAGGCGGATGCGCTAGCTGGTCTAGCAGCGGCCATGGTCCTCTCGCCCTCAGGAATGTTAGAAGTAAGGGTTGAGGAGAGGCGAGTCCTCACTCGCCTACTTGAAGAAGTTCCAAACAGATATATGCCAACTCTCATCAATGTCGTCTCCACATCAGAGATACAAACAGCTGACTGGAGAGGCCCCTTCCTCGATTATCTCATGTGCGGGATACTCCCTACCAATCCCCAAGAGAGGTTGAGGCTAATAAGAAGGGTGACAAAATACACCTGTGTCAACGACGCATTATATCGGAGGTCATACGACGGACTCTTACTCCGATGCCTTTCTAATGAAGAAGCGGCGTCAGCCCTCCAAGAAGTCCACTCGGGCATATGCGGAGCACATCAGTCAGGTCCTAAATTGTATCACCAGCTAAAACATTTTGGGATACTACTGGCCTTCTATGGTGCGCGACTCTATCGAGTATGTTAGAAAATGTCATGTCTGCCAAATTCACGCAGACTTCATACACCAACCCCCGGAGCCACTTCATCCTACAAGCGTCTCCTGGCCTTTTGAAGCATGGGGGTTAGACATCGTGGGCCCCATCCAGCCATCTTCGTAGAGAGGTCACTCATACATCCTAGCGGCGACCGACTAGTTCTCCAAATGGGCGGAAGCTGTTCCTTTAAAAAATACGAGGGGGGAGACGGTAGTACAGTTCAACAAGACTCACATTATCTACCGATTTGGGATCCCTGCAAAAATTATCTCAGATAACGGCACACCCTTCAAAAACAGAAATGTAGAGGGATTGTGCGCCAAGTACAAAATTAAGCACCGTTTCTCATCGGCATATAACGCCGTAGCTAACGGACAGGCAGAGGCATTTAACAAGGTCCTCTGCAAGCTCCTGAAGAAAGTAGTTCATAAAGACAAGAGGGAATGGCACGAGAAGTTGCTGGAGAATCTCTGAGCATACCATACCACAATGAAAACTCCGACGGGGGCAACCCCTTATTCGCTTGTCTTTGGGGGGGAAGGAGTCCTCCCTCTCGAAATCCAGGTACCTTCCCTCAGAGTCGCTCTACATGAAGGCTTGACAAAACATCAGGCTGCAAAATTAAGGCTCGACGTGCTCGATAGCTTAGAAGAACGGCGCATGGAAGCCCAACAAAATCTTGAAATGTACCAAGCCAGAGTTTCCAGAGCCTTTGACAAAAAAGTGAAGCGCCGCTCGTTCAAAGTCGGAGACCTTGTCCTTGCCGTAGTCCGACCCATGGTCGTCGCCAGAAGAACCCAAGGGAAATTTGATCCTAAATGGGAAGGGCCTTTCATAGTTCAAGAGGTCTATACCAATGGTGCTTATAAAATTATTTCCCCGGATGGTGAATATACCCCACCTCCGGTGAATGGCAAGTTTCTCAAGCGATATTATTCCTAAACATGTACGCTCCGAGCTTCAAGAGCCTAAACTGATAGCCTGAATAAAGTACTCCGCACTTTGCGAGTTTCCATCCATATATGAGTATAGACTTTACATAAATAAATTTTATACTCAAATTTTCCTTCTCAAGAAAAAAAAAGAAAGAAAAGGAAAGATGGAAAGCATCACACACATACATGGTATGGGTGGCTTGCATGAACATGGGAAATGCCTATGGCTGTGTAGATAGATAAGCATATCTTATGGGTCC
Source organism: Narthecium ossifragum (assembly GCA_963920575.1). NCBI lineage: Eukaryota > Viridiplantae > Streptophyta > Magnoliopsida > Dioscoreales > Nartheciaceae > Narthecium > Narthecium ossifragum. Next base: position 17,927,131 of record OY986967.1, on the reverse strand, counting down.
TTTTTGCACGTAAGAACATGAGATCCATTTATAGGAGCATGGGCAAAAGGCAATCAGGCATCCTTGTCTATGTGCGGATAGCTTAGAAAGTTGCTTGCATATATATGGACAAGCAAGCAAGAAACCACTCATCTCTTTTGATCACATTCCAAAAAATGATGACAAGAAAACATTCTTGTGTCTTTCAATCACATTCCAGGAAAATGAAATAAAAATGTGGGTTTCAGTAACTTCCTGATATATACCATAAATCCAACTCATAAGCATGAATAATGCACAAATTTTGGTCAAAAGTATAAGTTTGGCACATCCGACATTGATACTAATAAGAGAAGAAACAAATAAATGCATCATGGATTCTGGGATCTCCATGGGTTCAAAGCATCATAAATTCTAGCTAATTCGGCCTGAAGCTCGTACGCCTTGCTCATCGCCAGAATAATGTCTCGAGAAGTTAACACCTCCTGGTGCTTCCGCTCCATCCCTTCAATTGTAGATGTCAAAGTCTTCTCCTCAAGAGCGGTACTCTCCTCCGTCATATGCTTTAAAGCATGCTCTTCCACTTGCAATTGAACTCTGAGACCGCCCACCAGTTCCCCCTGAAGTCGCTGTCGTTCAAGAGCACGTAGGAGATTTCCTGTGACGACCACTCTCTCGGAATTGGCTGCCTCAGCTTTCTCAAGATATATGGATGCATTGGCGTCATGTACCTATAATAAATCCTTTTCCTGGGGAAGTTTCGTATCGCATGAAGTTATTTCTCAAGACATTTCTTAGAGAAGATGAGCCGAACTCCTAACTAGGCAATGCTGCAAGTAGGCGATTGATGCGTTACTCTAGCCCCTTAAAGTCTTGAGACACGGCCGGGTCGGGTAGATATAGTGACACTAGTCGCTTTTCAAGCTCCGCGTAGAAATTGACGACCTGCTCATCCAAAGTAGCATGCTTGGGCGAAGCAGCTGGCACGGAAGAAGCATCAACACCCACGCCGTCCAAAGCAGTCATGACTTCATCAAGAATGGGGGTGGCCACAGTCTCCCCAGGGATCACCACATGGGACGCGCCAAGTATGGTGTCACCGTAAGAAGCAATATCTTCATTCGTCGCTTCCTTAATAAAAACGTCTTCAGATTCAAGAACAGAACCTACGAAAGCAGGCATGGAATACGTGCCGGATGCTTTGAAGCCCATGGGGACTGCCGTTTCTTCAATAGCAACATCATCAGTCACCGCCTCTTCAAAGGCAACATCCCGAGGAGCTGTCTCTTTAGCAGCACCATCTTCGTACCCAGGCGCGTCACCAGTTCGTCCTCAGCCTCAACAGTAGTCTCCCTGGAAGCAAGCATTTGAAGAGAATCACACACCATCTTATCATCGGCAGCAACAGTCTCTCCATCGAAATCTCCTACTTCTTCTTCAAATTGGAGTATTCTTGCGGCAGTCTTGACAGGAGCAGGGGGGATACCTTTGAGAGCAACGAACAACTCCGCCGAAGCAAGATCCATTGGAGGACCTGCGTGAACCCCCTGGGCGATATCAACCTTGCGCCGTCTTCTTCTGGCACCTTTAGAAGGCCCTCTGGCTAGAAGAGCGATGACCAGTTGATCCTTCAAAGAAGCTAGCTGGTCCAAGGAAGAACCATTACTCGGATTCAAGACCCTTCGCGCCGGCTGGCCTGGAGAAGGATCATCGCTGGGATGGGAGGCTTTCCGCTTCTTGACTGCTTGATGAGAGTGAGCAGTTTTCTCTTGGGAGGAAAGCTTGCTGGCGGCACTCTGAGATCAATAGAAAGCAAAGATACGAGATCAAGAAAGCCCAAACGGAATGCAAGAAGATGAAAAAAAGAAGAAGGAATTAAACTGAGAAGGAAATGGGGTGCAACGAGCGACTTCCCCACCTCTGTTTTTTTCCTCCCGCTTATCTTTCTTCCCACTGCCTTCTCTTGTTGTTCCTCTGCATTGTTCTTACATACCTGTCAGCGAACCCATAAACAGAGCATGATGAAGAAGAAGAAGAGCATGCATGCAAGCAAATATATAAAGTCAGCAACATCACAGTTAGTCGGCAGATCAAGATCGACGACACCGCCATTGCTTGGGAATTTTTTTTTTACAAGCACTATGGGCTGCTCGACGAACCCATGAACAGAGCATATATTAAAAAAAAAGGAACCAAGAGAGAATGTATGCTCAGCACAGCGAAGGAGAAGAAGAGTGTGCAAACAAATATGTGAAGACATCAACATCCTAATGCTTGACAACAAAAATCATTAGCAAACACCATGGGTTGCTCGACGAACCCATGAACAGAACATACCCGGCTAATAAAAAAAAAAGAGAAGAGGAGGGTTATAAGCTCGGCGAATCAAGGAAGAGAAATGGAGCATGCTCAGCAGATTTGTAGCGAGTTCTACCAATGGCAGGTATGGGGACGGCTCCATCAAGGAGAGCATATGCTGGCAGCGGTATCAAATAAGGAGACAAGGATCAAACAAAAAAAAAAAGAAGAGAAGAAGAAAGAGAAGAATTAAAAAAAAAGATGGTACCTCGCGGATGGTTGCTGTCTTCTTCGGGTTAGAAAAAAATGTTCTAGCTTTGCCTCAGATCTTTCCCGAAAATAGCCCAGAAGGTCCGCTTAGATTTCTCGAGAGCATCGATCCTGTTAGATGTTTCCTCGGCATTTGCACCACGTATGGATTCCCAGTAGTTAGAAATAATAACACTACGATAGGAGAGGGCCTGCCTCTCCTCAAGTGACAACAAGCTATAAAGATCCCCACGGCGTAACATCGGCACCGTTTCAGTAAAAAATCCATGTGTCTGCTCCACCCACCACATCGCCCAAGAATGGGAAAGTCTCCCAACCCGGTTATCGGGGGGAATCAGGAACTTTTTTCCGGCATCTATCCGCATAAGATGATCCCAATGCGCATATGACCCCATAGCGACGCTCCTCCAAAGGATGTTGCAGGCCCACTTTGGGGACACCCTGGTCAAGTCCAAACTGTCGTGCGGCGCGGTGGGGGTTGTAAGGCTCAGAATACATCACCGAAGTTGCAGAAACCAGCCTCAAGGGGAGCATTCCTCGACGTATAGAGATGGGAAAACGCTTGGCCTTGCGAGAATTAAAACCCTTCACAACATGCCACTCTGCGTCCTGTACTCCCCACAAAAACGGCATACGAAAGAAATTCCCCTTGATGTCGAGTCGGCTTCTGGCATCCGAAGCAGAGAAACTTCTGGGAATACGAAACATCAGATGTTTCAAATCCGGCATACTGGCCTTCCCGCATTCGATATCCGAAAGCTCCCATAGTGGACTTATGCTGCCCAGGTAGACCCCTCGAAGATATCGGTAGGCCCAACCCATCAGCAGATGAGTACCCCAACTCGTGCTCGCAAAGCCAGGTCCGGCAGGATGTAAACTCATTACTCTCAGACCCTATACAGGGAACACAATGCCGCTGGGGCCAATGAATATGCTCGTCCCATGGCCATCAAACTAGCTGGAACAAGGACCCCTGGGCGAATGCAAAGTTCTGAATTTGGAACAGCAAAGTAACATATCCAAATAGAAAGAAAACCTGCCGTGTACACTTTGTCATCGAAAGCCGTGCGTGGACTGAAGCCCTCACCCTTGTAAAAGTGTTGCACCCATTCTCTAAAATAGACCTTGTCCCGACCTTCAGCCAATTCTTCCCATATCTTCAGGAGATGGTATGCTGTAGAAGGATAAAGAGGAACATTTGCATTGCCTTTTCCACTGGCCGGTATGCTCTCTTCATCAGGAAGGTACTCGTCATACATGTCTCCTATAATAGAAAAGCCGCCAAGATGAAACATGTCCGAGAGAGACACCGTCATCTCTCCATGCTGAAACACGAATGTATTCGTCTCTAGGTTCCACCTTTCCACCAAACTACGAAAGAGTTGCTCGTCAATGGAGTACCGACCCAATGAACAAAAACCCGCACCATAGATCCCCGACTTGTGGAAATTCGTAGACTCTGTCTTCATAACATCCCGACCCCATCCAATGTATCCAGCAGAAGGTTCATAAAGTCGGTGCTTGTAGTTCGCCCAAACCAGTCCTTCGGAGATAAGTCGATTGGCGAGACATGAAAGTGGCATTGGCGTCGGACCGGTCGCTATTGGTGAAAGCACCACGGCAGCAAAACGGGGCCATTTAGTGTCCTGAAAAACATCCCGCTGCTCAATCCTTCCTTCAGCGACGTCACAAGGTTTGGTATACGACTCCTTGCTTTCATTCTTGACAATGAATATTTTTGATCGAGCCAGCTGCCTCAAAGGGGTATATGCTTCAACGTCTTTTGAAGTTGAGCTTGACATCTTGCTGAGAAGGAGGAGAGGAAGGAAAACATCAGCATATATCAACACAAAGAAAAAAAAAAGAGAAGAAGAAAACAAGCAAACAAGGCACAAAGAAGCAAAGAAAGGAGATGGGTAAGAGTAGAAACAGAGCATGGCTCGCCACCCATTGATCCGCCAAAAACAGAGCATGCGCCAGGGATGGACGCCTTCGATACAACATGTCCCTCATCTCCGACCAAGTCCGAGCCTCCGTCGGACATCTATTTCCTCCCCTGACGAAGGCCAACATAGCTCTATTTCACTTTTTTTTTTCCGCTCGTAGACTCCTCCGCGAGCTCAACATCAAGCCGCCCGCTCTGCTCCTAGCTTCCGCCACCATATCCTGGTTGGACACCTTTCAGCATGGTAGTGCCGGCTTCCCTTCCTTCAATCCGCGACTCCCGCAAGCACGCCGTCGGCAGCTCGCCATGAACCCATTGCTCCAGACTTGCTGCTCTCGCTGTGCCGGACCTACTCCTACCCTGCACCGCTTCAGCACCCATGGCATTGCAAAGGAAGGTCACCATGCCACTCTGACTCAACGCCAATGGCTGCCACGACAAAGAACCGATGGCCTCGGCGTTGGACTTCCAAAAGTCAAGGAAAAGAACATGCCGATGGTGGAGCCGCTATGCCCGACCATCTTTCAAAGACCGCCGTTTGCTTTCGGCCAACAAAGGTCAAACAAGGATTCGAAAGAAGATGAAACCCATACTTGGCGTTGAACAGGGACAGGAGCCAAACAAAAAGGAAGAAAGAAGACAGCAACATACATGCAAAGAGAAAACGGAAAGAAAGCGGTTGCAGAGGATAAAATTGGAGGAAGAAGGGAACCTAACAAAGCTTGAAGTTCCCCCTCTACCTACTGCAAAACCCTTCCGCTGCAAAATCTTGAGGAAAGGATGGGATCCAGTATTCCTTCGTCAAAAGCCTATGTTTCTCTACTGCAAAAGCCCTTGAAAAAAAAATATAATAAACAGATAACATATATGCCTAAACCCTAGGGCTATATACATGGGGTCACATAGATGGGTGGAAGAAATCCTTCCTTTCTGGGAATGCTTGGCCATGTATATATTCTACGTGCATAGCCAATAAAAAAAAAGGGGGCGTGTCTGCTCGTCTTCTCAAATAAAAAAAGAAGAAGAAGAACAACATGCAAATATGCTCTGCTCATGCAGGTACACATGGCACGGGTATTTTCGAGTCCTACGCGTTCAAGTTACAAATTTCACGCGCAAGCCTCGAGGTCTCAAATATAAAAAAGAAGAAGAAGAACGACATGCAAATTTGCTCTGCTCATGCAGGTATACATGGCATGGGTATTTTTTGAGTCCTACGTGTTCAAGTTACAAATCACACCCTCAGGGTATAATTGTCTGAAAACAAACCATTCCAACCTCAAAAAAATATTTTGGTCTGACATATATGACCACTGAGAATATTTTGGTAAAATCCCGGTAAATATTCAGAATTCAGATAAATATTCTGTACGGGAGAAAATATTCACAGATGATTTATTAAATCTGGACAAATATTTAAATAACAATGGACATGAAAAATATTCAAAATCATGATTCGAACATTACTTTCGAATTTCAGAAGAAGATCCGCCGAGACACTTAAAGAGCAGCCATCTCCAATTGGGTTGCCTGGTCAATCATCCCATACCATATAAAAATAAATAAATAAATAAATAAATAAATAAATAAATAAATAAATAAATAAATAAATAAATAAATAAATAAATAAATAAATAAATAAATAAATAAATCAACGGCAAATCACAGCTGGGCTGCACGGTAGCTATCCTTATATAAAAGGGATCAGTATCAAGGCAATCAGCATCCCTTTAATTAGGGACCATGATCCTTATATAACAGGATCAGCATCTTAAGGTGATTAGCACCCTTTGATTAAGGGATCCATGATCCCATTCCGTGTGAGGACATACGCCTCTCGTGCCTATAAATAGAGGAGTATGGCCTTGAAAAAAGGCTGGTCGGGAAAGGTTGAAGGCCGGCGCAAGAAGGCTGAAGACGAGGCTGGTCTGAGCTGCGTTGAAGCTGGGCTGAAGGCTGGTGAAAGAGACGCTGAAGGCTGGTGGAAGAAGACGTTGAAGCTTGGCTGAAGGCTGGTTGAAGAAGACGGTGGATGGCCGGAGGATGATGCCGAGTTCCTGCCAAGACGTTCACATCGGAGAAAGAGTGCTCAGAGGCTTAAAGACGAAGAGGTCCTGGTGACGCTCCAACGTTGCGCACCATCGGATGACGCCGATCCCGCCAACGCAGCCGGAACCCATCGAGACGCTCGCGTCTCTGGGTTGCCGCTGTAAGGGGCTCGTCGATCCCGCGGCTCAAGCTCCACTCCCCTGCTCAACCCGCGGCCTAGACCTCCAGCAAAGCTGCTCCAGCCCGCTTCCTCGCCAGCGACGGAGATCGGGCCAAGGCTCTCTCTCTCTCATCACCAGCGGCTTCGAGGAGAAGCTTCCCCTATTTTTGTTCTCTGTTCCAGCCGGCGCTTCTCCGTCCCCTTGGTGATCCCGCGGCGCAGGAACGTCAACCCATTCTGAAGAGGGACAACCACCATCATCGTCCCGGCGACAGAAGCTCCAGCCGCTCGCTGCACATCCTTTGTTCCAACAAGAGAGCTCCCTTGTTCTAGCCGTTACTAGGCTTCTTTCTCCTAGTCGACTGCCTCAAGCCCAGTCGTCGTCTTCCCACGACGACGGCCATCGGATCCTTGTGAACGGTATACTTGGACGACAAAAAACCTCCCAAGCCCACCGGACTTGAAAGCCCCGACGGCAAAGATGGCATGCATGGCGTTGAAGGTGGCGGTTTAATATATATCATGTCACTTATTTTCTTTTTTCTTCTTTTGTTATAAAAATGTTTGTTGGATCTAGAATCGGAGGTGTTCCCTACGGGGATGTAAATGATAGATTTGCCGACTTGGCGATCTACAGATCCAGGGGTGTGGTGCCTGCAATTTCTTGAAATGAAATTAAAATATGATTTGCTCGGAAATAAAATAGAGATCTCATCCCAACGAGATCGACGTTTTATCCACGAACACTTATGAAGCAAGTTTTTTTGATGATAGTGATGATGAGGGTTGTTATGCTAAATTGCCGATTGTTCATGATGAGTTGAATGATGATAATATGTCTATTTCCAATAATCATAATGACGATGAGCATATTAGTGAGACCCTCTGTCAGGAACCTCAAGTTGAACTTCTACATGATGAGTTGAATGATGATGATATGCATATTAGTGATAAACATAATGAGGATGAGGGTGTTAGCAATATTCCTTCTCTAGAGCCTCAGTTTGAGATTCTACCTTTAATATCATCCCCATTAGTTGAACTTTGAGAGGAGGAGAACCTTGTTATGAGTGAAGACCATGCCAATTCCTATCGTCCCTTCCACAAAGATCGTATCCAAATTTCCAGTTCTATGCATATTTTGCTTGCTAAGGACTTCTTTTTATTCTTTGATGAAGCATGTCTGCATACCTTCACCATGATTCGGGCCATGTATTTCTTCACATGGAATCATCGGCCTCCTAAATCTTGTTTCGGGAGCGTCTAGCGAAAGCCGTAAAATTGCGCGCTAACTGGGAGGCAATCCAGTTTTTTAGGAGTTTCTATTAATTTTTACGATTTTTCCTGATTTTTAGGAGTTTTCCCTGATTTTTTTTAGAATTTTTTCCACAATTTTTCCATTTTTCTTTCATTTTTCCGCCAATTTTCTTTTGATTTTTTCTCCCTCTTCCCGAGCAGCTCACCTGTGAGCCGGGACATCATCGTCCAGGCTCCGCCTGGCTTCCAACGGTTCGTCCCCGAGCCGCTGACCTCCGCCACCGCTCAAGCCCGCTCCGGCCATCCCCAACCCTCCAAACCTTCACCAAAACGTCCGCCATACTCTTACCTCTTCATCCAAGGTCTCTTCTTCCCTCGGAACCCTCTCCTCCGATGCCGGTGAGCCCCCCTGCTTTTGCCGGCCATCTCCAATCTCCCCATCCACGGACCTTCTCCGCCACAAAACAACTCCAGAACCTTAGCGTCCTTCACCGTCAAAACCATTGTTTGCTGGCTGGATAACTGTGTCCGACCCCGGTAGTATCCACCTCTCCGACCACCTCCTATCCGCCTCATGGAAGCCCCATTCTTCAATAAAACCCCATATAACACTTCCTTGGCCTTCCACGATCCTTTCTCAAGCGGTACCGTCCTTGATTTGAGCTCCGATCGTCGGAATTCAATTCCGGCCGTCACTTCCTTCGAGCCGTTCACCGCCTTTCCGCTGCCTAGAGGCCATGATTCTTCGATCAGACCTCACAAGAGAACTCCTTAGGCTTCCACGATTCTTCCTGTACCCTTCCCGTCCTCCGGTGACGAGGTTTCACCGTTGATCCGTCGCCGGCGAGTTTCAGCCGTCCGATTGTTGCTTCACAAAATCCGGGTTCTACCGGAATCTGATTTTTGATCGGATGGTATAGATCTTCAATCATGACCATGTTGAGCATTCTTTGATCTTCTAGACGTCCTAGAGCAACATCCGATGTTCAATTCTCCTTATTTTCGCCGATTTTGTTTCTGATCTCGTCGCGGACGGCCGCCATGTGTGATGATGTTTTTATGCGAATGATAACTGATGGTTAACCTGCTTGGATATTTTGGTCCTTTATTTCCTTATCTGTGATGTCTAGAAGATTATTTTTTATGTATTATCTCCTTTACTATTTATCTGTACATGTTATATTTTTGTGTCGTGAATGTTTGTACAGATTAATATATCATGAAAATACAAAGGAGACTCTGTCGAAATTTTCTATTATTCTATTACCTTTTTGGACTTTTATTTGTTATATTTGATCTTTTTGGAAAGGTATATATTTCTGTGGCAGGTTATGGTGGGGAAGGAAGTATTTATTCAGTGATGGCGGTGCCTAAACTAAAATTGGAAGAGAGAGAAATCTATTTTTGAAGCATTCATTATGGTTATCTCTACCCTTTATTCTTTGATTTATTTTTATGACTTAGTGTAATTGTGGACAATTACATTTAAGTTGGGGGTAGCATTCATAAATTTCATGCTTATATTTTTTTTAGGGTAACCAAATATTATACATCCCTTGACTTATGTCAAAAGAATGAAATTATGATATGATTTGACAAAGGTGGATGTTTTTGAAATTTATTTTATAAATTATTCTGAGACTTGTATGCCAAATAAGAAATAGTAAATTTTTGCTATGTATGATATTGTTTCTATACTTTAACACTTTTACCATGATCTAAGGATAGCTTGACATATCCTAATGCACATGTTCACTTTCACATGTTAAGGGGTTGATATTAGATTCTAAGCATGATACTGGGATAGGTTTATAATTTTATGTCATGACATAGAAAATAATGAACACATGCAATTATCTGAGTATGCGAAAAAAAAATGAAAAAAAGGATCTTCAACTTAGTAACCGGGTAGTGTGCCTAGCCAGCGTGGTGTTCGCGTAAAACGGTTGAACTTCCTGAAAAAAAAGAAGAAAGAAAAAAAAGAGGATTTTAAACTTAGTAACCGGGCAGTGTGCCTAACCAGCATGGTGTTCGCGTCAAACAGTTGAAATTCCTACGAAAAGAAAAATGAAAAAAAAAACAGAGATTGTTATGTGATAAGTGGAAAATATGTCCTTGAATATGATTGTGATCTTGAATAGTTGAAGTGTTTAGATATAATTGAGGCTCTGAAGCATGTGAAACCCCATTCACACACAGGAGTGCTAAAGTTATTTTTAATCTTGATTAAATATGTTGAAGTGTTGGAAATATGTTATGACATGTTTTGATTTACTATGTTTTTATGTGACTATGAGTTGAAGGGTATATTTATGGATATTATTGCTATTTCATGCAGTAGAGTTGGTGAATATTGTGATTGATTCCTAATGATATATTCAAGGGAATGTATAGATGTTTGTGGGTGTCATCCCTGAAAACCCTCAGGAGACTATAACTCATTCACTGGGGTAACCCAGGGGTTTAAAGGCTTGTTGCACATGCTAAGTGCAATCGTGAGACCTACGAAAGTGGCTAGTTAGATTTATTGCTTTCTTTTTATCTTTTCTTTGCTCGAGGACTAGCAAAGTGTAAGTTGGGGGGTGACGGGTTACTACAGGCGGTTCGTGCGGGACTTCTCCAGAGTTGCCGGACCGTTGGCCAGACTGACACAGAAGGCCGTCCCGTTCGTGTGGGATGATGCTTGTGAGCGAGCTTTTGTGGAGCTGAGGACGAGGTTGACCAGTGCGCCGGTGCTGATCGTCCCCGAGCGAGGTGTTGGTTACAGTGTCTACTGCGACACCAGCGGTGAGGGTTTGGGGTGTGTCCTCATGCAGGAGGGCCACGTAGTTTCCTATGCTTCTCGTCAGTTGAAGAACCATGTGAGGAACTACCCGGCTCACGACTTGGAGCTAGCAGCGGTGGTCTTCGCCCTGAAGACCTGGCGTCACTACCTCTATGGCGAGAAGTTCTCTGTCTTCTCGGACCATAAGAACTTGAGGCACGTTTTCACCCAATATGACCTCAACCTGAGATAGCGACGCTGGATGGAGCTATTGGAGGACTATGACTTTGAGTTGCATTACCATCCTGCTAAGACAAACGTCATAGCAAACGCGCTGAGCAGGCAGGTGAGAGACACCAGAGCAGCAGTTGCAGGGTTGTCAGCGTGGCAGTGGCAGGCTTTAGAGATAGCGGGCCAGTTGGGGCTCGAGTTTGAGGATCAAGGATCCAACAGCTTCCTCTACGCAGTGCAGAGTATGCCAGCAGTCCTAGCCAGAGTCTTAGAGGCACATCACAGTGACCCAGAGCTCGAGGCGTTACGCATATCGGCGGCACGGAGGGCGTAGACTGGGACTGGACAGTATCGTCAGACGGAGGGCTACGGTTCAGAGGCAGAGTAGCGGTTCCAGCAGATCCGGTTCTACGAGACGACGTCCTACGAGAGTTCCACCACTCTCGTTTTGCAGTTCATCCCGGGGGCACCAAGATGTACCAGGACCTGCGGCGGCAGTTCTGGTGGTGCGGGATGAAGAGGGCAGTGACGGAGTTCGTATCGCGCTGCCTTACCTGTCAGAAGGTCAAGGCAGAGCACCAGCGGACTCTGGGGTTACTTCAGCCTCCTCCACTAGCTGAGTGGAAGTGGGAGCACATCATGATGGACTTCGTGACCGGGCTACCGAGATCACCTAGGGGGAACGACGCGATTTGGGTCATCGTTGATCGATTGACCAAATCGGCGCACTTCCTGCCTGTGCGGATGACAGACTCGACGGATAGCTCGGGCAGCTTTTATGTCTGAGAGGTGGTCAGACTACACGGAGTTCTAGTTTCTATAGTGTCAGACCGTGACCCCAGGTTCAACAGCAGGTTCTTGCGAGGCTTTCAGGAGGCAGTTGGCACACTCCTGACCTTCAGTACGGCGTTCCATCCTCAGACAGACGGGCAGTCAGTTTAGACGATCCAGATCTTGGAGGAAATGCTGAGAGCATGTGTCGTCGATGCCAAAGGCAGCTGGGAGGAGCACGTTCCCTTGGTGGTGTTCGCCCACAACAACAGCTACCAGTCCAGTTTTGGAGTAGCACCTTTCGAGGCGATGTACGGTAGGCCGTGTCGTTCCCCAGTGTGCTGGATAGAGGTTGGAGAGGCTTCATTCACCGGTCCAGACCTCGTCAGGCGGTCGTCAGAGAGGTTAGTACAGATCAGGTAGAGGCTTCTGATGGCTCAGAGCCGGAAGAAGAGTTACGCAGATCAGAGGCGACGACTATTAGAGTTTGCAGTCGGTGACCGAGTGTTCTTGTGAGCATCGTCGTACAGAGGTTTTGTCAGGTTTGGCAGAGGTGGCAAGTTGGCGCCAAGGTTTGTCGGGCCGTTTGAGATCCTAGAGAGGGTCAGCGAGGTAGCTTACCGCCTGGATCTTCCTCAGCACATGTCAGCTGTGCACCCGACTTTTCACGTGTCCATGCTGAGGAAGTATCACCTTGACCCGTCTCATGTCATCAGGGTGGATGACATTGAACTTGAGGTAGACGCGAGCTTCGTTGAGCAGCCGGTTCGAGTACTTGACCGGAGGGATCAGGTCTTGCAGGGCAAGACGATTCCCTTGGTCAGGGTGCTGTGGAGGCACAGAGGCACCGAGGAGATGACCTGGGAGCGCGAGGCGCGCATGCGGCAGGAGTTTCCGTAGTTGTTTTCTTCTCGAGGTACCTCTTGTCATGTCTTCTAGTGTAGCTGTTTTGTTGTTTCCGAGCCCTACCCTTATCGAATCTCGGGATGAGATTTCCTTTAAGGGTAATAGGATGTGAGGACCTGCCCCTCTACCCCTGTGGCCCGTTGTAGACTACAGAGGAAATTTGGTAAATTTCACCTAGTTGGTTTGTTTCACACCCGCGTGGTGCACACACAGCTCCAATGTTTGATTTACGTGTTTGCTAGAACCCTAGGCGGGCTTGGGATCGAAAGATCCAAGCTCGGGCACTAGAAGCCCGTTTTTGGGGAAGCTGGCAGCCCGTGTGCGATCGATCCCTCCTTGGAGCGATCGATCGGACTTGTGTCGGTGGTCAGTGTGGCCAACGTGTCCAGATAAGGATGCGAACCGACTTAACCTGGCCCAGTCCGATCGATCGGTCCTGGAGCGATCGATCGGACTCGAGCCTATAAATAGCCCGCGACCTTCCCCTGTTTTTCCGGTTTGCTCCCGTCTTCTTCTTTCTCTCCGTTCTCCCTCCTCTGGCCACCGTTTGGTGCGTTTCAATGCTCGTTAGATCTGTGGCGATGTGAGGAAGATCCCTCATGTGGTTTGGAGCTCTGGTAGTGACTGGTTTGCGGGGAATCAGCAGAGGTTTAGCTTTTCCGGTAGGTTTCTACCTACTGAGTTAGTTTAGGGGTTTTCTTTGGATCTAGCCGGTAGATCTTATTGTTCTTTGTGTTGTTGGTTTCCACTTGCTTAGTATAATTTATGGTTTTGGTTTCATAAGCTTTGGTTGAGAGTTTAGTAGGATTTAAGCATGTTTAATATCGGATTTTCTGGTTTCTGCTGTTCTTGAAGAACAGCCGGTTTGCGGCGAATTTTTCGACCAGTACGTGCATGTTCTTGGGTTGTGATGAACATCAGAGTGGTAGATCTTTGAATCTACTCTCAGACCCAACTGGTTTCATAATTGTCTGATTTTCCTACGAATTGTTATGAATATCTTACTGGTGGGCTGCGTTGCAGCAAGCAATGGTAAGTTAGTTTGATTAGCGGTTTCAATTAGTGTTTTCCCATTAATCTAGCCGTGGGATGGTGTTGGATTTTGGATACGGTGATCCCGGTATGTTGATCTACTGGTGTATAAGTTGGATCGTAAATCAGACGTCGTTTGGATGTCGGATCGATGGGGTCAATTAGCCCCTATGTAGAGGACTTTTGGTGTTTTAATAATATTATATGTTCGAAACATATAATATTATATTTTGTTGTTCATCGAGGTTTTCAGGGTTGCTTCCCGTTGCAGGAGTCCGCGATTGAGGGTCGCGGTACCGTCGTAATGCCGAGACCCGCTGCGGATCGGCTGGCAGCGGTTGCTAGTACTGCTGCAGCGATCCGATTGGACTTGTATGCTATTCTTAACATACTGTTGCACGCTTATTCTCTTATCTGTGTATGTTCATAGCTTGTATTTGTCTGTTGTGCATTAGTTGTATGGTTTGGGCGTGGGCGATCTGTGGGTCGTCGTCCCGAGGCTAGAAGCTCGGACTTTGCCCTAGGACCGGGGTTGGGTAGTTTGGACCCGGTTCGAATTGTGGTGTCCAGTCAAACTTGATGATAGGCCTAGATGACTGGTACACATGTTGCTTGATGATTATAGAGGTAGTGTCGGCCTCGAGTCGGATTCTGAGGTGTAGCCGGTGTCCGGTGTTTTTGACTCTTGGGTGGGGGTGTGCCTGCCTAGCGGTGTCCTTGCCCGCCAAACTGTGTCATGTGTCCTGTTGAGAGTCTGCAGTGTTTGGGCCAGCGTTCACGGACTCCCGGTGGGGTTATGGGACCCATGTATACATCCAGTTCTTACTTGAGGGCGACATTGTTGCGTTTCCCTCTTCCTTCTGTGTGACGTAGAGTAGAACCATACTGAGCTTTATGCTCATTCTTACCCGGGCAGCGTTTTGCAGGTGCAGGTGTCAGTTCTTCTTCTGTGGCCCTTACAGGGCAGTCGGTCGGCGGTGCGGCGGCGCCAGACGGAGTCTGAGAGGTGGTGATCTTTTACTGCTTTTACCTATGTTAGATAGCCTCATACAGGAGTAATGTTGTATTTGGATCTTCCCCTCTCCGAGGATATGTCTATTAAATTCACTTGGGTTTTGTAATCTGAGCTTCGAGGTTTGTAATTTAATTATGTCTTTTTAATTGAGGGTGTTTGTGATGAATTGCTAGGGAGACCAATAGGTTAGAGGGAACCCTCGCCAATATTTTCCGTGTTTTGTTAGGTTCCAGTTCGCGTCACCCGACCCGGTTGGGCTATCGTGGGTCAGGGCGTGACAATATGTCTGATCCCCTATTCTGGTTCCATTATACCTATTGTCCTTTGAATTTCAATTGCTGGATTTCTATTTGTGGTTATTTGACTGGGGGAGATCATGATATATATGTGGGCGGGGGAGATCATGATTCCATGTTCTTGTTATTTGGTTTGCGTTCCATTCTAATTTTGATGCTTCGATGCTTTGGTTGATGTTGTCATATGTATCTGATGCCCCCCCCTCCCCTATTTGATCCATGTTTAGTTTTCAACATGTATATGATTTTTCCATACTCATGTTTGTTATTCAATAATCTGTCAATATATGTTTCATGTATGCTAATGTTAGATGAACAATAATGATGATGATCAACGGTCTAGAACGCTTATGGTAATAGGCGCGACCTATGCGGTCATAGTCGCAGTAGTGGACCACTATCTGGACTCAACCCATTGCATTCCTTGCATGTCGAGGGAGGACCGGGATGAGGCACGAAGGCGGCATATGGTGAGGATTCGAGTGCCGGGCTCGGATTATTGGGTCTCTTATATCCGGATCGATGTAGACGCATTAGATGCGTTGGAACGTCTTATGAAACGACATCAACTGCTTACGGATATTGATCAAGTCAAGATCGAAGAACAATTGTGTATCTTTCTACACATTGTCGGCCACAACACAAAAAACCGTGTTATGCGGACAGAATTTTTACTGTCCCGAGAGACAATCAGTCGCTATTTCAATGCGATGTTGAAGGCGATGTTGAAGGCCATATGTGGGATTCGTGACTTATATATGCAACAACCAGGACCAGCCACACCCTCCGAAATCTTAGCAAGCCCTTCATGCTACCCTTATTTTGAGGTACTACAACATGTAATCATGTTGATTGTATATTGACTTAAATTTTGACACGTACTGACATTTTACCTTTTATTACACATGTAGAACTTCATCGGCCTTATAGATGGGACGCAAATACATGCCACCATTCCAACGGACATAATACTATGATTTCGGGGTCGGAAAGGAGCAACACAGAATGTGTTGGCTGCTTGTACACTTAACCTTCAATTCACTTACGTATTGGCCGGGTGGGAGGGTTCGACCAATGACTACACCATCTTGAAAGACGCTATATCGTGCCCACCACAAAGTAGATTAAAGACAATCGAAGGTATATGATCATATTCCATTGTAGATTAATGTCCCAGAAGATAGCATCTACACCACGCATTGACGTTATAATCTTTCACCATATAGGCAAGTACTATCTCGCTGACGCGGGATACCCTACGACCCCCGGCTTCATCGCCTCATAAAGAGGCGTGAGGTATCATTTGAAAGAGTTTTCAGCTGACAATGGTCCTCGCATGAAGTATGAACTGTTCAATCTTCGGCATTCATCTCTTAGATCGACGATTGAGCGAGCTTTTGGCCTGCTGAAGAATCGGTTCAAGATCATTGCATCACATCCTTTTTTCCCATTTAGGACGCAAGTTGCTATTGTGCACCCATATTGTATTCTGCACAACTTCTATCCGAGTAAGAATCCTGAGGATGTGTTAATGAATGTCAATGTACCCGTAGATGATGAACCGGGGATTACCCATCCATGCACTATTAGAGAGCTGCGTGAAGAGCAAGGTGTATGGCTCGATATTCGTGAGCACATTGTGGAACGAATGTGGGCGGATTACAACCCCAATCGCTAGCTTATTCTTCTTGTCTTTTCCTTCTCAGAACTTGTTGTCTTTTGTTTGAACACAATATTTTTATTATGTTTGTATCAATATACATTCACTGTTCGTCTGCTTAGACAATCATATTACTTGCAGTGTAGTAGTCCTCTTGCATGTCTTGATATTTCTAATTACAGACATAGATCAGTCTCAATCTGATACCCCCACCTCCCAGACGACTGGCCAGACCTCATGGGGAAAGGGCAAGGATACTAGTAAGGGTACAAGCACTACAAATTATAAGTGTAAGGAGCATGCAGAGACATATATATTGCAATATATGACTGAAGTGGATAGATCTAGGCCTCTTGGAGATAAGGGGTTTAAGCACCCCCATTATGTCTCTGCGACTAAGCATGTGAATCTTAAACTCGGTACCAATGTGATAATGGCTCAGCATGTATGTCACACCCCGACCCAGAAAACCCATCCGAGCCGAGGCGTGAGGGGAAACCTACACTATTATCTCCAACTGGCGCGATACAATGCGGAAAACATAAATTTAAACAATTTATATTCCAGAGGTGAAACAGAAATTCAATTCATAAATACATCAAGTTGTACAGTTTAAACATCTGATTA
The DNA here is from genome assembly GCA_963920575.1 of Narthecium ossifragum. Classification (NCBI taxonomy): domain Eukaryota; kingdom Viridiplantae; phylum Streptophyta; class Magnoliopsida; order Dioscoreales; family Nartheciaceae; genus Narthecium; species Narthecium ossifragum. The sequence continues at coordinate 17,909,871 of OY986967.1, read as the reverse complement.
CAATTCTTGTCAAACTCCCCCAAAGGAAAAGATATTATACAAATAATCCCAAAAGTCCTCGAAAGATGTTTACAATTTACAAAACTGCCAAAGTACAACAATCTTTCTGCAACAACCTCAAGCACCTCTGGATGTAGTCGCGCCGCCAAAAGCTGATCTCGCCGGCTCTACTGCTGAAGAACTGGCGCCTGCACCTGCAAACGCAACTCGGTTAGGAGTGAGCGATAAGCTCAGTAGGGTTCTACTCTACGGCACACTGAAGGAGGAAAACAACAACAGTGATGTCTCCCCGCTTAAGCCTAAGGAATGCCCCGGGGTCCCACAACCCCTATCGACTCCCCAAGAGATCCTACTCTTCTCAACCGACCACGCTGGGAACATCAACTAACACGCTGGGAGGGAAAGAACCAGAACCAGTAGGATCACCGTTACCCAGCAGAAAACTACTGCCTGGGGACCATGTCAGGGACATCGACAACCATCCTTAACACTTAGCCTTGGGAAGACACCACGACCTCTAAACCTCAAAGCAAAGATCTCAGCCAACTAGCGTGCATCCTCAATAACATGAGATTCTGATTAAACAATCACGCCCTAATCCTGACTACCCAGCCGCGGTCCTAAGGCTAGATCCGAGCTACCCGAGAGCCTCGGATCGGTGATCAACCCATCACCCACCTAACCTGATATGCCTCTAATGCAAACAAGATGCATGAAATGCTCAGGCACAGATAACGAGATATAGGCATGCAACAACATGACGATAATCATACAGGGCTAGGCATAGCCTATAGCTAGCCAAGGGGTGAGCATAGCAAAGGCCTCAAATACAGATAATCTATACTAACCAAACAATGATTAGCGCAAAGAGATAGACACAGATATACAATAGTCTTCAGTGCTCTCTTGCACTTGACAGACTAAGGTTCCACAGTTACCCCGCAGGTAACTGGCCAACATTTATACAATAGCCCGCGGCACACACTAGCTAATGGTTAAGCAACCAATTAAGCCTTTAAATATATCATTCAACTAAGTATCTAAATGCACATCCATCCATAAATTCACCAAAAAGACAAACACCTAATTCAATTCCCAATCTCAATAGAAATCCCTCGAAAATCCCATGAAAACGACGTGTATGCTTCCTAACATGATTGAAGATCTATCATGGATGAAAACCAATCAAAGGAAACCTGCAAACACAGCTCAGTGGCCCACGGTAGATGCGACGGTCGATCCGACGGTCGACCGTGAGGCCATGGTCGATGCCACGGTCGATCCGACGGTCGACCGTGGGGTCAAACGAGGGAAAAGCATAAGATCCACGATCGATCGGTACATCGTCTCTGGGAAGCCCAAAACGGGACAGAGCCTCACGGACGATGCGACGGTCGATCCGACGGTCGACCATGAGGTGGAATGAAAAAGGAGAAGGAACCACGGTCGATCGGGGCATCGACCGTGGGAGCCCAAAAATGCGACAGAGCTCGACGGTCGACCGTCAGGCCCGAAAGAAGCGTATTAATGCTTGACGGTCGATCCATCAATCGACCGTGAGCCCCACGACACAGTTCCTCAGAACAGTGCCAGAAATCCAATTTCTTGGATTTGAATGATCAAATCATGTTGGAAGTTGATGAAACTTTGCAAGCATGTGTAAAAGATGATGGGGAAGCTAATGGTACGATTAAAACGCAATTTTGATGGTTAAATTTCAAACCTAGGTCTCAATGGCCGAAAACCGACAAAACGGCGATAATACGGAAATCATCCGATAAAATACGGAAAGCGCACGATAGGAATACTCGAAGCAAGCCACAACACATATGTAACAAGTTACACAACATTCTAACATGTATTCCTACAGCGAAAAAATACAATAACCATATCCTAGGAGAACGCGATCACAAGATCGAGGTAGAAACACCTACATGAACAAGCAGGGCAGCTCCTCCACGCATCCCCCAACTCCGATCGCCGAAATCAACTCCTCGAAAGCCGTGCTCAGAAGCCCTAGCACCGCCAGTTGGAGAGAGAGAGAAAGAGAACGGCAGGAGAAAAAGAAAGGAAAGAGGGAGAAAGGAGAAGAGTTTAAATAGAAAGCTGGAATCGATCACAGCCGTCCGATTCGATCTCTCCCGATCGAGCTTCGATTTTCCGATCGGAAGCGCCCTTAAGGTTGTACTCAAACACTTACATCAATCCAAGGCCGTGTGTGTAACGCGGGTGTGAAACTGACCACCAGGGAGCATATTTACCAAAATGCCAGTGGGGTCAAAAACAGCGATGCGATCAACCGATCGCATCCCAAGGCCAACCGAGCCAAACCACAAACCCCGACCCTCGACCTAACGCGGTCTGACCGGGTTGGAGGTACGGGTCCTCACAATGTATGTAATCACATGACTTACTTGCTAGCTAAGTGCAATGATATTAAAAAACTCCTTATGTTGAGCGGTGCGGGGTGGAGAGAGGAGCTCAATATGATCACACTAGATCCTCTTGTCATAGATGAACTCCTCGAGGTGTGTTTGAACAACCCAATACTAAATAGCCCATTAGACATAACTGTTTGTATGTACTGAATTTGAATGTTGCTTTTCTATATAGAATCATCCCCAATACAAGAAATATATCAACAGCCCATGCCCCACTTCGAGTTGATGATGGAAATATGTGCCGATGAATCGACAAATGGCGAATTCGCCACTACCGTATGTGATGAATTCGTACCTCCTATCAATGAAGAAGTCGTCAACTTAGAGGATGATGCCTCATACCCCCCCACAGCACCCCGACGACGGATTGCCCGAGGAAATCCCTGGTTCGTCTAGGACCCTCGCAACACCTACAACCACAATGAGCGCGGTGGGGTAGAACTCCTTGAGTATGCTTGCCTGGTCCACTACCAAGAGGCAGGGACAGTCGGATCAAGACGAGATCGTCACCGCCGTTAAATTTGTGGGTGAGGCTATCAACAATTACACTACGGGGGTTTTTGACAAATTGTGGACTGTTGTGATGGAGACGGGGAACGGTGGTAGATACACCGACATTGAACTTGTCATAGCTTATGATCGCTCACAAACGTCGTCGTTAAAACGTATACAAAACGCAATTTAGAAATTTATAAACCTTTCTTTCAACACTAAATTAATAAGATAGAATAATGGTGAAATACGGGGTCGGTCCTCAGGGAAAACTTGTTTACGAATGAAGAAAAATCAGAATTAACTCTTAACACTCTAATCCTAAAGCGAAGAAGGATTGATTTAGGGTTTTTAGAAATTGATTAATTAAAACTAATTAAGAAAGTGATTAACGAAATGAAAATAGATCAATGAGAGAAAACCTAGGGATTACTCAATCCACTTTAGCTTCACTTCCTGTATTCTCTAGTTATCATCTTGTTTCTTATCTCGACATTGTGGATTCATAGCTTCTTAAGCTTACATGAATCCCTAAAATAATGCAATTGTTTCCCTAAGGCATAACCTATCCAAACTTAGCATAGATTGTCTTCGAACTTAATCTGAGTACAACCTATATTCATCTAGCATAGAGTATCTCAAAGGCATCCACAAAAGCAACATGAAAACCATCCTACGAATCTCTACCATCAAGCACAACAATCAAGTAGGTCTGAATATACGTCGAGGAACTCTGTTCCCTCAACTCTTTATAAAATAAAATCATATTCATAGGATCATGTCTTTGAAAACAAACAAGAATCAAATTAGAAAATACAAGAAAGCTACACTAAAGCTTCATGAGATCCCTAAGTAAGAGTTTAGCCACTCATCTTTTGGATGAGATCCATGTATTCGATGAAGAGGGTTAGGGATCCACACCGCATCTCCGTCTTCTTCTCCAATCTGAATGCCTCTTTTTGGGCCTCCGGTTTTCCAGCCACCAAACCCTTTTTATATCTTAATTCCCGGATTAGGGTTTTAGGGTTAAGTTAGACGTCAAGTACAACTCGGAATTCCTGGTCCAACCCTGACAGCTTCTTCCAATCGCGACTGGGCTCAACCAGTTCGGAATTTGAGAATGAGTCCAACACAAAAGATGTAGATCTGGAAGTCCTCTGTCCTTACCCGAAGAGTTTGCAATATTTAGACTTAACTAGAATATTTAGCGAATATTCTCCCACGCATTGACGGACCAGTCTTCCAGCAGCTAATTATCTTCATCTTTTCCCAAACTGCTATCAATCCATCTGGAATCTCTGAAAGTGTTCAACATAAAAGTTGTACGTCTTGATATCTATTAGCTGTCATTCAAATTTCAGAATATTTGGAGATAAACATAATTTCTGGTGAATATTATGGTAACAGTCGACAGAGCAGTGTATTTCAGCATATTAACCGAATTTCTTGCATTTCTCCTCAAAGCATGATTAAACCTGAAATCAACTAACAAGCTATCAAATACAACTACTCTAGGCATAACAAAGCTAAGTTAAGGGGTTGAATCATGAACATTTAGTGACTTATCACACCCCCCAACTTACACTTTGCTAGTCCTCGAGCAAAGAAAATATAAAAAGAAAGGAATAAATCTAACTAGCCACTTTCGTAGGTCTCACGATTGCACTTAGCATGTGCAACAAGCCTTTAAACCCCTGGGTTACCCCAGTGGAGGAGTTATAGTCTCCTGAGGGTTTTCAGGGATGACACCCACAAACATCTATACATCCCTTTGAATATATCACTAGAAATCAATCAGAATGTTCATCAACTCTAATGCATGAAATAGAAATAATATCCATAAATATACCCTTCAACTCATAGTCGCATAAAAACATAGTAAATCAAAACATGTCATAATATATTTCCAACACTTCAACATATTTAATCATGATTAAACACAACTTTAACACTACTGTGTGTGATTGGGGTTCCACATGCTTCAGAGCGTCAATTATATCTAAACACTTCAACTATTCAAGATCACAATCCTATCCAGCACATATTTTTCATTTATCACATAGCAATATCTGTTTTTTTTTTTTTCATAATTTTTTCTCAACTATCAGACACTTTGCCTTTTTACGCGAGCACTCTCCGCTTCTTGAGGCGCAGAGACCCGGTTACTTAGCAAAACACTTAATAGTTTTGTTTAAGCATAGCTTTATCAAGCTCCATAACTTTTTCTTAGGAAATTCAACCATTTTACGCGAACACCACGCTGGCTAGGCACACTGCCCGGTTACTAAGTTGAAGATCCTTTTTTTTTATATTCAAATAATTGCATGTGTTCATGTATTTTCTGTGTCATGACATAAAATTGTAAATCTATCCTAGTATCATGCTTAGAATCTAATATCAACCCCTTAACATGTGGAAGTGAACATGTGCATTAGGATATGTCAGTTATCCTTAAATCATGGTAAAAGTGTTAAAGTATAGAAATAGTGTCATGCATAGTAAAAATTTACTATTTCTTATATGACATACAAGTCTCAAAATAATTCATAAGATACATTTCTAAAACTTGTATATTTGTCAAATTATATCATAATTTCATCCTTTTGACATATTTCAAGGGATATATAAAAAAAAAATTAAATTTCTAGAATCTACCCCCAACTTGAATGTAATTGTCCCCAATTACACTAAGTCATAAAAATAAAGCAAGGAAAAAGGGTAGAGGTCACCGTAAATCTCGCGCCACAGGTAGTTGGTTTGTATAAAAGACAATCACCACACCGCCCATAAGACGAATACGTCGCCCTTAAATGAATTTATGTCTCTAGAAGAGATTAAAAGAATAAAACCATAGAAATCACCTTAAAACGTTAGAGACATATGTAAAGACTTGTAGAATAACCCCCTGATGGATCATATAGGATTTGTAACATGCGCCCCTTAATAAGTTCCAAAGGCCACCTGCCATAAAAGATACCTTTCCAAAAGATCAAATAGAATAGAATGAAATATATATCAAAAATAGTAAAAAGGCATAAGAATTGTTCAAAATTTCGGCAGAATCTCTATATTTCTTGAATATGTAGCCTGTACAACCATTCATCCACATAATTAAAAATATAGATATTAAAATAATAAAATACAGTAAATCATCCATATACAGCACCCAAATAATCAGTATCCATATCATGATCCCGGTTAAAGGTCGAGACCTATAGATCTCGTCCATCAGCCAACGGACGGCTGAGAGCTCGCCGGCGACGATCAACGGTGAAACGTCGTCGCCGGAGGATGGGACCAGTAGGGATGGAATCGTAGGAGGCCAAGGAGTCTATCTACGCCGTCTGATCTGTGACTGGTGGTCGCCAGGCGGCGGAACGACGGTGGACGGCGCGGAGGAAGATGGTCGGAGTTAGAATCCGGCGGCCGGAGCTTCAATCGAGGTGGGTAAGGCGCAAGGAAGCATCACAGAAAGCCTGAGAACGCACCTGGGTGATTTAATTATAGAATCGGAGGGCCAAGAGGCGGATAGAAGATGGCCGGCGCGGTGGAGGATCGTCGGAGGTGGAATCCGGCCAACCGAGCTACAAGTTTGAGTTTTGAAGGTTGCAAAAGAGTCGTGACGGCCAGAGGAAGGTGCTGGAGGTGGTTAGGGACTGTGGGAAGCAGTGGAAGAGGTGATCGGAGATGGCGGTAGGAACAGGGGATGTTCGCCGGCGTCGGAAGAGACAAAATTGGGGGAAGAAGAGGCCGGGAGGAGGTAGAGGGGAAGATTGCGATGGTGTTGGAGGTGGGTTGGAGGGCGGGGAGCGGCCGGAGAGGTGAAGATGGCCGGCGGTCGGTGATGGGGAAGGAAGAGGATGAAGTCCGATCGACCGTGGGCGCGGGTGACTTGAGAACAAAATCAGACCGTCAACCAAGCAATTTGGAAAAATAAATGGACGGTTGATCACTCGATCGACCGTGACCCACGTTACCTGTTTGAGGAGCTGACGGTCGATCCTTCCATCGACCCTGAGAAGCTTTATTTTTGACAGAGCGTCACGGACGCTCTGGCGATCGATGGGATGGTCGACCGTCCTCCAAGAAATTCGATTTTCTAGATATTATGATTATTCTTAAAGAAAAATCACGAAAAATAAAGGAAAAATCGAAAAAATCATGGAAAAATTCCTAGAAATCAAAACAATTCTAAAAAGCTAAGGAAAAATCATAAAACTGGGTTGCCTCCCAGAAAGCGCGTAATTTTACGTCTTTCGCTAGACTTGCCTAGAAGGTGCAATTAAAGCCTGGATCCGTCAATTCGACGATATCGATCATCCGACTTAGGATAAGTTCCTCCATATAATATTTGAAACCAAACCCAGCCCCACAGTAAGTCCAGTATTTGATGATGTAGACCAATCAGTTCTTTTCTCCCTACACTTGAACTAGAGACTCCACCCTCTATGAATGGAAACCTATCATCATGTTTCATCTTGCAACCCGGTTGATGGTATGTGTCCCTCATAATGTTAGAAACCGGAAATAAACATGGCAGGGGTTTCAATCTCAGAAGGGATGTAGGCAATGATGATGGTGCACATATAGGTAAAGGAGTAGGTGGTGGCTCAAGTTTAGAATAAATTGACAAATCTGTGCAAAAGTGTGTGTCACCATAATAAGTACGAACTTGTTCAGGATTTAAATCAGGTGCAGGAGTAAGAGATAACGGTGGAAGGGGCTCAACTACCCAAGAAATAGTTTCGGACAAGATGTGTGGTTTGATGTCATCTTTCGATTGTGCAGTGTCCCGATTAACATCCTCATCAGAGTCAGAAGCATATGCATTCAAATTATCAAGCACAATTTCATTCTTTAATTCAACATCATCATCCTCAGAATCATACTCATCCCGGATTATAGGCAATCTATCATCATGCAGTTTAAGATCATAATCATCATCATCAGAATCATATTCATCCCAAATTGTAGACAATATATCATCATGCAGCTCAACATCATAATCATCATCATCTAAATCGTATTCATCCCAAATTGTAGACAATTTATCATTCATTATAACATGAGCCTTATCATCAAAGCAGTCCGTCAAACTATCAACATGAAAGCATGCATTCTCATGTTCAGGCAAACATGCAGTCTTAAAGATATTCAATTTAACATGCATATTACCAAAAGAAACATCCATCACACCAGTTCGACAATTTATGCAGGCATTAGCAGTGGCCAAAAACGGATGTCCTAGAATAATAGGTACAGTCTTTTTGCAGTGGACAACAGGTTCCATGTCTAAGACAACAAAATCAACCGGAAAGAAAAAATTATCCACTTTAACTAGAACATCTTCTACTATACCTCTAGGTGTCTTAATGGACTTATCAGCTAATTGCAAGATCACTGACGTCTGTTTAAGTTCTTCCATCCCAAATTCTTTATAAAGGTAGTAGGGCAAAATCTTAACACTGGCTCCTAGGTCAAGAAGGGCACCATCAATATGATAGTCTCCTATGCAATAGGGTATGGTAGGGGTACCAGGGTCCTTTAATTTGGGTGGCGTCTCATGTCTCAAAATCGAACTAACTTGTTCAGGTAAAAGGATTTTCTTGTCCCCTTTGGTTTTGTCTGGCGTTTATGAGTGCACAGGTCCTTAAGAAATTTGGCAAAAGAAGGAATCTGATGAATGGCCTGAAGTAAGGGTATGTTGATGTTGACCTGTTTGAAAGTTTCAAGGATTTCCTCAGTAGCTCTTCGGGCTTTGATGGTTGGGTATGGGTCCTTAAGGGCTGCAGGAAAAGGCACTTTAGGAATATATTTAGCTGAATCAGGCTTTCTAGAATCAGATGGGCTTGCCTCAGGTGAAAAATAAGAAACATCTTGGGATGGATGTTTGATCTTCGGATCGAGCGTTTGATCATTCAGATTGACAGGTTCACCTATTTGGTTATTTACTATTTTGCCACTTCTGAGGGTCACCACGGCTTTGACACTCTCAAAGTTTTGGCTTTCTACATAGTGCTGGCCTCTGGGGTTTGTCACAGGTTGACTTGGCAAGTGACCCTCCTCTCTTTTGGCTATAGTGTTAGAAAGTTGGTCCAGCGAATTCTCAAGTTTAGCAATGGATTGGGTATTAGAATTACATTGATTCTCTATTCTAGAAACATAATTCAGAATTTTAGAGACTTCACTCGCCAAATCATTTCTTATGCCACTAATATTTGAATTGATGTTGTCATTCATAGCAGTCATAGCCGAAAGGAGGGAACTTAAAGTTGGTTCAGAAGTGGATTGAGTTTGAGGAGCTAAAGTTGATTGCAGAGGGTACCCAGGATTTGGATTTGCAGAAGGTTTAGGTGAGTATGTGAAAGCAGGAGGATTGTTTTGCCCTTGGAAAGCATTTGATTGTTGTGGCTTCCAACTAAAATTAGGATGATTTCTCCAACTAGAGTTATCGGTTTTCGAATAAGGATTGTTTTGGGGCTTGGAGAATCCATATGTGGCGTTGGCATGTTCCTGAACAAAGTCAGGGAAATTGGGAGCTAAGTGGCAATCAGTGACATGATGATTAGAGCTAAGACAAAGGGCACAGGTTTCAAGAGAAGTGTTAGGCAATTGTTGAGCAAGAGATTGGCCTGTTTTCAACTGGTTTAAATCTTTAGTTAGGCGGGCTACTTGTGCGGAGAGACTTTGGAATTCAGAAATTTCATGAATTCCTCGAGAATTACGAACAGTAGTAGACCGACTTCTAGAGACTGAGGCATTGTGTTGCGAATTTTCAGCAAGGTTATCATACATTTCCCAAAGAGCAGGCTATGGCTTACTAAGAACAACACCCCCGCAGCAAGCTTCAACCATTGTCCTATAACGATCATTAAGACCATTATAAAATGAATGGGCTAGCTGCCACTCAGGTACCTCATGATGGGGACACTCTCTAAAAAGATCTTTAAACCTTTCCCAAGCTTCATGAAACATTTCATCTTCATTTTGCTTAAAAGAGATAATCATGGTTCGATAATTTTGAGTTTTAATGATTGGGAAATATTTCTTAAGGAAAGCATCCTGAAGTTGGTCCCATGTTTAAATCGAATTTGGAGATAAAGTTTGGAGCCAATGTTTAGCCTTGTCTTTCAAAGAAAAAGGGAAGAGTTTGAGTCTAAAGGCATCATCATTAAAATGCTGAAGTTTGAACATGGAAAGGATTTCAAGAAAGCTAGCAATGTGTCCATAGGGGTCCTCATTTTCACGCCCATGGAAAGAAGGTAAGGTTGTAATCCAGTTAGGCTTAATCTCATAATGGGTAGCATTGATTTTAGGTGGGTTGATACAAGAAGCATAGGTATAAGGTCCAGGTAGGAAGTGATTCCTAATTGGGACTTCTCTATTATTGTTATCATTTCCACCCCTACCCATGTTATCATTAGGGTTAATGACATATTCCACGTGTTCAGCCATTAAGGATTGCAAGGTGCTTATGGCCTCCTGGTAATTACTTAAAGATTTTTGTGCTAAGGTTCTTGCCGTTCGAAGTGTGGCCTCTATTTCTAGATCCAAAGGTTCCAACGGATTATTTAGGGATCGTCTACCTTGCATGCAAAATCACACCAAAAAGAGAAAAAGAAAACAAAATATTCGGAGGAGAGGAGAAAATCCGGAAAACAAAGATTGAAAGGAAAGAAATTTAAAACAATAAAACTAACCTGACTGCACTCACGGTCGATCTCGCGGTCGATCGTGGATGGCTCGTGGTCGACCGTGGAATTATGCAACCTTACTTGAAAACGCGGCGGTCGATCCTCGTATCGACCGTGGGAGGCTGTTTTTGTGAGAGAGAGCCACGGTCGATGTCGCGGTCGATGTCGCGGTCGACCGTGGCTATCGTAGAGAGCGACGATCGATCCGGCGGTCGATGTCGCGGTCGACCGTCAATCGTCTTCAACGTAGAATCGTTCCAGCGCTGCAAAAATTCCAGAAAATTATCAGAAAAATCCTAAAAAATATAAAATAACGTAAATAAAAATAAAAATCAAATTACGCTCAGACAAAAGAGTTAAGAGAAGATTAAATCGATACTCCGTTGTAAATCAAAAGATTTTCCCCGGCAACGGCGCCAAAAATTGATCGCTCACAAACGTCGTCGTTAAAACGTATGCAAAACGCAATTTAGAAATTTATAAACCTTTCTTTCAACACTAAATTAATAAGATATAATAATGGTGAAATACGGGGTCGGTCCTCAGGGAAAACTTGTTTACGAATGAAGAAAAATCAGAATTAACTCTCAACACTCTAATCCTAAAGCGAAGAAGGATTGATTTAGGGTTTTTAGAAATTGATTAATTAAAACTAATTAAGAAAGCGATTAACGAAATTAAAATAGATCAATGAGAGAAAACCTAGGGATTACTCAATCCACTTTAGCTTCACTTCCTGTATTCTCTAGTTATCATCTCGTTTCTTATCTCGACATTATGGATTCATAGCTTCTTAAGCTTACATTAATCCCTAAAATAATGCAATTGTTTCCCTAAGGCATAACCTATCCAAACTTAGCATAGATTGTCTTCGAACTTAATTTGAGTACAACCTATCTTCATCTAGCATAGAGTATCTCAAAGGCATCCACAAAAGCAACATGAAAACCATCCTACGAATCTCTACCATCAAGCACAAGAATCAAGTAGGTCTGAATATATGTCGAGGAACTCTGTTCCCTCAACTCTTTATAAAATAAAATCATATTCATAGGATCATGTCTTTGAAAATATACAAGAATCAAACTAGAAAATACAAGAAAGCTACACTAAAGCTTCATGAGATCCCTAAGTAAGAGTTTAGCTACTCATCTTTTGGATGAGATCCATGTATTCGATGAAGAGGGTTAGGGATCCACACCACATCTCCGTCTTCTTCTCCAATCTGAATGCCTCTTTTTGGGCCTCCGGTTTTTCAACCACCAAACCCTTTTTATATCTTAATTCCCGGATTAGGGTTTTAGGGTTAAGTTAGACGTCAAGTACAACTCGGAATTCCTGGTCCAACCCTGACAGCTTCTTCCAATCGCGACTGGGCTCAACCAGTTCGGAATTTGAGAATGAGTCCAACACAAAAGATGTAGATCTGGAAGTCCTCTGTCCTTACCCGAAGAGTTTGCAATATTTGGACTTAACTAGAATATTTCGCGAATATTCTCCCACGCGTTGACGGACCAGTCTTCCAGCAGCTAATTATCTTCATCTTTTCCCAAACTGCTATCAAACCATCTGGAATCTCTGAATATTTTAAGCATGAAAGTTGTACGTCTTGATGTCTATTAGCTGTCATTCAAATTTCAGAATATTTGGAGATAAACATAATTTCTGGTGAATATTATGCTAATAGTCGACAGAGCAGTGTATTTCAGCATATTAACCGAATTTCTTGCATTTCTCCTCAAAGCATGATTAAACCTGAAATCAACTAACAAGCTATCAAATACAACTACTCTAGGCATAACAAAGCTAAGTTAAGGGGTTGAATCATGAACATTTAGTGACTTATCAGCTTATTACCATATCAACTCGAATGCCGTTGCAAGTTGAGAGTTTGTGTTCAAGACTGAAAGATTTCACAGAATATGGTTGGATCAGTTTCTTGCCTATAATGCATGACAATGCTGACATGTTTTATGCTTTTAAACACTTGGTGGTTTGTTGCTTTTTGTTGGTTGTTTATTGGTAACAATTGGTTGTTACTTTGTGATAAAAATTGGTCATTTGTGGTTTGTTGTTTTATGGATGTCAACAATGTTGGTAACAAATGGTGGAATGAAGTTTTATGTTTTTGATAAAATTTTATTATTCTTTTCCTTCCTTCTAGTCTTTTTTTCTTTTGTAAATACTGTACTTGGCATCAGATGTCATCTTTTTTTCTTTACGGTTGGTACACAATCATGTTCATGAGAGGCCATTCCATTCCAGGCCCACTTGTTTGACTGAATGCAGCTTTGCAATCACAAAATTTGCCAAATAGGGTGTATAGGGTGATCAGTAAGGAAGTTTCTTTTTTTTTGCTGAGTTTGGTGCTTGGATTAGCCTTTTTTTTTATTTTTGATGAGTTTGTTGCTTGGATTAGCTGGTAGACTTCCATAACTGCTATTAAAATTTGATTGGATTGCTTGGATTAGCTTGTAGCTTGTAGACTTCCACAATTGCTGGATTAGCTTGTAGACTTCCACAATTTGCATGATAAGTTCCATTAGATCGAACAATAAACTAAGCAATTCCAGGAAGAAGTCTGATTTGAACAATCTTGCATCTACTTCCACATGCAAATAATTCCTATGTGTAGAAACCCTTCACTTCCATATTGAATGCAGCATCATCAACATTTTCTTCAGCAACATTCTTATACCTGGCCAGATAATGACCTCTTAATTGCATCTCTTAACCTTCTCACCGATAGAGCCACGATGAGGTTTTTTGACTTCTGAGACAGAGTGGTTAATGCTATCACACAATTCATTTCCCAATGAACTATATGGTGGTGGTGTTTCAGATTCAAGAGACAATATTCCTATTGGTCGCGATTGTATACTTGTATTTCCATGTATATAATCTTGCAATTCAATGTATACTTGTTTCTCATCCAATGCAGTTTAAATGTGTACTTGTTTATGTGGTTTTATTGTACAATGAAGTTTTATGTTGTCTACATGGGGAGACGGCCTGGGGTTTATGAGTCATGGCCGGAATGTCATGCCTAAGTTCATAAATTCAGTGGAGCTTGCTACTGGGGTTTCAGTATCTAAACGTTGCGTTGGTGTCGTATGATGAGTATGAGAAGGAAATATGTGAAAAGGAAATGGAACCCGTAGGCTATTGGAATGTGGCTATGTGCATCCTTTTAGTCGCGATTGTAACAATTATTTGTGTGTTTATTGTTCTACTTTACTTGTAATTGGCATGAGACATGACTGTTATCATTTCAATTATTGGCTTTTGTATGGTTGGTCTTGAATTGTTGAAACTATTAGGAATTATTGGCCGCTATGGCAGGGAGATTTTAGCAAGTAATTGGCCTGTAATTGGATGTTGTCATCTGAATTTTTGGCTTATTAATTGGGATTGTTCATGATGAGCTTTCAAATATTGTACAGGAGTTTTTTTTATGTAAGTTTGAATACGCGATGTACAAGGGTGTTATAAATTTGATTAACATAATCTTATGTATTCAGAACTTAAATGTTCCGTCAATAAAATTGATTACCATCATCGAATGAACAAAAATAGTTTGGCCAATAAAATTCCTTCTCCAACATCAAATATGATTACAAAAACAAAAAAATTAAAAAACAAAGAAATACCGAAGTGAAAGAGATATGTTATTATATTTTCATCAACATAGATATCCAAATATCACAATTATATCATATTATTAATGTCATAAAAAGTGTAATATATATCAAAATCGGAATACATGGTTGTATTCTCACCATTAGCATTCAGGGGTGACCATATCCCCCATTCAATCGCAAAACAAATACAAAAACTGAAAAAGTGACTTGATTCTATTTCCATTCCAACACCAAACAAATAACAAAAATGACATTTCATTCCATGCCACCACCACCCAGTAAACAACAAAAAAGACATTCCATTTCATTCTACAGGAATCACATTTCATTCTAGCACTCCATTCGAAAACATTCAATTGAAACAAACACCCCCTTAAAGCGGGCAATTTGCAGGAGCTTTTCATTAAAGCCGATTCTAAAGTTGTATTTACAGCTTTCAGGTTGCTGTTTTATTGATAACTTTATGTAACAATTTACGGCAGTTATTCATACAAGCCCCTGTATTATTGATATTTACTGACTTCTATGTTCTGGTTTATTCATAAAGTACAGACAGCTTTACATATCTTTTCTGAAGTTTTGAAAATTACATATGATACGAGGTCGAACCGAGCCATTCCAAGAAGGGACCCACGTCCTTGCTTGGATGGGCCCACGCCAAGGAGTTGGCTGCACCCAAGTCCCTTTGGGCGTTCTAAGCTCAGCCGGCCAAAGGAATCCTATTCCTAGCTGGTTTGCTTACTTAGATGATTTCCTATTTAGTAGTTATCTTGATTGAGTCAGTTTCCTAGTTTGAGTTCAGTTTATGATTTGCTTTATTAGTTCCTATTAAGAGTCCTAGTAATCAGGAAGTTTGAGTTATGATTGAGTCTTAGTAGGAAAGTATGGTTACTTGCTGATTAAAGCAAGGTAGTTCTATAGTTGTAGTAGAACTCTCTTGAGGCCTCTATAAAAGGACCTCCATAGCTTGTATTAAGTCATGGACGAATTTATGAGAGTTATTATTCAGTACAGATAAATCCTAGGAGTAGAAGTAATATAGGAGTAGCTATAACTTAGTTTCCACAAAAATCCACCAGCCACCTTCTTCTCTCTCTACAGCCGGATTCTTCTCCACCTGCCGGCCACTATCATCACCGCCGCTACCAGCCACCTCCGCCGTCCAACCCCAAGTCCCCGGCGTCCCCTTGGCTGCCGTGCTTCCCTCCACCACGTTCTCCAAGGCTTGGATCTCCAAGAGAAGCCAGCTAACCCTAGAGGAGCTGCAAGGTATCCCTCTTCTTGTGAGGACCCGTCCCTCCCCTCCTGTGGCTCGCTGTGGACCGCAAGAGCAATTTGGTAAATTGCACCTTGTCGGCTAGTTCCACACTCGCGCTTGTACACACACTGACCTTGTTTGTGGTAATGTTTGCTTAGGATGGTTAGTGGGACCCGGGATCGAAAGATCCGGACTTAGGCTTGAATTCTCGCCTAAGTTTAGCTTTCAGCACACAAAGGATCGATCCTCTCTAGCTAAGAGATCGATCGTCTTGTGCCAGAAAGTCAAGTGAGATCGTCATGAGGTGATCGATCCTTCATTGGGTAAGGATCGATCCTTCATAGGTCGGTTCGTTTGCCTATAAAGCAGACGAACCTTCTTCCTTCAAATCCTTTTGGAAACCCGGCGATTTGAGCTCGGATCTTGGGATTTTCGAAGGCGTTGAGGACGATCCAAGGCCTAGCTGCTTGGATCTAAGCTGCGTTTGCTCCGGTAGGGATCCTACCGACATCTCTCTTCGGGGTTTTGAGTTTTCCGGTTTGATCTGTGGTTTAATGCTTAGATCTTGTGATTAGCATGTTGGTTTCTTGTGTTTTAACCGGTTTTGGACTCGTGGGATCTTGATCTATCAGATCCCAGAGTTTCGTGGTTTTTGGTTGTCTCTTCCGGCGGTATTCTTCGCCGGAAGGACGCCGCGGAACCCATCATGATCGATCTTCCCTTGAGGAAGGATCGATCTTCTGGGTTGGTCATGCTCCGCCCGATGAAGGATCGATCACGAGCTTGGTGAGGATCGATCCTGGTTCTTGGGGAGCATGGCTGTCCTTCGTCGCGAAGAGGATCGATCCTCCTGTGAGGAAGGATCGATCACTTGTGGTGCGATCTGAAGGGTGCTCTCTGTCGCGAAAATGATCGATCCTCCTGAGAGGAAGGATCGATCCTTTTGTCTCGACAGTGAGGCTTTACTCTCTGTTACTGAGAGGATCGATCCTACCCTAGGGGATGATCGATCCTTTGGTAGAAGAGAGGGTTTTGACTAGTTTTGCCCAAGGGGCTTTGTATGTTGGTTTTCTTTATTGTTTTATACCTTGTACATAACATTAAGCATGTTAGCCCTATATAGGGGCAGTGGTGAACCGGGGGAGTGATGACTCCCGGGATGTTTAGAATAAACGGGCGGGTGGCCCTACTGCTTTCCCTAGCCTCTCACGCCGGTGTTCGCCGAGGGCCACATTACTTGTTGCACATTGTGAACTGTTGTTTGCGGGGTTGTTTCCCGGTGCAGGTGTTGTGTGGATTGCTGGCGGTTGGTAGTGGTACCACTGCAGCAGTCCTTAGACCTTATTTATCTGTTCACCACCCCGGGCCGGCAGGGTGCCGTGCCCAGACCTTGTATTTATATCATCACATCCTGCTGCATGCTTACATGTATCTTTTCTGCGCATGTTCATAGAATGCATTGTGTTGTGCATTAGTTGCATCTGTTAGGGCGTTGCCGATCCGGGGCTTCCGGGTAGCCCGGATCTATCTCTTAGGACCGTGCGGGTAGCTTGGTCCAGGACTCGATTTGTAGTATTCAGTCTTTTCGATGATAGGGTTAGTTGGACATGAATACTGTTGTGCTTGATGTTTAGAGGTCGTGTCGGCCTTGAGCCAAGTCGTGGTGTAACCAGTACCCAATCCTTCTAGAACTCTTGGGTGGCAGGTGTGACTACCCAGCGGTGCTACCCGCCGACAGTGCCCAGGATCCTGTCGTGAGTTGGCAGTGCCGTTTCCTGTCTTACTGAGTGTGACCCAGTGTGTGACCAGTTCGCTGGAAGACCACGACTGGGGCTCTCAGGGGTATCCGGTGGGGTTATGGGACCCCTGTGATACACCTAGGCTTTGCTTGGGGACGACACTGTTGTGTTCCCTTCCTTTGTGAGTGTCGTAGTGTAGTGTCCCTGCTAAGCTTAGTGCTCACACCTACCCGGGCTGCGTTTTGCACATGCTGGCGCTAGCTCTTCTTCGGTTGCCCCTACCGGGCAGGTGTTCGGTGACGTGGCGGCGTCTGGCGGAGCTTGAGGAGCTGTGATCTGTCCGTGTACACCTTGGTTAGATAGTCTCCTACGGGAGCGATTTTGTATAACATTCCCTGTTTGAGGATTTGTACTATATTCCAGCTTTGTGTGTTGAGCTTTATAATTGTTGTTTATTACAGGATGATTATGCTTATTAGGGTAACCACTACGATTAGAGGGAAACCTCGCCAAATTTCCGCAGTAGGCTAAGTTCCGGTTCGCGTCGCCCGGCCCGGTTGGGCCTACACGGGTCGGGGCGCGACAACTTGGTATCAGAGCATAGGCTGTAGATCCCAGGGTGTTAGGATCAGGTTTCGGTTGAGCTGAGCGTGGACTGGGATAGTTCTAGGTCTAGAACATCCTTGCATGCTCTCTTTGTGATGTGAATGTCTTCTGCTTTATTGAAATGCTGTTTGTTCGTCGTTCTGACGAGTGGCAACTCGTTTGTTGTTGGTGATCGTGCAGATGTCGGGAGCTCGCGTCCGACCTCCGGTTGCCGGTCGAGGTGGGGCACGACCTGGTCGACCCGCCCGACCAGACGGGATGGTTCCTGTCAGGGTGGTCCGGGCTAGACGCACTGTACCATCACCAGCGTCGGTTTCGGTCGCGCAGGCGGAGGTCTTCCTCGCCGAGGAGGAGGCCCCCGTTCCTGTCGGCGGACAGGCCTCGGTGGCCATCTCAATGGCTTTCCAGCGGCTGAACCCTCCTAGGTTCAGTGGTAGGACTGGAGACCCGACTGCAGCGGACGAGTGGCTTGACGGAGTCACGTGCGTCCTAGAGGCTCTCTTCGTCGAGGATGACCGGGTTCGGGTCACCCTCGCAGCGTTCCAGCTTGACGGCGAGGCACGCGACTGGTGGCGCACTGTCCGGCACACCAGTGGCGGAGAGTTGCCGCTGTGGGAGGAGTTCAGGGCGATGTTCCTAGACGTGCACTTTCCAGCTAGTGCGCGTGACGCCCTGACCCGCGAGTACCAGTCCCTTCTGCAGGGTACTCGCACAGTTCAGCAGTACGCCTCCAGGTTTACCCAGCTTGTCCGTTTTGCGGGGGCAGTTGCAGCAGACCCCGTAGCCAGGGTGCGGCAGTTCGAGTGGGGACTCAGGCCAGAGATCCGGCGGCAGACCAGCTCACACTGCTTCCAGGCGTACCCGGCGATCCTGAACTGCGCCTTGTCAGTGGAGGCGCAGTTGCGGGATGACAGTTACCGGGCAGTTCCACCGGTACCTCCCACCAGCGCACAGCAGCGACCCCAGGGCAGGGGTGGGTTCGGCAGGGGACAGCAGCGGCGTCCGCGGCCCTTTCAGCAGCCGCCGCGCGTGCAGCAGTACCAGCAGGCACTACCGAGTCCACCAGCCCCGTACTTACTGGCACCCGGGCCATCTGCGCAGGCTTCGTCAGGGGGGAGCCAGGGTCAGTCGGCTGATGGCGCGTTAGGCCCGTGTTTTCTCTGCGGGCAGCTAGGGCACTTCTGTAGAGACTGTCCCCAGCGAGGAGCGTGAGGCGCAGTGCCGCAGGGCAGTAGAGGCGGAGGGTCCGGTGCTTGGCAGGGGAGCAGTGGCGGGCGCGGATCAGGGGCGGGACCGGGGTGTCCCAGGGGCGGAGGCGGCCGACGGGGGCAGGTGTTTTCCCTCCCAGTGCGTGAGCAGCGGGACACCGTGCAGTTGTACCAGCCGCCACCGCAGTACCAGCAGCCGTTGCAGTACCAGCAGCCGTTGCAGTTCCAGCAGCCGTTGCAGTACCAACAGCCGTTGCAGTTCCAGCAGCCGTTGCAGTGTCAGCAGCAGTTGCAGTACCACCAGCCTCAGCAGTACCAGCAGACCGCAGCAGAGCCGTCCGTCCTCAGAGGTATCTTTCAGCTTTCTACTTCTTTGGTAGATGTGCTGATAGACTCTGGGGCGTCTCATTCCTACATTGCTAGCATGTGCGTGGCATCGCTAGGATTAGAGACGAGTCGGCTAGAGGTGGCACAGTCTGTAGACTCACCGATCGGCGGGACGGTCAGGGTGGACCGGGTCTGCCGATCTTGTTCCTTGGAGGTTGGAGGCCTCCGGGTCTGTCTAGACCTGCGGGTGTTAGACATGACCGGCTTTGACGTGATACTTGGTATGGACTGGTTGGCAGCATACCGGGCCGTCATCGACTGTGGTCGCCGGAGGGTGGTTGCTTGGACACCCGACGGGACACGGTTTGTGCTGTTGGGGGATCGGTTCTCCACCGATTCCTTTGCTTGTGGTGTGGGAAGGCGTGGCAGCGAGCTTTCAGCCTTGTTGGCCAGCCTGTCCTTGTCCGGTTCTGATGGAGTGCAGCAGCAGTGCAGTTTTCCGAGGATCGTGTGCGACTTTGCGGACGTGTTCCCCGAGGTGTTGCCAGGGCTTCCACCGTCCAGAGAGGTCGACTTCGAGATCGACCTAGTACCAGGTACCGCACCGATCTCTCTCCCGGCTTTCAGGATGGCACCAGCAGAGCAGAGCGAGCTGAGGACCCAGTTAGATGAGCTGACTAGCAGAGGCTTCATCCGTCCCAGCATGTCTCCCTGGGGGGCGCCAGTGTTGTTCGCAAAGAAGAAGGATGGTACTCTTCGACTTTGCATAGACTACAGGCGGCTCAACAGGGTGACGGTGAAGAACAGGTATCCGATGCCGCGGATCGACGACCTGTTTGACCAGCTTCGAGGATCTTCAGTGTTCTCGAAGATCGACCTCCGCACTGGCTACCACCAGTTGAGGGTTCGGGATTGCGACATCCCGAAGACGGCATTCCGGACTCGGTACGGCCTGTACGAGTTTGTGGTAATGCCGTTTGGGCTGACGAACGCACCAGCAGCGTTCATGGATCTCATGCAGAGGATCTTCCGGCCTTTCCTAGATGAGTTCGTGGTGGTCTTCGTCGACGACATCCTTATCTACTCCCGGTCAGAGGCGGAGCACGAGCGGCACTTGGCGACAGTGTTGCAGCTACTTCGGAGGCATCGGCTTTTTGCCAAGGCCTCCAAGTGCGAGTTCTGGCTTGCACAGGTGGGATTCCTTGGACACGTGGTGTCGGCAGCAGGGATCTCAGTTGACCCCGCCAAGGTCGAGGCCGTGGTACTGTGGCAGAGACCGAGGACAGTGTTCGAGGTCCGCAGTTTCCTGGGCTTGGCGGGCTACTACAGGCGGTTCGTGCGGGACTTCTCCAGAGTCGCCGGACCGTTGACCAGACTGACACAGAAGGGCGTCCCGTTCGTGTGGGATGATGCTTGTGAGCAGGCTTTCGTGCAGCTGAGGACCAGGTTGACCAGTGCACCGGTGCTGATCGTCCCCGAGCGAGGCGTTGGTTACAGTGTCTACTGCGACGCCAGCGGTGAGGGTTTGGGGTGTGTCCTTATGCAGGAGGGGCACGTAGTTTCCTATGGTTCTCGCCAGCTGAAGAACCATGAGAGGAACTATCCGACCCACGACTTGGAGCTAGCAGCAGTGGTCTTCGCCCTGAAGACCTGGCGGCACTACCTCTATGGCGAGAAGTTCTCAGTCTTCTCGGACCATAAGAGTTTGAGGCACGTTTTCACCCAACGTGACCTCAACCTGAGGCAGCGACGCTGGATGGAGCTACTGGTGGACTACGACTTCGAGTTGCATTACCATCCTGGTAAGGCAAACGTTGTCGCAGACGCGCTGAGCAGGCAGGTGAGAGACACCAGAGCAGCAGTTGCAGGGTTGTCAGCGCGGTAGTGGCAGGCACTCGAGACAGCAGGCCAGTTGGGGCTAGAGTTCGAGGATCGGGGATCCAGCAGCTTCCTCTATGCAGTGCAGAGCATGCCAGCGGTACTGACCAGGGTGGTAGAGGCGCAGCGCAGCGACGCAGAGCTCGAGGAGTTACGCACCTCAGCGGGCACAGAGGGCACAGACGGAGACTGGGCAGTATCTCCAGACGGAAGGCTACGGTTTCGAGGCAGAGTAGCGGTTCCAGCAGACCCAGTTCTTCGTGACGACGTCCTGCGAGAGTTCGATCACTCTCGCTTTGCAGTTCATCCCGGCGGCACCAAGATGTACCAGGATCTTTGGCGACAGTTCTGGTGGCGCGAGATGAAGAGGGCAGTGACGGAGTTTGTATCGCGTTGCCTTACCTGTGAGAAGGTCAAGGCAGAGCACCAGCGAACTCCGGGGTTACTACAGCCGCTTCCACTAGCTGAGTGGAAGTGGGAGCACATCACGATGGACTTCGTGACCGGACTACCGAGGTCTCCTAGGGGGAATGACGCGATTTGGGTCATCGTTGATCGATTGACCAAATCAGCGCACTTCCTGCCTATGCGGGTGACAGACACGTCTGACAGGTTGGCCGGTTTGTACGTCAGAGAGGTAGTCAGACTACACGGAGTGCCAGTATCTATCGTGTCAGACCGAGACCCCAGGTTCACTAGCAGGATCTGGCGAGGCTTTCAGGAGGCTGTCGGCACACTCCTGACGTTTAGTACAGCGTTCCATCCGCAGACCGACGGGCAGTCAGAGCGGACGATACAGATCATGGAGGACATGCTGCGAGCATGTGTCCTCGACGCAGGAGGCAGCTGGGAGGAGCACGTTCCCTTGGTGGAGTTCGCCTACAACCACAGCTACCAGTCCAGTCTTGGAGTAGCACCTTTCGAGGCGTTGTACGGTAGGCCGTGTCGTTCCCCAGTTTGTTGGACAGAGGTTGGATAGGCTTCACTCACCGGTCCAGACATCGTCAGGAGGTCGTCAGAGAGGTTAGTACAGATCAGGAAGAGGCTTCTGACGGCTCAGAGTCGGCAGAAGAGCTATGCAGATCGGAGGCGACGACCACTTGAGTTCGCAGTTGGCGACAGTGTGTTCCTGAGGGCAGCACCGTACAGAGGGTCTGTTAGGTTTGGCAGCGGGGGCAAGTTGGCTCCGAGGTTCGTCGGACCGTTCGAGATCCTAGAGAGGGTCGGCGAGGTAGCTTACCGCCTTGATCTTCCTCAGCACATGTCAGCTGTGCACCCGACTTTCCACGTGTCGATGCTGAGGAAGTATCATCCAGACCCGTCTGATGTCGTCAGAGTGGATGACATTGAGCTTGAGGCAGACGCGACTTTTGTTGAGCAGCCAGTTTGCGTACTTGACCAGAGGGATCAGGTCTTGCGGGGCAAGACGATTCCCTTGGTCAAGGTACTGTGGAGGCACAGAGGCGTCGAGGAGATGACTTGGGAGCGCGAGACGTGCATGCGGCAGGAGTATCCGCATCTGTTTTCTTCTCAAGGTACCTTTTGTCCTGTCTGCTAGTGTAGCTTTCCTTTGTTCCGAGCCCTACCTTTATCGAATCTCGGGACGAGATTTCTTTTAAGGGTAATAGAATGTGAGGACCCGTCCCTCCCCTCCTGTGGCTCGCTGTGGACCGCAAGGGCAATTTGGTAAATTGCACCTTGTCGGCTAGTTCCACACTCGCGCTTGTACACACACTGACCTTGTTTGTGGTAATGTTTGCTTAGGATGGTTAGTGGGACCCGGGATCGAAAGATCCGGACTTAGGCTTGAATTCTCGCCTAATTTTAGCTTTCAGCACACAAAGGATCGATCCTCTCTAGCTAAGAGATCGATCCTCTTGTGCCAGAAAGTCAAGTGAGATCGTCATGAGGTGATCGATCCTTCATTGGGTAAGGATCGATCCTTCATAGGTCGGTTCGTTTGCCTATAAAGCAGACGAACCTTCTTCCTTCAAATCTTTTTGGAAACCCGGCGATTTGAGCTCGGATCTTGGGATTTTCGAAGGCGTTGAGGACGATCCAAGGCCTAGCTGCTTGGATCTAAGCTGCGTTTGCTCCGGTAGGGACCCTACCGACATCTCTCTTCGGGGTTTTGAGTTTTCCGGTTTGATCTGTGGTTTAATGCTTAGATCTTGTGATTAGCATGTTGGTTTCTTGTGTTTTAACCGGTTTTGCACTCGTGGGATCCTGATCTATCAGATCCCAGAGTTTCGTGGTTTTTGGTTGTCTCTTCCGGCGGTATTCTTCGCCGGAAGGACGCCGCGGAACCCATCATGATCGATCTTCCCTTGAGGAAGGATCGATCTTCTGGGTTGGTCATGCTCCGCCCGATGAAGGATCGATCACGAGCTTGGTGAGGATCGATCCTGGTTCTTGCGGAACATGGCTGTCCTTCGTCGCGAAGAGGATCGATCCTCATGTGAGGAAGGATCGATCACTCGTGGTGCGATCTGAAGGGTGCTCTCTGTCGCGAAAATGATCGATCCTCCTGAGAGGAAGGATCGATCCTTTTGTCTCGACAGTGAGGGTTTACTCTCTGTTGCTGAGAGGATCGATCCTACCCTAGGGGATGATCGATCCTTTGGTAGAAGAGAGGGTTTTGACTAGTTTTGCCCAAGGGGCTTTGTATGTTGGTTTTCTTTATTGTTTTATACCTTGTACATAACATTAAGCATGTTAGCCCTATATAGGGGCAGTGGTGAACCGGGGGAGTGATGACTCCCGGGATGTTTAGAATAAACGGGCGGGTGGCCCTACTGCTTTCCCTAGCCTCTCACGCCGGCGTTCGCCGAGGGCCACATTACTTGTTGCACATTGTGAACTGTTGTTTGCAGGGTTGTTTCCCGGTGCAGGTGTTGTGTGGACTGCTGGCGGTTGGTAGTGGTACCACTGCAGCAGTCCTTAGACCTTATTTATCTGTTCACCACCCCGGGCCGGCAGGGTGCCGTGCCCAGACCTTGTATTTATATCATCACATCCTGCTGCATGCTTACATGTATCTTTTCTGCGCATGTTCATAGAATGCATTGTGTTGTGCATTAGTTGCATCTGTTAGGGCGTTGCCGATCCGGGGCTTCCGGGTAGCCCGGATCTATCTCTTAGGACCGTGCGGGTAGCTTGGTCCAGGACTCGATTTGTAGTATTCAGTCTTTTCGATGATAAGGTTAGTTGGACATGAATACTGTTGTGCTTGATGTTTAGAGGTCGTGTCGGGCTTGAGCCAAGTCGTGGTGTAGCCGGTACCCAATCCTTCTAGAACTCTTGGGTGGCAGGTGTGACTACCCAGCGGTGCTACCCGCCGACAGTGCCCAGGATCCTGTCGTGAGTTGGCAGTGCCGTTTCCTGTCTTACTGAGTGTGACCCAGTGTGTGACCAGTTCGCTGGAAGACCACGACTGGGGCTCTCAGGGGTATCCGGTGGGGTTATGGGACCCCTGTGATACACCTAGGCTTTGCTTGGGGACGACACTGTTGTGTTCCCTTCCTTTGTGAGTGTCGTAGTGTAGTGTCCCTGCTGAGCTTAGTGCTCACACCTACCCGGGCTGCGTTTTGCAGGTGCTGGCGCTAGCTCTTCTTCGGTTGCCCCTACCGGGCAGGTGTTCGGTGACGTGGCGGCGTCTGGCGGAGCTTGAGGAGCTGTGATCTGTCCGTGTACACCTTGGTTAGATAGTCTCCTACGGGAGCGATTTTGTATAACATTCCCTGTTTGAGGATTTGTACTATATTCCAGCTTTGTGTGTTGAGATTTATAATTGTTGTTTATTACAGGATGATTATGCTTATTAGGGTAACCACTACAATTAGAGGGAAACCTCGCCAAATTTCCGCAGTAGGTTAAGTTCCGGTTCGCGTCGCCCGGCCCGGTTGGGCCTACGCGGGTCGGGGCGCGACACTTCTCATCCGTCTCCTCCTCTAGTCTTCGTTTTCCTCGTCGAATACCCAGGGTCCTTCTCCTAAAACCCTAAAGGTATCTCTCGACCTAGCCATAGATTTGGCTAAAGAGGATCTGAGATAAGGCAAGAGACCCGGTACGAAAGCCCTTGAGAAGGTGCATCGTATCAACTTGGTATCAGAGCTCTTTCCTCTTACCTGTGCCGTCCAGAATCCTTCCGAAGGAGTCCACATGGCAGGAAGAGTACCTGGCCAAAATCCTAGTTATACCGTGAATTGCTCAAACCCTACACGGATCACTGTTCATCCGACCAGACCTACTCCTATACCTGGTCGAATCCCTCTTCCACATCATTATCCTTTACCTCCATCATCATCCCTACAGAACCCTAACCCTACCCAACCTCCACCCTATGCAGCCTACAACCCAATTCTTCCACAAGCCTACTATTACCCACCTCACATCCAACCTGCCTATGAACCGAGCCAGTATCCAAACCTTGAGCCCTCTATCCATCCCTCACCCATACCTGGCCCCACTACCCTTTCTCCGCCACCATACCAGCAGCCTATGCCACCTCCCTACGCACCGTACAACCCTATTCCTCCTTACAATCCATCACCACCGCATCAGCCATTACCTACTCCTTACAACCAACCCAAACCTACAAACACCAATGGCTATTTGAGTACAACTTGGACTTCGAATCCTACTGGAACTAGGATTACAAATCCTGCTCCAACTAGGAATCTTAGTCAAACTCAGAGTACGACTTGGACTCAAAATCCTACTGGAACTAGGATTACAAATCCTACTCCAACTAGGAATCCTAGTCAAACTTGGAGTACTGCCTACCCTACCGTTGAACAATGGAAGGAAGCTGTCCAAAGTTGGAGCCCTCTACCTTACCCTTCTGCAGAACAGTGGGAAGCAATGATCAAACGATATTCCCCTACAAATCTGTCAAGCCCTACCAGAGTTCAGATTTCCAAAGAAAATCCCATTCTAGCTGCAACTTGGATTGCAAAACATAAACCCAGCTCTACCGGGATTAGGACTCCTCATACTCCACCTACCCATGAGCTGCCCCATGATCCAGACCATGAACAACACCCGCTGCCCCCTCACCCAACCACTAACCAAGGCCACCCTCTTTCCCACTACCAACCCACGGCCCCCCGTTCTCCAATCCTACAGCCGATTGTCATCTCTGGCAATCTACCCGAAGTCCACAAAACTGTAGCCACCGACCTTACCTCAGTTCATGCCCTCCCCGTACCATGTAACCCCCACCAAGGCCCTCCTCATTACTACCCCGTTCCATCCCCAAATCAGCCGGCTCCCAAATCCATCTCCTTCAACTCCGGCGACAAACCTCAAGGAAGTCACGGCCTACCTGCCCCTGATCCTACCATAACCTCCTTCCATGGCCCACTGAAAGATCTCTCAAGCCAACAAAGGCCATCCCCTAAACCTCCTGACTCCTTCCTCGACATTACCAAGCCCGCCTCCAAACCCCAACCACCAGAACCGACACCCATCCAGATTCACCCCATTGGTTCGAACCCCCATCCTCTCATCCCCCCTTCTCCATGGGATCCAAACCCTGATGAACATCCCTCACCGGCGACCAAGTTCAGTTCCCTCTCAGTTGCCAGAGCCACTCAGCTATCTGATCAGATCGAATCAAATCACTACGGTTTGAACCTGATCAAACTCCGACTCCATCACCTACAATTGGTCGAGTCAGACTCCAGCTTACAAGACTTGGTCAGATTCCATCCAAGCACAACCAGGTTTGGTTACACCAACCAGATCCGACCAAGCTCAGATCAGACCAAGCTAAGTCAGACTCAATTGGATGCAGCCAGAATCAATCCGGCTAGATCTGATTGCACCCAGCCAAGCTCCATCAAGCTCAGTCAAACTGAACCTGATCAAGATCCAAATAGTGCAGCAGAAGCGTGGCCCAGCCGACTTCACTTCAGACTGGGCCAAAGCGAGCTTGACTCAGCATCAAGCCAAGACCCTACACATCCGACCAGGCCATGGAGATCAGATCCCATCCTATGGTCATGGGTGACACTACTCATGGGACATGACGAGGATGATCCAGGAGAACCATTGAAGATCCTATGCTTGGAGCCACCTGAACCATCAGATCGTCCCCCTGATGCTCCGTCCTCGGCACGACTGTATCCAGCCGCTGTCTTGGGTCTACTTCCATCTTGGAAGGATTTGATTCAGGTCGACCGAGTCTTTGACCTAGGACACCAGCACTTGAGGTGGCCCCATCGTCAATCTATAGCCACCCTCTACTTTTTGGAGTTCCAGAGGCCGCCAGATCCACCTAAGTTTCAGCCTCCTTCTAGACCGGCAGCATGGCTCTTTGATTCACTGATCCGGTTACCACCTGATCCACCATGGGTGCGACCAGGGTTCTCACCAGCTGCATGGCCCCCTGATTCAATGGCCCAGTTACCATTAGATCTACCATGGGCCAGACCGGTATTCTCACCGCCGAGTACAGAGCAACAGTTGCGGTCCAGCCACATCACTCCGGTTAGAGAAGAGAAGAGCCCTCTTTCCTCATCACATTCAGGCCTTGAGGACAAGGCCAATTTCGAAGGGAGGAGGGATGATACGAGGTCGAACCGAGCCATTCCAAGAAGGGACCCACGTCCTTGCTTGGATGGGCCCACGCCAAGGAGTTGGCTGCACCCAAGTCCCTTTGGGCGTTCTAAGCTCAGCCGGCCAAAGGAATCCTATTCCTAGCTGGTTTGCTTACTTAGATGATTTCCTAGTTAGTAGTTATCTTGATTGAATCAGTTTCCTAGTTTGAGTTCAGTTTATGATTTGCTTTATTAGTTCCTATTAAGAGTCCTAGTAATCAGGAAGTTTGAGTTATGATTGAGTCTTAGTAGGAAAGTATGGTTACTTGCTGATTAAAGTAAGGTAGTTCTATAGTTGTAGTAGAACTCTCTTGAGGCCTCTATAAAAGGACCTCCATAGCTTGTATTAAGTCATGGACGAATTTATGAGAGTTATTATTCAGTACAGATAAATCCTAGGAGTAGAAGTAATATAGGAGTAGCTATAACTTAGTTTCCACAAAAATCCACCAGCCACCTTCTTCTCTCTCTACAGCCGGATTCTTCTCCACCTGCCGGCCACTATCATCACCGCCGCTACCAGCCACCTCCGCCGTCCAACCCCAAGTCCCCGGCGTCCCCTTGGCTGCCGTGCTTCCCTCCACCACGTTCTCCAAGGCTTGGATCTCCAAGAGAAGCCAACCAACCCTAGAGGAGCTGCAAGGTATCCCTCTTCTCATCCGTCTCCTCCTCTAGTCTTCGTCTTCCTCGTCGAATACCCAGAGTCCTTCTCCTAAAACCCTATAGGTATCTCTCGACCTAGCCATAGATTTGGCTAAAGAGGATCTGAGATAAGGCAAGAGACCCGGTACGAAAGCCCTTGAGAAGGTGCATCGTATCAACATATAACTCCTTTTAGGGGTCTGTTTGTGACATGTTTATTGAAACCGCCATATGTATGTCATTTTCTACCTGATTTGATTATGGTTAGAGACATTGGACTCATTGAGAGGAATATTATGGATAAATTTCTCATGTGATAATATTATTAATAGCTTGATATTGCTTTTTCTGACTGTATTTATGTTCATAAATAGGGTTTAAATTATACGCAGAGGTGCATGTTGTTTAGTACCTCATTTTGATTGCTATATGCATACATATTATTTTGTATGCATATTATATTTATGGGCAATATGATATGTATATCCTGGTTTAAGGAAGTTTTCATTAGTTAAAGGTTTGATGGTTGCCACCAAAGTGGTCCATTGGCCAAAACTTATGGATATTTTCTCATGCTTTTCTTACGAGATGCTATGAGTTATGGTATACAATCGGCTGCCCAAAGGGGGTGGTTGTGTATTATAATGCTAGAGATGTTGTGAAGTTTTAGTTAGAGGTACACTAGTTAAAAGGGCATGTCTACCCTAAGGGGATAGGTTTCTCAAAATTTAGTGTATTCTCATTAATGAACTTCATGGAAGGGAGGACCTATATCATGCAACATTTTCTACCCAAACGGGAGACTGTTGTGATGTATTGGACTCTCTTATAGAAATATATCATTTAGTTATTGGATATATGCTATCTAGTTATTGCCCAAATTGATTGGCACATTGCACTCTTATTGTTTGAACTGGTTTCTCTGTTTATGATCTTATGAAGTATCAGTCTGAGATATACTAGTTTAGAGGGTCAGTTTACCCAAAGGGGATAGGTTTATCGAAGACTTGATCTATTCTTGTAGATGAACTTTGTGAAGGAGAGGACTTGTAGTATGCCGCAATCTCTAACCAAAGGGGAGATTGTTGTGATATGTTGGACGCTCTTGCTGAAATATCATTCGGTAACCACATATTTCACTATTTGAATTGATTACTGGCGCGGACACCATAGGCCAATTCGACCGCGTTTACTTCTGCCATCAATGGAGAGGTCCACTAGTGAGCTTGTGGATGGATGAGGATTGAGTCTATTTGTTGGGTCGAGTCTTGATATTTACTGGGTTGAGTCATATTTGCTTATTTCATTCTAGTTGGTTGTCTTAGTTCACTTGGTTGACTTCTTGTACTGAGTCTGGATTGTAGTAGCCGCTTGGACTGAGTCAGTTCTATTTCATCTATATATGTGAGCCCTTTGCACCTTTACAAAGGATGATGATTTTGAGATTAAAAAAAGGCTTTTGCTTCTTCCTCTTTGGTGGCGATTCCAAAGAAAAACCGTAGGTTGTGATTACTAGACGTCTTCATCAACTTCAGGTGGTGATTCTTGAAGCTGGCACAATATCAGTTTGGTATCAGAGGCAGGTCGATGTCCAATGGTAACGGCAATACCTGTCCTTGTTCTTTCCCTAGTCCCCTCTACCCTCACGAATTCTTTTAACAGCCACCTTACTTTCATCTCCCTCAGACCCCATCCTTATCTCCTCCATCGACACCTACACCGACACGTCTACCACCACATGCCCAAACCCCATCTTCATCTCCTCCACCGACAGCTATATCGCCATCTCCATTACCACCGGCCCAAACCCAAACCCAACCACTGTTAGCTTTCGACTTTGACGAAGGCGATGATCTGAATGCATTCGATCAATTAGCTAACGAGAGGAGAGAAGCAGCGAAAGAAGAAAAGAAGTCGGTAGAGAGAGAAAAGAACAAAAGAAAGAAAGAAAGGGTTACTAGCAAGCTCTGGAAAAACAAATCTCCTTCCTCTCTTATTCCCTCTTTTCTTCACTTTTCTTCGTTTCCTCTCCTCCTCCATCTACCATCAACACCATTCTCACCTACTTCCTATCCTCTAATCTTACCTTCCATCATCGTCGACCGCCATTGCTATTGGATACCGACGCTATCCTTTGTCATTCTTGCCGTCGTCGCCGACTGCCACCGCCACCATCTACGTCGCCGACTGCCACCGGCACCATCGCCATTAATAGCCACCGTCAGCGCCGTGATCTCCGCCCATAGCTATCGTGATATCTGGTTATGCCCAAAGCGTGCACATAGCAATGGTGGTCGTGACAATGCAGTAAAAACGGCCGGTCTACAGGACAGAAAAGGAAGAGGAAAACACAGGCATACAAGGTGGCTAACTAGGGGCTAGGGGTTACCAAGATTAGAATAACAAAACAAAGCATGTAATAAGATATGGTTGGTTTTTTTTATCAAATTCAAAGGGCAAACAAGGGTTGAAAGGAGGCGAGGCTTTGGGCATCACTTTCTCTAACTTGGGTATTTTCCTCACCCAATATCCTTGTATAATACAATCAAGGGATTCACATCCCAATCCCTTGATCGGAAGATATAGAAATATAAATCATGCAGTCACATGGTAATGATCTAAATGCATCTATCCTCAACAATTAAGAATGAAATCTTGCTTACAAGGCTCTAAGACGACGATGTATCAACTGTCACGACAGACACATGATGTATTGCGAACGTGTCGTTAAAATGTTGTAAACTCAATCAAATATTAAATTTATAATCCTTATTCAATCACTACACTACTAGGTAGAATAGCGGTGAAGTCCAGAGTCGATCTACAGGGAAAATATTGGAAACTGAAATCAATTCTCAAAATCCTAAAACTAAGGAAAAGAATCAAAGATAGAATAGGGTTATCTAAACTAATAAAAAATAGAAATAAAAGGTTGTTCAATCCGAATAAATGGAGTGGTTACTTAGGAATTACTCAATCAGCCCTAGTTTCATTATTAGTCTTATCTAATTATCATCCTGTTCCCTTCTCTCAACATTATGGATCATATGGCTACAAGCTCACATGAATCCCTAGAATAAAGTTAATGTTCCCAACGGCATAACCTATATTTGCTTAGCATAGAATGTATTTGGTCCTACGATTACATTAAATTATACTACTCCTAACAACCTTGGCACAACCTATGTTCGTGTAGCATAGCCTATGTCAAAGGCAAACAAATAATTTTATGAAAATCATCTCATAAATCTCTACAATCAATCACAGAAATCATATGGGACTGAAAGTACGTCAAGGGAACTCTTCCTTCAACTCTATTAACAATAAAATTGTATTCATGAGATCATGCATCGAGAAGTTCATAAGAATCAAACTAAAGAAACTAAAGAAAAACTAAAACTACATTAGGGTTTCATGATATTCATAAATACAAGAATTAGCAACTCATTTTTTGGATGAAAGCCATCGGGTTGGAATAGGAAGCTATCACTATCCGCATCCTCGCCGTCTTCTCTTTCCTTCTCCAAAGGTTATAAAAAAGATGATTATTTTCGGATCAATAACCCTATTTATAGGAGAGCTCCCGAAATTAGAGTTTGAGTTGAGTTGGACATCTATTACAACTCAGGTTTCTTGAATTAATTCTGATAGTCTTATTCTGAGTGCAACTGGGCCCAATCAGTTAGGAATCTGAAACCTTGTCCAACATGGAAATTGTTGATTAGGAAATCCTCTATCATATTCCGAATAGTTCATAATATTTGGACTTATCGGAAATATTTGACGAATATTATTCTGAACGTCGACGGACCAGTTTTCTAACATATGTATATCTTTATGTTCTTCAAAACTGGTATCAATCCATCAGGAGTCTTGCAAAGTTTCCAACATAAAGGTTGTAGCTCTTGAAGGCTTCTATCACGTACTAAATTTTCAGAATATTTAGACTTGTACAGAATGACTAAAGAATATTCTCCTGACAGGCGATGAAGCAGTTTTTATCACATAAATTCATCTTTTTAGCCGAATTTCTGGTATTTCTTCTCAAATTATGATTAAACCTGAAATCAACTAACAAACTATTAAATACAAATACTCTAGGCCTAACAAAGGTAAATTAAGGGA
Organism: Narthecium ossifragum; assembly: GCA_963920575.1. Taxonomy (NCBI): domain Eukaryota; kingdom Viridiplantae; phylum Streptophyta; class Magnoliopsida; order Dioscoreales; family Nartheciaceae; genus Narthecium; species Narthecium ossifragum. The sequence continues at coordinate 17,877,218 of OY986967.1, read as the reverse complement.
TTTAATTATGAATATTTAATGACTCATCAACACATCGCAGCGAAGGGGATCCAAGAAGCAAGTGACCTATGCATACATCCATTCTAAATCGACGAAGTATCAGCTGTCACAGCGGACAAAAGGCAGTGAAGAAGTGGACATGGCATATAAATCATTATGTAGACATGCATGAAAAGCTTATTAGAGTAGAGAGGAATGAAACAAAACCGATCATATATTCGATAAAAGGAATCTGATACAAAGATAAGGGATGAGAAGAAAAACTAGGAATAGAGGAAGATCATTATGTAGCCTAGCAGAGGACTATTCACATTTTCCCATTTTCTTTTCTCTCTCTCTCTCTCTCCTATGTATGTGGTATACCTCAATGAATTGATACCATAAACCTTACCCCTAGGGGTGTATTTATAGGCAAAGTTTTCTTATCCACTCAGGGGTAAAAGGGTAATTTGAGTGGGTGGTCAAAGGATCTTTTCCACTGACTTGGAATCTTATCCATTCAGGGGTAAATGGGTAATTTTGTGGTCAAAGTTCTAGAAGGTTTTAGAAGGTTCTAGAATTTTAAGGGTATCTGGTCGAGTCCGGTGCCGATATGCTTCTCCGATCAATGGGCCGTCCAACCGAGTGATCGTCCAGTGCTGAAATACTTCTCCGGTCGATGGCCCATCTTGTCGGGTGATCGTCCAGTACCGACATGCTTCTCCAGTCGATGGGCCGTCCAATTGACCGGTGGTCTGACCAAAGCGGCAGTTTTAGCTATTTCAACCCCATTTCAACTGCTAAGGGTATAAAACACCGATTATAACAAATCATACATATTAAACAAAATTTAAAAACATTTAATGCATAAATCGGGTATCCAAAACAAATAACTGGATGCAATATTTGCATCCAATCAATCTCCATGATCTCCACACCGTCGACCACCGTCATTGCGATCTCCGTGATCTTCGTGATCACCATGACCTCCGTGATCTTCGTTCCGCTCCTCAAGCGATCGCGAGATTAGGGATTCCGATTGGATTGGATCCAGCTATTCCGCAGTTAACTTAGACTACTTAAGTGGCTCAGTTAGTTGCAATTCAATTCAAATCCAACCCAACTAAATTGGTCCAGCCACCCAGCCAAGTCCAAGCAACATCAGATTGGGTCAAGACACATTAGCCGGGAGCCTAATTGATCTGAACCAGTACAATCAAGTTTACTTGAATCAGATCAAGTCATCTCAGTAGCAGCCATATTCAATCATTTTACAGAAACCACCCTATACTTGCTGAAATTGCTAAATCAGAAGAAGCAAAACAACTCCAAAGCTGTACAGAATTGCAGAAAAGCCCAAAAAAGGTGCAGGATTGCGAACAACCCCTCCAGCAAGGTGCACATTTCAAGTTCTACCCTTTTATATTTTGTAGAATCAAGTTCTTTATCTTGTAGCATCTTTGTGCTCTCTCATGCGGATTTGTTGCTAAATAGGACCCCTGGTATTCACCTTTTGCACTTTAGGAGCCCCTCCCATGTTTTTTCGCATAATTGAACCCCATACACGTAAGGAACAAGTGTATAAACTAATACGCATATAAACAATAATTATACGCGTACCAGGATACGTGTATAATCAAGAATTATACGTGTATTAGTTTATACGCGTGTTTCTTACGTGTATGGGGTCCTATTATGCAAAAACAAACATGGGAGGGGTCCTAAAGTGCAAAAAGTGAACATCAGAGGTCCTATTTGGCAAAAAGTGTTAGCCCTAATATTGTTTCGATGATGTCAATATATAATTGATGATAAAACATTGGTTTAATATTATTATCCCTTAATTTGGAAAGCATTCAAATCATATTTAATATGTTTTTGTACTAATGGTCGATGCATGGATCGACCGTGGAGTATGGCGGATGATGCAAGGATCGACCGCGGAAGATGTTCTTGGGAAAATAGGCTGACGGTCGATGTGACGGTCGATGGACCGATCGACCGTGGCCCATGTAACTTGGCTCAGAGGAGCGACGGTCGATCGGTGCATCGACCGTGGGAAGCGGTTTTCGTAACAGAGCCTGACGGACGATGTCACGGTCGATGCGACGGTCGACCATGAAGCTCGACGGACGATGTGTGGATCGACCGTGGCTCAAGAAGAACCTGGCGGACGATGTCACGGACGATGCGACGGTCGACCGCCAGCCTAAAAAAGAGCCGTTAAAGAGCCGTTAAGCCGTTGGGAGACTATTTGGAGGGGTTTGAAGCTCAGCTATAAAAGGGAAAGTGCAGCAAACTTTCCAAGGACTTAGAGGGAGCTAAGGGATTATTGTAATCATATTCTAGCAAGTTTCTATCTCTTATTAGTGAGCTAAACCTTTGTAAAACTACTTCAAGTGTGAAGTAGATTTTGAGAGAAATATCCTAGAGAGATATTAGAGAGATTGTAAGGTTGCCAAGCTCCCGTAAGCTTGGTCGATAGGTTGCCAAGCACCCGGAAGCTTGGTGGACAACTTGTAAGAAGTCTTGCAAGTAATGGAACCTCAAGGAGGCCCTTGAGTGAAGTGGACGTAGGCAAGGTTGGTTGAACTAGTGTAAAAATTCTGGTGCAATCTCTCTAACTCTCATCTCATATCCCTTGCTTAAATATAATATCTACTCTTATCTTTAGCAAGCATATGATTTAATTAGACTCCTCCTATTTAGATTTCCATAGTTGATTTTATTGTACAAGTTCTAAGATAACCCCCCCTCTTAGAGCTTCAATTGGTATCAGAGCTAGGTCTCTATTTTTGTGATGTAACAGTCCTTAGAGGATCCTAAATCAAGATGGAAATCGTAGTGGGACAATTTACCAATAGGTCACCCTACTTTAATGGAACAAATTACAACTATTGGAAAACCAAAATGAAAATTTTCATTCAATCCATGGACTATGATGCATGGATGATAATAGAAGATAGAGATTTTATCCCTTTAAGGCTCCGTTTGGTCGTGCGTTGTGTTTTTTATGACTGTGGTGAGGTGTGGTGTGTTTGTAAACTGTGGTGAGGTGTGGTGCAGTAACGGCTTGAAAACTGTTTGGTATAACACGTTAATAAACTGTGGTAGAAAAGTGTGTTTATGTAATTTATTATTTGGGTATGTGTTTATTTTTAAATGTACAATGTAAAATATTAGTTTGTTATTTAGTTTATGTGTTTGTTACGCCGCAGCCAAGGTGCGGCCAGATGAAAGCACCTATAAACTGCTTCGTCTCTGACGCAGTTTTGACGTGGTCCCCACCAGTCTGCTATTTTTCCCCAACGGGATTTTTTTGAACGTGGTTGCGTTCGGTTCAAAAAAAAGTGCGTTTGGGCAGCAGGAACGCACGCCCAAACGGACCCTAAAAATCATTGAGGGAAAAGAAGTTCTAAAAGCTAAGAATGAATATACTCCTACTAATTTTAGGAAACTTCAAGTAAATACCATGGCTAAAATTTTTCTCTTTTGTGCCCTTAGCCCTGATGAATTCAATAGAATTTTTGCATGTAAAACGACTAAGGAAATATGGGAAAAACTTGAAGTTACCTATGAGGGAACAAGCCAAGTCAAGGAGTTTAAGATTAGCATGCTTGTTAATGATTATGAGCTATTCTTTATGAAGGATGATGAGAATATAAATGAAATGTTTACTCACTTACCGATATTATAAATGTTCATGATTCTCGTGGTAAAAGCTATTCTAATGATGAGATGGTAAGAAAGATCCTTAGGTGTCTACCTAAGACATGGGATCCCAAGGTGACAGCAATCGAAGAAGCTAAAGATTTAACTAAGCTGTCCCTTGATGAGCTAATGGGTTCTCTCATGACATATGAGATGAACATGGAGAGGAGCAATGATGGAGAAACAAAGAAAAAGAAAACCATTGCTTTCAAGTCAACATACAAAGAGTCATCTGACTCAAGCGATGAAGATGATGATGAGGAGATGCAAAAGATCACAAGAAGAATCGAACGAATCATCAAGAATCAAGGAAAGAAAAACCCCAAAGGTGAAAAAGGAAACTCCTCTTCTTAATTAAATAAAATTACTTGTTATGAGTGTAGGAAGCCCGGACATTACATGTCGGATTGTCCAAAGCTTAAGAAATTTTCAAAGAAGAAGAAGAAGAAGGCCAAGTAAGAAAGTGACTTGAGCTCCACCTCCGAAGAAGAAGAAGAAGAAGAAACTGCAAATCTTTGTTTAACTGCATTCGGAGTGAAAGAAAATAAAATTGACAAGTGGAGGCGCAAGGTATTTAAAGGAGGATAACAATTTGGGTTAAAAGGTAATGGAGGTATGTCTTAATTTTTAATATATATCTCATCCATTACATCTTCTTATTCCATTTCATGTTTAAAAATGGTTTAAGAAAGTCTTTTTTTTTGCGAAGAATTGATTACTTTTTACAAATGACCATTTTAATCAAAAATCATCATTTGGTAACTTGGTTGATAAAATTTTAAACCTTAAATTTGAATCTTCAAATTAGTATCAAGTTTGATTTTAAACTTTCTTTTGTGAAGAATTTTTTTTTCATCTGTGATTTTTCTTCCCCCTCTACCAAATCTTTTTGACGATGTCGAAGAGGGAGAAATATTGTGATATCAGTTTTTGAAAGTTCTTAAAACTTTATATTCTACATACTTGAAATCTTTTGATGTTTAAAGGATTTACTGGAGATTTCATGAGAATATAATTCATGTTCAAATATCATGTCTCAGTTTCTATACAGAGAGGTACATTGGTCATATTTTGCACTTTCATATCTTTTGACCTATAATCAAGCATGATATATCTTTTTAGTGACATATGACTTGCATGCCTCAGTGAAATTCACTTTAGAACATATTTTATGAGGAAAATGGATGCAAAAATTAAGAGGGAGTTTTCAAGATTTTATCATCACAATTTAAAGGTTGCCATCATAAAAAAGAGGGAGATTGTTAGCACTAATATTGTTTCGATGATGTCAATATATAATTGATGACAAAACATTGGTTTAATATTATTATCCCTTAATTTGGAAAGCATTAAAATCATATTTAATGTATTTTTGTACTAATGGTCGATGCGACGGACTATGCATGGATCGACCATGGGGTATGGTGGTTGATGCAAGAATCGACCGCGGAAGATGTTATTGGGAAAATAGACTGACGGTCGATGGACCGATCGACCGTGGCCTATGTAACTTGGCTCAGAGGAGCGACGGTCGATCGGTGCATCGACCATGGGAAGCGGTTTTCGTAACAGAGCCTGACGGACGATGTCACGGTCAATGCGACGGTCGACCGTGAAGCTTGATGGACGATGTGTGGATCGATCGTGGCTCAAGAAGAACCTGGCAGACGATGTCACGGACGATGCGACGGTCGACCGCCAGCCTAAAAAAGAGCCGTTAAAGAGCCGTTGTAGGGGAAGGAAATAGCCGTTGGGAGGCTATTTGGAGGGGTTTGAAACTCAGCTATAAAAAGGAAAGTGCAGCAAACTTGCCAAGGACTTAGAGGGAGCTAAGGAATTATTGTAATCATATTCTACCAAGTTTCTTTATCTTATTAGTGAGCTAAACCTTTGTAAAACTACTTCAAGTGTGAAGTAGACTTTGAGAGAAATATCCTAGAGAGATATTAGAGAGATTGTAAGGTTGCCAAGAACCCGTAAGCTTAGTGGATAGGTTGCCAAGCACCTGGAAGCTTGGTGGACAACTTGTAAGAGGTCTTGCAAGTAGTGAAACCTCAAGGAGGCCCTTGAGTGAAGTGGTCGTAGGTAAGGTTAGCCGAACCACTATAAAAATTCTGGTGCAATCTCTCTAACTCTCATCTCATATCCCTTGCTTAAATATAATATCTGCTCTTATCTTTAGCAAGCATATGATTTAATTAGACTCCTCCTATTTCGATTTCCATAGTTGATTTTATTGTAGAAGTTCTAAGATAATCCCGCCCTCTTAGAGCTTCAAAAAGTTCTCTCTCATGCTATACCGAGCCTTTTTTTTACATACCACTTGCTATTTCATGAATCCTTGAGAGAAACTTAAACTATGAGAGGTATGAGTGTTAAATCCACAAATAGTATATATGACTAGCTTGATTAGAAATATTAACCGCAGAACAGCTTATGGTGTTGGACATCTTTGACATGTGTTTAGGCCACTTCTAGGATGCTACGAATACCGTTACTACTTTTTTTGTAGTTCTTTTATGTGGTAGTGACTTATATCCTACCTGGAGTTCTAACCCCTTATCGGACTAGCTTTAGCTTTATAAGACTATTGAACACCACTATTTGTTGTTGATCTCTGCATATCATTGCATCGTCCTTGCATTTTCATTGCATTTAGTTGCTTTTAGTATATAAAAAAAAATAAAATCTCCAAAATTAAAACAACCCTTTTGATCACACACCTTTAAGTTCCCCCACACACCTTAGGCAATGGAGTCCCAGTCCGATGACCTTGCCCGTGTCCTATGTGAGGTAGCTGCTAAGATAGACAACCTAGCCACGAAAATGGAAAGGGCAGAAACTATCATGGCTAGGTCCGCTACTCAAATTGAGCGTTTAGAGACCCTAAACAACGACACCAACACAGGACGCACCCCTAGACAAAATTGTGACATTAGGGAACCTCGAGACCTCGATGAGCGTCTCATGAGCGGAATCAAAGTAGAGGCGCCCGTCTTTGATGGTCGTCTCGATCCAAAGAACTTTGTTGATTGGATCCATGATATGGACCACTTCTTTGAGTGGTATAACTTATCCCAGGACATGAAGGTCCGCTTCGCCAAAATGAAGCTCATCGGTATGGCTAAACTCTGTTGGCAGAGCACTGAACAGTTGTTGTAGCGAAGAAACCAAGCTCCGATCACTGACTGGATTGAAATGAAAGAGAAACTCAAAGAGAAGTAATTTCCCCAGTCATATCAGGGGACCTCCTTGATCAGTGGAACAACATCTGTCAAAGATCTAGACCAGCCACGGAGTACATTGCACACTTTGATGAACTTATGATACGATGCGGCCTCGAAGAGGATGAACAGATGACCTTAAGTAGATTTTGAAAGGGCTTTAATGAGGACCTAAGGAAAGAGCTTAGTTTATGAGAGTTCATAACTCTAAATCAAGCCTACACCCTCGTTCAAAATTGTGAGTTGGTCAGTCGACCTAATTATACGAGGTGTTTCAATCAACGATCTCTCAATCCCAACTCCTAATTCACCAGATCTAGGAATGGAGCCGGTCCATCTGGCAATTGTCCTAACCCCACACCACAACCTCTTGGTAGAGACATCAAGGGCAAAGCTAAGGAAGCAGTTCCTGTAAACCCTCATGTTAAGTGTTTCAAATTTCAAGGTGTTGGACATATTGCTGCCCAATGTCCTACTAAAACACTTTATATCAATGAATGAGAAGGTGATGAGGACTCGAGCGATGTAGAGGAACAAATTTACAAACCTAATCTTGATGACATCGAAAACAGTGATGGTAGTTTTGAGGATGATCCTGCTCACCTTGCTTGCATTCGCTCTTAGCATCGATCTCCCTGATTAGATGAGCCTATGAATGTGACCACATTAGGTGGGGTTAGATGTGCCGTAGCACAACCCAATGATAGTGATGACTGGAGGCAAAGTGCCATTTTCTACACTTACATAAAGTGCGGTGAAAATGATTGCAAAGTCATCGTTGATAGTGGGACTTGCATTAATTGCAGTATCCTCATCAACTGTCTCATGTTTAGGGCTGAAATCGATTCCACATCCTAACCCATATAAGGTATCGTGGGTCTATACCTCCTCGATCTCTATCAAGAAGAGATGTTTTGTTCCCATCCAGATCTTTGCCTATAAGGATAAGATTTGGTGTAATTTGATCCCTATGGACGTTGGCCATGTTATTCTTGGTCGTCCTTGGCTATTTGACTTGGACTTAACTATTTTTGGTCGTTCAAATTCATGTTCTTTTGTCTTTAAAGGCAAGTAGATTAAGCTCAATCCTTTGCGCTCGAAGACAAATGATAAAGAGCCAAAAAAGGATGAAACGAAGAAACCGGGCTTGCACATCATCAAACCCAAGGAGTTTGAGAAGGCAGTAGCTACAAAACCTTTTCATTTTGCCTTAGTTGCCAAACAACCGGAGGTAGACACTTCGGAAGAGCCGTCTGAGGATGCTCAATCTTTGATCCGGAACTATTCGGAAGTGTTTCCTGATTATCTCCTTGACGAGCTTCCACCCATGCTTGATATTCAACACGCCATGGACTTAGTGCCAGGATTCTCGCTCCCCAATTTACCTCATTATAGTATGAACCCCATTGAGGATGCAAAGCTACAATGACAAATCAAAGAGCTCTTCAATAAAGGGTTTGTGTGTGAGAGCCTTAGTCCTTGTGTGGTACCTTCACTTCTCACCCCTAAGAAGGATGTGACTTGGAGGATGTGCGTAGAAAGCCATGTGATTAATAAGATCATGGTCAAATATCTCTTTCCCATCCCCAGATTAGATGATATGTTGGATATGATTCCTGGTGCCATGATCTTCTCTAAGATCGACTTAAAGAGTGGCTACCATCAAATCCGAATCCGTCTAGGAGATGAGTGGAAGACTGCCTTCAAGGCAAAGGATGGGTTATATGAATGGTTGCTCATGCCTTCCGGCCTGTCCAATTCACCTAGCACCTTTATGAGAATTATGACTCAAGTCTTCCGACCTTTCATGGGTAAGTTTCTCATCGTCTATTTCGATGATATTCTCATTTATAGCAAGACGAGAGAGGAACACCATGACCATTTAGCCCAAGTTTGTGAAACCCTTAAGAAGGAGAAACTATATGCCAATCGAAAGAAGGGCAATTTCTTCATAGATAGAGTTATCTTCTTACGTTTCGTTGTTTCTTCTCAATGCGTTTTTGCTGACCCCGATAAAGTCAAAGTGATAGTCGATTGGCTTGAGTTAAAGAATGTTCATGAGATCCGCAGTTTTCATGGACTGGTGACCTTTTATCATTGTTTCATCAAGGGATTCAGTACTATAATGGCTCCCATCACAGATTGTCTCAGGAAGGGCGAGTTCCAATGGACAAAAGCAACTACTAAAATATTTGAAGACATTAAAAGGAGAATGACTGAAGTACTAGTGATGCGCCTCCCGGACTTCACAAAAGCCTTTGACGTGAAGTGTGATGCCTTTGGTATAGGCATTGGTGGTGTCCTCAGTCAGGAATGTCACCCTATTGCTTATTTGAGTGAAAAGTTGAATGATGCTAAGCAGAAGTATGCGACATATGACAAAGAGTTTTATGCGATGGTACAAGCTTTGAGATACTGGCATCATTACTTGCTACCATAGGAGTTCATCCTTCACTCCGATCATGAAGCTTTGCGCTATCTCAATTCCCAAAAGAAACTCAATGCTCGACATAGTCGATGGGTTGAATTTATTTAAGAATACGCTTTTGTATTGAAGCATTGTTCTGGAGTTGAAAATTGGGCAGCTGATGCGCTCAGCCGACGCGTTCATCTTCTATCCATAACGAGTGTCCATGTGACAGGATTTGACAAACTAAAAGAAGAGTATGAGTTGTATTCATTTGAGATATTCAAGACCTTAACTGATAGACCCTCCAGTACAATTGATGAGTCTTGTCTTCAAGACGAGTTTCTATTTAAAGCTACCAAACTCTATATTCCACGTACGCCTGTTCGTGATTTCTTAGTCTAGGAAACACATGCTGGGTGGTTAGCCGACCATTTTGGTCGTGATAAGACTATCAAAGAGGTGCAACGCCAATTTTACTGGCCTAGCTTGCAATGTGATGTTTCCAAGATAGTTAGCTAGTGTCACACTTGTCAATTGGCCAAACAGTGGTGACAAAACACAGGTCTCTACACTCCTCTGCCCGTCTCGGATCGTCCATGGCAGGATGTAAGCATGGACTTTCGTGCTTTGTCTACCCCGCACTGCTCGGAAACACGACTCCATATTAGTGGTGGCTGATCGATTTTCTAAGATGGCTCATTTTATTCCCTGCTCCAAAACGCCTGATGCGTCCAAGATAGCCACACTATTATGCGCTGAGATAGTAAAACTTTATGGCCTCCCAAAATCGATTGTGTCCGATAGGGATGTTCGATTCATGAGTTATTTCTGGAAAACTTTGTTGCACAAGTTTGGCACGAAACTCAAGCTTTTCACAACTTATCATCCACAAACAGATGGTCAAACAGAGGTGGTCAATCGAAGCCTAGGTAATATTTTGCGATGTTTAGTGGGCGACCATAAGAGAATCTGGGATTCCATTCCACATGCTGCACAATTTTCTTTTAATAGGACATTAGGCATGAGTCCTTTTCAATACTCATTATATACTAGAATATTAGAGTCTGCAGAAGCATTCACACATCACATGCATTAGTTACATCAGGAGATCAGTAAAAAGATAGCGGTGAGCAATGCTTGTTATAAAGCTCAAGCTGATTTACATAAACGAGCTAAAGAATTTCAAGTAGGGGATATGGGCATGACCCGTCTTAGGCCAGAATAATTCTTGCCTGGTACTATTAAGAAACTGCAATCTCGTAGTGTCGGACCATTTAGAGTGTTGCAGAGGGTTGGATTGAATGCATATGTTATTGATATACTTTTAATATTCAAGATCTTGTTGCCTATACTACACCTGTGCATATTCCAGATGATCCTTTTGCTACTCCCACCAACAATCCTCTGCCTATATTTTCACCCGAGCCTTTAGCACCTACTCCTTCACAAGCACGAAAAGAGCATATTGATGCTATCATTGATGATGAACTTGTATCTACAAGAGATGGGGGTATTTAGCGATTCCTAGTTCACTGGCGAGGTCGCCTAGAGTCCGATTGCACCTGGATTGATAGAGAGGAGCTGCAGCAATTGGACCCAGATTTGTTGGATGCATATGACTGTCATCCGCATCATCACTCGACGGGGTCGAGTTTTCCCAACCCCATGGGAGTTGGTGCGGACACCAGAGACCCATTCGACCGCGTTTACTTCCGCTGCTGATGGAGAGGTGCACGAGTGAAATTGTGGATGGATGAGGATTGAGTTTATTTGTTGGGTCGAGTCTTGTTATTTGCTGATTTGAGTCTTATTTGCTTATTTCATTCCAATTGATTGCCTTTACTTATGTAGAATAAATATGCCGAAGGTGCACCCTATATAATTATATTATATAATGTGTTGTTTGTTGATTGGTTGCCGGCGTTGCGTCGAGAGTTGTATCATATAGACATACTCCATGTTGGACTATTAATTGTTGATGTGACATATAGTGACACCAAGGCTAGATACTTGTGTATATGCATGTATTGTATGCATTAGATGCATTCAAGGTTAGATGTGGGCGATGGGTCAGTCACCGATCCGAGGGCTCCGATAGCTTGGATCTAGCTTTATGACCGAGGCTGGGTAGCAAGGTTTAGGGTGTGTTTGTATTATCGAATCCTTATACTCTCGAGATAAATGTCTAGTTGGTTACAATTGTATGGTTATTGAGGTTTAGAGGTCATGTCGATTCTTCAAGGCCAAGTGTTAAAGATAGTTGTCGATGCGTTCCTGACATGGTTCCCCAAGCATGGGAATCCTTCTTGAGTAAGGGTGATCCTGCATGTTACTGTTCCGCAGCCTATTGGTAACATGTTCAAGAGAGAGGTTTCATAACAGGAGCCCTTGGGACATTGATGGGGTTATGAGACCCCTTGGTATAACTTAGACTTAGGCGGAGAAGCGACACTGTTAGTGTTTCCTCTTTTCAGTGTGACGTAGAGTAGTGCCCTAATGAACTTGTTGCCCACTCCTACTCGAGCTACATTTTGCAGGTGTTGGCGCAAGCACTTTTTCTGTAGCACCAGCTGGACAGGCTTTTAAAAGCGCGTTGACCTTTGGAGGTGTCTGAGGAGTTGGGGTCTAGTTTACTTTCGATAGTTTGTATAAATGTATAATTTTCCTCTTTAAAGATTTTGATATCTATGTATACATGTCTATTTGAGGATCAATTTGTATCAGTAAACCTTGTATTATATTTAGATTTATAATCGTTTGTAAATTGTTAAAATTACAGTTTTTACCCCAGATCAAATTGTTCAATTTAGTGATGTTATTTGTTATATAAATGAACATGTTTAGGTCCTCCACGTCCCGGTCCGGATGGGTTTTTTGGGTAGGGGCTTGACGGTTTGGTATCAGAGCAGGCTGTAGGTCCCGGGGTTAGGATTAAGCTTGCGGTTAAGGTTTTGAGAGTGGATTGAGATAGTTATAGGGTTAGAGTTGTTAGTCCTAACATTGTTTTGATTATGTCAATATATGTTTGATGATAAAGCATTGGTTTAATATTTAAATCTCTTAATTTGGAAATGATTAAGTTCAATATTTATATGATTTTGTACTTGCGGTCGATGCAACGGTTGATGCATGGATTGACCGTGGAGTTCGGCGATTGATGGACGGATCGACCGCGGATGTTAAAGTTGCGACAGTCGATGTGCCTGTCGATGGGATGGTCGACCGCGGCCTATGTGACTTGTTGTGTTGAAGCGACGGTCGAACGAGATATCGACCCTGAGAAGTGGTTTTCACAATAGAGGCTCACGGACGATGTGACGGATGATGCGACGGTCGACCGTGAAGCTTGAAGGTTGATGCGTGGATCGATCGCGGCTAAAGAAGAACATGATACGACGGTGGACTGCCAGTCAGAAAACTAGTCGTTAAAGAGCCATTGCAGAAGCAGAAAATAGCCATTGGAAGGCTATTTGGAGGGTTTTAGAGCTCAAGTATAAATAAGAATATGCACCAAACTTGAAGTAAGACTGAAGGGATTATTTGTCAACATTATAACAAGTTTTAGTCTTCTTCTTGAGAGTTTTAACCTTTGTATAACTACTTCAAGTGTGAAGTAGATCTTGAGAGATATCCAATTGTTGTTGGGAGTGATTGTAAGGTTGTCAAGCACCCGTAAGTTTGGTGGATAGGTTGCCAAGCACCTGGAAGCCTGGTGGATAACTTTTAAGAGGTCTTGCAAGTAGTGGAACCTCAAGGAGGCCATTGAGTGAAGTGGAAGTAGGCAAGGTTGGTGAAACCACTATAAAATCTGGTGCAATCTCTCTAACTCTCTCTTATTCTTCATTTACTTGCCTTATTCTTTACTCTATTCATTTACGAGCATACGGTTTTATTACACTCCTCTCTAGATTTCCATAATTGATTTTCTTATTTAAGGCCAAAGACCAACCCCTTTTAGACCTTCAATTGGTTTCAAAGCTACATCTCTATTTAAGTGGTGTAACAACCCTTAGAGGATTCTAAATCAAGATGGAAATCAAAGAGGGATAATCTAGTAATAGGCCACCCTACTTTAATGGATCAAACTATCCCTATTAGAAGACTAAAATTGAAATATTTATACAATTCATGGGCTATGATGCATGGATGATAATAGAAGATGGAGATTCTATCCCTATAAAGATCATTGATGGAAATGAAGTCTCAAAAGTTAAGAGTGAATATACCCCTACTGATTTTAAGAAACTTCAAGTAAATGCCAAGGCTAAAAACTTTTTATTTTATGTCCTTAGCCCAAACGAATTCAATAGAATTTCAGGATGTAAATCGGCTAAGGAAATATGGGAAAAACTTGAAGTTACCTATGAGGGAACAAGCCGAGTTAAGGAGTCTAAGATTAGCATGCTTGTTAATGATTATGAGTTATTTTCTATGAAGGATGATGAGAATATAAATGAAATGTTTACTCGCTTTACCAATATTATTAAGGGTTATTTACATATGTACCCCTAAAAACTTGCTAAATAACATATATACACCTACATTCTTTCATATTACATATATACCCTTACAAACATCAAAAAAATCCAAACCATACCCCTCCGCCCTCACACAGTTAAAAATGCCTTATAAAATGACCATTTTGCCCTTTATTCATGTTTATTAGGATTCAACTCACAAGGGTATGATAAGGGCAAAATGGTCATTTTATAGGGTGTTTTAAACGGTGTGAGGACGGAGGGGTATGGTTTGGATTTTTTTGATATTTGTAAGGGTATATATGTAATATAAAAGAATGTAGGGGTACATTTGTAATTTAAGAAGTTTTGGAGGATTCAAAAGTAATTATCCCTATTATTAATGTTCTTGATTCTCTTGCTAAAGGCTATATTAATGTTGAGATGGTGAGAAGGATCCTTAGGTGTCTACGTAAGACATGGGATCCCAAGGTGACGACAATCGAAGAAGCGAAGGATTTATCAAAACTGTCCCTTGACGAGCTCATGGGTTCTCTCATGACATATGAGATGAACTTGGAGAGGAGCAATGATGAAGAGAGGAAGAAAAAGAAAACCATTGCCCTCAAGTCCACATACAAAGATTCATCTGAATCAAGCGATGAAGATGATGATGAGGAGATGCAAAAGATCACAACAAGAATTAAAAAGATCTTCAAACTTCAAGGTGATAAAGCAAACTCCTCTCTTATTTGAACACAATCATTTGCTATGAGTGTAGGAAACCTGGACATTACAAGCCCGATTATCCAAAGCTCAAGAAATCTTCAAAGAAGAAGAAGAAGGCCACGGAAGAGAATGACTTGAGCTCCACCTCCGAAGAAGAAGAAGAAGTTGCAAACCTTTGTTTAACTGCATTCGGAGGAAAAGAAAATAAAATTGACAAGTGGAGGCTCAAGGTATTTGAAGGTGGATAACTATTTGCTATTAAAGGTAATGGAGGTATGCATTAATTTTTTCATTGATAAATGATCCCTCCATTATAACTTGTTAGTCTATGTTATAAATTTATTTTATGTTTAACTTCAAATGGTTTAAGAATGTCCTTCTTGACAACTTATTTTTTTGAAGATTTGATTGCTTTTCGTTGTAAAGTGATTTTAACTCTAATTTTTTCAATTGGTATTCTAAACAATCCTTATCTTTCAATTGCTGGTTTAACTTGATTCTTCTTCCCCCTCCACTAATTCTTTTTGACGATCTCAAAGGGGGAGAAATATTATGATGATTCTTGGTTTTTGAAAGTTCTTTAAACTTTATATTTTCTACATACTTGAAACATTTGGATGTTTAAAGAATTTTTCTATCTATATTTACTAGAGATTTTATGAGAATATAATTCATGCTCAAATATCATGTCTCATGTTTCTATACAAAGAGGTACATATGTCAAATTTTGCACCTTCACACCTTTTGACTTATAATCAAACCTTTTATATCTTTTTAGTGATATATGACCTGCATGCATCGAAATTCATTCTAAAACATATTTTATGAGAAAAATAGATGGTTAAATTAAGGAGGAGCTTTCAAGGTTTTATCATCACAATTTAAAATGTTGCCATGATAAAAAAGAGGGAGATTGTTAGTCCTAACATTGTTTTGATGATGTCAATATATATTTGATGATAAAACATTGGTTTAATATTTAAATCCCTTAATTTGGAAATCATTAAGTTCAAAATTTATATGATTTTGTACTTGCGGTCGATGCGACGGTTGATCCACGGATCGACCGTCGTGTCTGGCGGTCGATGGACGAATCGACCATGAAGGTTAAAGTTGCGATGGTCGATGTGGCGGTCGATGGGACGGTCGACCGCGACCTATGTGACTTGTTGTGTTGAAGCGATGGTCAAATGAGGCATCGACCCTGCGAAGCAATTTTCACAACAGAGGCTCACGGACGATGTGACGGACGATGCGACGGTCGACCGTGAAGCTTGAAGGTCGATGCGTGGATCGACCGTGACTCAAGAAGAATGCGACGGACGATGTGGTGGACGATGCGATGGTCGACCGTGAGTTAGGAAACTAGCCGTTAAAAAGCCGTTGCAGAAGTAGAAAATAGCCGTTGGAAGGCTATTTGGAGGGCTTTGGAGCTCAAGTAAAAATAGGAAGATGCAACAAACTTGAAGTAAGACTAAGGGGATTATTTGTAAACATTGTAACGTGTTTTAGTCTTCTTCTTGAGTGGTTTAGCCTTTGTATAACTACTTCAAGTGTGAAGTAGATCTTGAGAGATATCCAACTGTTGTTTGGAGTCAAGCACTCGTAAGCTTGGTGGCTAGGTTGCCAAGCACCCGGAATCTTGGTGGACATCTGGTAAGAGGTCTTGCAAGTAGTGGAACCTCAAGGAGACCCTTGAGTGATGTGGACGTTGCCAAGGTTGGCCGAACCACTATAAAATCTGGTGCAATCTCTCTAACTCTCTCTTATCCTTCATTTACTTGCCTCATTCTTTACTCTATTCATTTAGAACCATACGGTTTTATTACACTCCTCCTCTCTAGGTTTCCATAATTGATTTCTTATTTAAGGCCTAAGACCAACCCCCTTTTAGACCTTCAAGAGCATCCCTGCATGCTTGTTTATGTCCGTGTGTGACATGCTATTCCTTTATTGATTGCTGTCTTGTTTTGGTCTCTAACGAGTGTATACTTGTTGTCTGTGATAAACATGTAGATATATGGTAGGGAGATAGGCAGACCATGAAGTTACAGGTCGTGGCGAGACACGTAGTGAGCGCGCCGCCCGACTGGCCGTAGAGACCGAGGCAGCCCTGCCCTGAGAGTCTGCACGTGAGCCAAAGTTGAGGGTTGAGGTCATGGTGGAGGGAGATGCCTCTTTTGTCACCGAGGGGGTTTCTTCTCCACTCGACCAGCATGTTGTTGTGACATCAGTGATTGACCTCCAGAGGCTGAACCCTCCTTTGTTCAACGGTGTTTGGGGGCGATCCAGCTGTGGCGGACGACTAGATGGAGGAAGTCAGTCGCGTCCTCGATACGCTTTTCATCCCGAATGACCGAGTTGGGGTGAGACTTGCCCTGTTCTAACTCGACGGGGACACTTTGGACTGGTGGCTTTCTGCTCAAGTCACCAAGGACCCATCGTGAGCCATTTTTCAGTCGCCTTTCCGTGATACGTACTTTCCCCGCAATGTGCGTTCGACCATTGTCCGCTAGTACCATACCCTTTCTCAGGATACTCAGTTCATAGTGCAGTACGCAGTTAGTTTCTCCAGACTAGCCATATTCACCGGAGTAGTATCGAAGGACCTTCTTGCCAAAGTTGAGCAGTTCCAGTGGGGGCTTAGGTCCGATTTCGTTCCAGACACCAGCAACCATAGCAGTATCACCCACCCCAGTATAAGTAGGATGAGGTTAGGGATAGCAACTAGCTCTTAGACTTCCCGTGTGTTACAAGGGCCAGCAACAATGGTACTTTCATTGAGATTGTTTGATGTTGGGAGCGTAGGCCATTCAAGGCAAAGCAGACGATGGTTGGCGGAGACCAGAAGCCGGGCTAGGCAGAGGCCATGATGGTTCTAGAGGAGGAGTCTATGCACTACCTGACCGTGAGTACCTAGATAGAGTCCATCCATCTTTGCAGTCTAATCAGCACCTAACGCCACCTTAGCGGGCACTAACAATACCACAGACTCCAGCTGACCCCCTAGTTCTCAGAGTTACCTTACAACTTTTCTATTCATTCGTAGATGTACTGATAGATTCTGGAGTGTCGCACTCGTCTTTAGCTTGCGAGTGTGTGGCATTGCTAGGGCTAGAGACAGAACCACTCGGGTCATACTAAACCTAGACACACAGGTTGGTGGAGGAGCTCGAGTTGAGCAGATGTGATGGTCTTGTGAGTTGGAGATTAGGGGCCTCCGTGTTCTTCTAGACCTTCGGGTTCTAGACATGGTCGGGTTTGATGTGATTCTTGGTATGGACTGGCTGACGTCATACCAAGCCATCATCGACTGTAGCCATCATAGGGTGACTGCTTGGACACCTGACGGTACTCGTTTTGTTCTGTTGGGGGATCGCCAGTCGATCGATTCCCATACTTGTTGTTTTCCTAGTTGCGAGGGCCAGTTAACATCTTTGTTGGCGCGCCTTTTTTGTTGACTGTAGAGGCCAGTCGAGAGAGCAGTCTCCCAGTAATAGTTTGCGAGTTTGCAGACGTTTTCCCCGACGAGCCACCAGGTCTTCTTCCTTCCAGAGGCATTGAATTCGAGATAGATCTCGTACCAGACATCGGACCGATTTCATTGCCAGCTTTCAGGATGGTACCAACAGAGCTGAGGGGGTTGAGGATTCACCTGATGAGTTGATTGGTTGAGGTTTCATTTGTCTCAGCATGTCACATTGGGGAGCACCTGTGTTGTTTGCAAAGATAAAGGATGGTCCACTTTGTCTTTTCATTGATTACAGGAGGCTGAACAACGTGACTATGGAGAACAAGTATCCTATGCCCAGGATAGATGACTTGTTCGATTAGCTCCGAGGGTCATCGGTCTTTTCGAAGATCAACCTCCGTACAGGGTACCACCAGCCGAGGATGTATGAACTACGGATTGTATGAGTTCAGAGTGATGCCGTTCGGTCTGATGAACGCACCAGCAGCCTTCATGGATCTGATGCATTTCGACTGTATCTGAATCAGTTCATTGTGGTGTTCATCGACGATATCCTGATCTACTCATGCACAGAGGAGGAGTATGAGCAGCATCTGAGGATAATGTCGTAGTTACTGAGAGAGTATAAGTTGTATGCCAAGGCCACCAAGTGCAAGTTTTGGCTCCCAGAAGTGAAGTTTCTGGGGCATGTGGTGTCAGTGGCAAGCATTTAAGTGGATCCAGCCAAGATGGAGGCAGTGCTATAGTGGCAGAGACCGAAGACGATGTTCGAGATCCGCAGTTTCTTAGGCTTGGCCGGATACTACTGGAGGTTCGTCCGAGACTTCTCTAAGGTGGGGGGGTTGTTGACAAGATTGACACAAAAGGTGGTCCCATTTGTTTGGGACGATGCTTGCGAGCAGGCCTTCGTGTAGTTGAGGAACAGATTGACCAATGCACCCATTCTGATAGTTCCAGATCGAGGCGTTGGATACAGAGTTTACTGCGATGCTGGTGGAGAGGGTCTAGGCTGTGTGTTGATGCATGAGGGTCATGTGGTTGCCTATGGTTCCAGACAGCTGAAGACCCTTGAGAGGTACTATAATTTTCATGATTTAGAGCTGACAATAGTTATCTTTGCTCTGAAGACATGGTGGCACTGTTAGTCCTAATATTGTTTTGATGATGTCAATATGTGTATGAGATTAAGGGTATTAATTGTATACATTGTATCAAGTTTATTCTTCATTTATGTGAGCTGAAACGTTTGTAAAACTACTTCAAATTGTGAAGTAGCCATTGAGAGATATCCAAGAGTGACTTGGAGTGTACCCAAGAGGTCTTGGGGGAGATTGTAAGGTTTTCAAGCACCCGAAAGCTTAGAGGAAATCTTGTAAGAGGATTTACAAGTAGTTAAACCGCAAGAAGGACCCTTGGGTGAAGTGGACGTAGGCAAGGTTGGCCGAACCACTATAAAAATTTGGTGCAATCTCTCTAACTCACCTTTTATCTTTCATTACTTGCTTTATTTTATACTCTATTCATTTACAAACATACGGTTTAATTAGACTCCTCTCTAAGTTTCCATCATCGATTTTCTTTTATAAGGCCTAAGATCAACCCCCTCTTAGACCTTCAATTGGTATCAGAGCTAGGCCTTTATTTTAGTGGTGTAACAACCCTTAGAGGATTCTAAATCAAGATGGAAAACATAGAGGGACAGTCCACCAATAGGCCACACTCCATCTATGCTTCATAATCCATGGATTGTATAAAAATCTCCATCCTAATCTTCCAATAGACAACCCTATTTCAATGGATCAAATTATACCTATTGGAAGACTAGGATGGAGATTTTTATATAATCCATGGATTATGAAGCATGGATGTTGATAGAAGATGGAAATTTTATTCCTATGAGGATCATTGAGGGAAAAGAAGTCCCTAAAACAAAGAGTGAATATATCCCTACTGATTTTAGGAAGCTTCAAGTCAATGCCAACGCTAAAAACATTCTATTTTGTGCCCTTTGCCCAAAGGAATTCAATAGAAATTTAGCATGTAAATCGGCTAAGAAAATATGGAAAAAACTTGAGGTTACCTATGAGGGAACAAGCCGAGTTAAGGAGTCTAAGATTAGCATGCTTGTTAATAATTATGAGTTATTTCCTATGAAGGATGATTAGAATATAAGTGAAATGTTTACTCGCTTTACCAATATTATTATTGTTCTTGATTCTCTTGTTAAAATCTATCCTAATGATGAGATTGTGAGAAAGATTCTTAGGTGTCTACCTAAGACATGGGATCCCAAAGTGACGGCAATCGAAGAAGCGAAAGATTTATCAAAACTGTCACTTGATAAGCTCATGGGTTCTTTTATGACCTATGAGATGAACATGGAGAGGAGCAATGGTGAAGAAAGGAAGAAAAAGAAAACCATTGCTCTCAAATCCACATACAAGGATTCATCGTACTCAAGCAATGAAGATGATGATGAGGAGATGCAAAAGATTACAACGAAAATTAGAAAGATCCTCAAACTTGAAGAAAAGAAAACTCCCAAAGGTTAAAAAGGAAACTCCTCTTCTTACTTAAATAAAATTATTTGTTATGGGTGTAGAAAACCTAGACACTACATGTCCAATTGTCCAAAGCTCAATAAATCTTCAAAGAAGAAGAAGAAGGCCATGGAGATTATTCGGGAAGAAAATGACTTGAGCTCCACCTCCGAAGAAGATGAAAAAGAAATCACAAACCTTTGTTTAATTGCATTCAGAGATAAAGAAAATGAAATTGACAATTGGAGGCTCAAGGTATTTGAAGGTGGATAACAAATTGCTATAAAAAGAAATGGAGGTATGCTTTAATTTTTGATATATGTCTCCTCCATTATATCTTGTTATTCCATTTTATAAAGTTATTTTATGTTTAACTTCAAATGGTTTAAGAAAGTATTTACTTTTTGTGAAGAATTAATTACTTTTTTAAATGACCTTTTATTGTAAATCTTCACTTGGTATCATGTTTTGAGAAGATTTTTAAACCTTCAATTTTGATTTTAAAACTTTAAATTGATTCTCTTATGATTTCTTTTATGGTTTTATGTGATTCTTCTTTCCCCTCTACTATTTCTTTTTGATGATGTCAAAGGGGGAGAAATATTGTGATGATATCTTGGTTTTGAAAGTTCTTGAAACTTTATATTTTCTACATACTTGAAATATTTGGATGTTTAAATGAACATTTACTTCTATGAACTGAATGGCATATATCTAAATTACTGAAGATAATATGAGAATAGAGTTCATGCTCAAATCATTTTACTTCATACAAAGAGGTACATATGTAAAATTTTGCACTTTCCTACCTTTTGACTTATAATCAAACATTTTATATCTTTTTAGTGACATATGACCTGTATGCATAAGTGGAATTCACTTTAGAACATATTATATGAGAAAAGTGAATGAATAAATTAAGGGGGTGGTTTCAAGGTTTTATCATCACAATTTAAAAGGTTGCCATCATAAAAAAGGGGGAGATTGTTAGTCCTAATATTGTTTTGATAATGCCAATATGTGTATGATGATAACACATTGTTTTAATATTTATATCCCTTAATTTGGAAGTTGCTAATCATATTTAGATGTTTTAGTACTCGTGGTCGATGGACGAATCGACTGCGGAGGTTAAAGATGCGATGGTCGATGTGGCGGTTGACCGCGACCTATGTGAATAGATTTGGTGAAGCGACGATCGAGCAAGGTATCGACCCTGAGAAGCCCATTTCGTCATAGAGGCTCATAGACGATGTGACAGTCGATGCGATGGTCGACCGTGCAGTGTGAAGGTTGATGCGACGGTCGATCCAGGCTATGGTTTGAGTGCGGTGGACGATGCGATGGTCGACCACCAGTCAAAAATATAGCCGTTGGAGAGCCGTTACAGAACAACAAAGTAGCCGTTGGAAGCTACTATTTGAGGGTTAGAAGCTCAAGTATAAATAGGAAGAAGCAGTAAACTTGCAAGAGATTAAGGGGATTAATTGTATACATTGTATCAAGTTTATTCTTGATTTATGTGTGCTTCAACCTTTGTAAAACTACTTCAAGTTGTGAAGTAGACGTTGAGAGATATTCAATAGTGACTTGGAGTGTATCCAAGAGGTTTTGGGGAGATTGTAAGGTTGCCAAGTACCCGGAAGCTTCGAGGAAACTCACAAGTAGTGAAAACCCAAAGAGAACCCTTGGGTGAAGTGGACATAGGCAAGGTTGGCCGAACCACTATAAAAATCTGGTGCAATCTCTATAACTCATCTTTTATCCTTCATTCTTGCTTTATTTTATACTCTATTCATTTACAAGCATACGGTTTAATTAGACTCCTCTCTAAGTTTCCATCATCGATTTTCATTTATAAGGCCTAAAATCAACCCCCTCTTAGACCTTTAGGCACTATCTCTATGGGTAGAGTTTCCAGGTGTACTCAGATCAAAAGGGTTTGAGGCACGTTTTCACCCAACGTGACCTCAACCTCAGACAGCGCCGGCGGATGGAGCTATTAGAGGACTACGACTTACAGTTTCATTACCACATTTGTAAAGAAAATGTCGTAGCAAATGCATTGAGCAGACTAACCAGAGATAATGGAGCAGTTTTGACGGGGTTGTCTACCTGACAGTGGCATATGATAGAGATAGTGAGTCAGTTCGTGCTAGACTTCAAGGACCAGGAATCATGCAGTTTTCTTTTTACTGTTCACAACATTCTTGTTCTTATGGCGAGGGTAATAGTGGGCCAGAGTAGAGATCCGGAGCTCGTGGAGATTCGTGCTGCGGTGGGCATCGAGTGCGCGATTGAGGGCTGGACAGTTTCAGCAGATGGCGGTCTACACTTGAATGATAGTGTTGTAATCCTAGCGAACCTGTCACGCCTAATCCAGAAAACTCATTCATTGGCGCACAAGTATATAACTGCAATGAATTTAAATAATTTAATCCTCAAGTTCATAAAAATTTCGACAGAATCCCCTTTATAATTATAGCACAAGAAACCTGTACAATTTACAATTTTACAATCTCAACATCCTCACATTCCTCAACATCTATATCAAAGAATATTACAACATTTCTCAAATAGAACTGAATTAATAATCATACAATTCTGTCCTTGGATACATCAAATTATACATCAATTGATTAAAACTGTAAATTAACAATAGAAGAACTCCTTGAAGCTCCAAGTTCTCGATCACCCGACATCTTCTAGAAGAACACCTGAAATAAGAAACTGCATCGACCTGCATCGCCGATGCAACCCAGGTAGGGTGAGCAACAATGCCCAGTAAGGTTCTACTCTACGTCACACTCAAGGAAGGGGAAACCACAATAGTATTGTCCTCCATCCCAAGTCTAAGGTGCCACTGGAAGCATCACACCTCGTCGATTCAGAATGGGCCCCTAAATAGGGTCACCCTCACCCAAGCGACGAAACAAGGAGGACGGTCAACACAAGCTCGGACCCAGGGTCGGTGCATCGCCGCTGCACTCACTGCTGGAGCTCTCACCGTACACCACCCCTTGTACGGGGACATACGTCATGGACATTGACATCCACACTTAGGCCCTTGGGACAAACAGACAACACGACCTCTATTCTTCAATATCACGATTCAAGTCAACTACTCAATGTCGTAAAAAACGATACATGATCACATTAACACAATCTCACCTAAATCCTCAACTAACCAAACCCCGGTCCTAGGGCTAGATCCGGGCTACCCGAGAATCCCGGATCGGAGATCGAAACCATCGCCTACCACCTAGCCTTAAGGCTTCTAATGCAAGCATCGTGCATGAGCCTATTCAAACAACTAGGCCTAGATGTCTCTACATGCCATATCATCAAACAATCGTCTGGCATAATGAGATAACAAGCTAACAAGATAAAGAAATAAACATTTATGCATAAAGCCACCACAGATACTACTAGACACCCATCAATTAAACATGCACACCTTCGGCCCATTTAATTATCTAAACATCCCAAGGAGCATGACTCCTTTGGTTCAACCACAAATGAAATAGGAACAGACACACTGTTGGCCCTAGGCATAAGCATGATACAAGATACAAGATACAAGATAAAAGAGTATATAATTGACATAATCGAAAAACACTAATCCGACATCCACTTCACAGGGAGGGAAGCAGTTTGGCGAAAACCTAAGATCGAAGCCAGAACCTCCAACTCAATTCTAATAAACTTTGCTCCATTTATATATTATATATATATAAGTAAAACATGCTTTGTAGATTAATGGTTAGAAAAGATAACTTAGCATAAATAAAACCGAGGACTACACATGCATACATCCTTCGAAATTCCTCAAGAATTAGTGTGCATGCTACCTAGCATCCCTACTAATCTTATGCGAGAAGAACGAAGTAGCTAAATCGAAGAAAACCCAATTTTTAGCCAAAATTCCAAGCTTTTATAAAAAGTCCAGTTTCGTCGTAGATTAGGGAATAATTCACTGTAAATTATAGGAAAATCCAAAAATTACGAAGTCAGTGGTAATTGCAAGCGAAGATCAATGACCTTCTCGATGAATGCTTCATGAGATTCCTCACAGAATAGCACCAGCTTCGGGAAGAAGCTGGCTGGGTGCTCAAGATAGGGGCCGAAACCAAAATCCGGGAAGAACTTTGATCAAAGCATCTCAAGGTATGATTGAATTTTTATGAGATGGGATCTAAACTCAAGGAAACATCGCAGAGGAGAGGAATCCAAGCAGTAGCTACAAACCTCAACAAGAGAGTCCCACTCCACCCTCTGCCTGGTTGCTTATCCTCGACTCTCCTACCGATCAGCAACCTGAACAGGGAACGATGGCCTTCGAGGCAAAACCAAATCAAAATGGAATAGGCTCGGAGAACAACCGGGAAGAGGGGATGGAGAAGGACTCCGGCTTCCGACAACCCAAGAACAGGGGAAGTAGAAAGGGACACAGAGGAGAAACTCCAGTAGAAGCCAATAAAATGCAACATCTCCAAACAGCCCACGGTGGCAAGAAGAGGAAGAAGAAGTATCACCTAAGGCCACGAGAGAACAGAAGCCCGGACACCATCCAAGCTACGGAAGAACAGAGCAAAAGTAACAGCCCCAAGCTAAGACATTGAAAACCGGCAAAAACCAGAGAAAAAGGGAAGCAATCTCATCACAATGCTCCACCAATCCATAGTTCCAAACAATGGCAACAAAGAGAAGGGGAGGTTGCATGATCCTAGGCTAACATACATCCCGACGGAGAGCTTGTAGAGGAAACCACGAAAGCAACAAGGAAGAAATCCAAAAAACCAAGCCATCATGCCTCCAAGCACACCTACTCTAGTCTAGTAGAGTCTAATCAAGAGATTAGATCAGAAGCCCTACCTCTGGATCACGCGAAACCTCCTTCTCCGATCATCGACGCCGTCGCCGTCGGTCCCCTCTAATCACGACCGCCATCTCTCTCTGGCGCCATCGTCAAGCTCCGTCTTCGCAGTCGACGGGAGGGACCCAACCATCGCTCTCTACTCCAACCGCGGCTGCCGCATCTAGGATCTCCACCCATCACCGCTTCGCCCAGTCACCAGGCTCGTCGTCGCTGGAGAAGGCCCCGCCGCTATCGTCGATGTCCGCCTAGCTCTCCGTCGTGGTCACCGCAGCCAAGACCTCCGAGCTCGTCGTCGACGCCGCCCTCTCTCACGTTCTCTCTCTCACTCTCTTGTTGCGATCCGAGTGCCCTAAAGAGAGATGTGTTAAGTGGAGGCTTAAGTACTAACGGCTTAAGATTAGATCCTGGCCGTCCGATCGGCCAGATCTGATCCAATAAGCTCAAACCTTGATCTAATCAAGATCCTCCGATCTAGTATTCCCCTGATGATCTAATCAAGCACATACATCACCACATGGCCGTGTGTGCACAACGCGTGTGTGAAACCAACTCCGCCAAAGGTAATTTACCAAATTAACCCCGGAGTCGCAACGATCAAAAGAGATCGCGAAGCAAGGCCAACCGAGCCAAACCAATCGAACCAGACCCTTGACCGACGCGGTTGGAGGTACGGGTCCTCACAGAACCCAATGTTGAAAGAGCACATCCTTTGTGAGTACCATCACTCCATCTTCGGGGTTCATTCCGAGAGCACCAAGATATACCATGATCTACGCCGACAGTTTTCGTGGTGCAGGATGAAGAGATTTGTTGCAGAGTTCGTGTCCAAATGCCTCACCTATCAGAAGGTGAAGGCGGAATACAGGCGGATGCCAGGCTTGCTGCAGCCATTTCTAGTGCCAGAGTGGAGGTGGGAGCACATCGCAATGTACTTTGTCACGGGGCTACCGAGGAAACCCACAGGGAATGACACGATTTGGGTTATTGTT
The DNA here is from genome assembly GCA_963920575.1 of Narthecium ossifragum. Lineage (NCBI taxonomy): Eukaryota > Viridiplantae > Streptophyta > Magnoliopsida > Dioscoreales > Nartheciaceae > Narthecium > Narthecium ossifragum. Next base: position 17,850,828 of record OY986967.1, on the reverse strand, counting down.
GATCGATTGACCAAATCGGTTGATTTCCTTCCCATGAGGACCCAAAAAGTGAGGACCTGTACCTCCAACCCGGTTCGACTGCATTAGGTTGAGGGTTTGGATTGGTTGATTTGGCTTGGTTGATCTTGGTTTGCGATCGGTTGCTCGCATTGCTATTTTTGGACCCCAAGGGCAGTTTGGTAAAATTACACCTTGGCGGTCGGTTTGAGACCAGCGTAGTGCACACACGACCTTGGATTGATATATGTGATTGATTGTTCTTCCGAACAGAAAGATCGAATCGAACGACATAGATCGATTTCAGATCTAGGCAAAATTAGCTAAAAACCGACAAAATCGACGAAAATATAAGATTCGTTCGAAGAAATACGAAACTGGTTCGGTGGAAATCTTCTAAACATGCCACTACACTAGAATACAAGGTTTGAAAACCTTCCAACAAACAAAACCACTGCAAATCAACAATATTCAATCTTAGGTTTACCAATTCGCTGAAATTGGGTAGAAACACCTACATGCACTAGTTGGGTAGACGATCTACCAATCCCCCAAGTCTCTCCACACCAATCTGATCCACACACTCTCGATCCACGCTGCAAACGACAGCTACAAGGGAGAAAGAGAGAAAAGAGGAAGAGAGAGAAAGGGGAGGGGGTATTTATAGAGATATGAATGGCATATCAATTCAAGGCCGTGTGCGCTCCAATCTTATCCCGGAGTGTATCTTCTGTTGTGGGCGTTGGTGTCCTTTATTTGTGTGGTCGCACTGGTTGTGAGGTTCCTGACCTTCTTGTCATGTGCAGGTATGTCTTGTTACTATATTGTTGTTTCCGGCCCTACTCTTAATGAATCTTGGGATGAAATTCCTTTAAGGGTGATAGGTTGTGAGGAACCTCCAACTTGGTTCGACCGCGTTAGGCTGGCGCGGTCGTGGTCGGTGGATGGGTCGAGCTTTAGCCAGTGGACCACCTGGTGGGATCTTAAGTCCCAATTGGCGATGCGACCCTGGCGGTCCCCAATGGCCAGGCGAAGGTGGGAGTTGGAAGGGACTTGTCATGGGTGGAAAGATCACGGGAGAGGGGTTGGGGAACCCACTGCATTGAGGTAACGAAGGGGGTAAGGAGGGCGTAGGCATGGCTGGAAGTTGCCGCGATGATTGTCGAAGAGGAGGTGGGAGAGGAGGAAAGGGACGACGGCGTGAGGTGAGGTTGACGGCGTGGGGAGTGAGAGGGGGATGGGGGATGGGACATGGGAGAGTGGGGATGAGGGATGGAATGGCTGGTATCATTATTGTATCATCTAAATGTTAATTGAATTTTGTAGTAGTTAGTTATTGTATTTTTACTAGATCATAAAATAGTTTAAATTAGTTGTGAATATTATAACTATGTATCAGGATTTAAAGTGAAATTTATTGTGGAGGTTCTCACCATTCGATTTTAGAATTAGGTTTAGTTGGCTGACGTCCCGATCCGGATGAGTTTTTTGGGTCGGGGCGTGACGTGCACCCTTCGAGGCATTGTACGGCAGGCTATGTCGCTCATCAATGTGTTGGACAGAGGTTGGCTAGGCTTCCCTTACCGGTCCAGATATCATCAGGAAGTCATCAGAGATGTTGACCTAGATCAGACAAAGACTCTTGACGGCGCAGAGCAGGCAGAAGAGTTATGCAGATAAGAGGCGACGACCCTTGGAGTTCATATGTCGAGACAGAGTGCTGCTGAAGGTTTCTTCGCTTAGAGGATCAGTTAGATTTGGCAGAAGGGACAAGCTAGCATCGAGGTTCACGGGCATGTCAGTAGTCCATCTCACCTTCCATGTGTCGAAGCTGAGGTAGTACATTGCAGATTCGTCACATGTGATCGGACATGACGACGTCGTAGTTGAGGAGGATGCCACATACATAGAGTAGCCAGAGCAGATAGTGGACATGAGAGATCATGTGCTGAGAGGTAAGACAATACCATTGGTGATGGTTCATTGGGTACACCAAGGGGTCGAGGAGCTGACTTGGGAGCGAGAGGATCGCATGCGTCGGGAGTACTCCGGATTGTTCGTTTTAACAGGTAGCATTGTTGTTGTGGGCGTTGGTGCCCCTAGGTGTAGCTTGTAGCCTTGTCTGTGCAAATAGGTCTAGTGTGTTCTTTCTTTCTGGCCCTACCCTTAATTGAATTTCATGATGATTTAAGGATGATAGGTTGTTAGAACCTATTCCTCTAACCTGGTTCGACCATGTAGATTGGGTGCCGTATTCTGTTAGTTTGTTTCCGTGTCGAGTGCGATCGGTCGATTGCATGGTTGTTTTTGGTCCCAAGGGAAATTTCATAAAATTGGGCCTTTTCGGTCGGTTTCACACCCGCGTAGTGCATACACGGCCTTGGATTGATATATGTGATTGATTAGACACATATGTGGGCCCGAGTCCTATCAATAAGGGATGTTATTAACCGGGGCATGATTACTTCCGAAAATGTGTAGAATAAATAGGCCAAATGTGTGCATTTACTTGTGTGAAAAATTGGGCCGAAGATGTGCCCTATATGATTATGTTTCATAATCTGTTGTTTGTTGATTGGCTGCCGGCGTTACACCGAGAGTTGTGTAATGTGGATATACTTCATGTTGGACTATTAATTGTTGATGTAACATTTGGTGATACCTAGGCTAGATGATTGTGTAGGTGCATTTATTGTATGCATTAGATGCATTCAAGGCTAGGCGTGGGCGATGAGTCAGTCGCCGATCCGAGGGCTCTAGCAGCTCGGATCTTGCTTTAGGACCGAGGCTGGGTATCAAGGTCTAGGTCTAGGGCGTGATTGTATTGTCGAATCCTTGTACTCTCGAGGTAAATGTCTAGTTGGCTACAATTGTATGGTTATTGAGGTTAGAGGTCGTGTCGATTCTTTAAGGCCAAGTGCTAAGGACGGTTGTCGATGCGTTCCCGACGTAAGTCCCCAAGCATGGGAATTCTGCTTTGCTAAGGGTGATTCTGCATGTTACTGTTCCCTTGCCTCTTGGTAACATGTTCAAGAGAGAGGTTTCATGACAGGAGCCCTTGGGACATCGATGGGGTTATGAGACCCCTTAGCATACCTTAGACTTAGACGGAGAAGCGACACTGTTGTTGTTTCCTCCTTTAAGTTGGATGTAGGTAGAATCACACTGAACTTATTGTTCACTCCTACCCGGGCTGCGTTTTACAGGTGTAAGCGCCAGCTCTTCTTCTGCAGCACCAGCTGAACAGGCTTTTGGCGGCGCGTCGACCTCTGGAAGTGTCTGAGGAGTTGGGGTCCAGTTAACTTTTGATAGTTTGTATAAATGTATAATTTCTTTCTTAAGGATTTTGATATCTATGCATACATGTCTATTTGAGGATCAATTTGTATCAGTAAACCTTGTATTATATTTAGATGTATAAATTGAGTTTGCAATCGTGTGTAGATTCTTTAAATTATAGTTTTGACCCCAGATCAAATTGTTCAATTTGGTCGTGTTATTTGTTATATAAATGCGCCAGAGTTAAAGTGAATAGGTTTAGATCCCTCACATCCCGGTCCAGATGGGTTTTTTGGGTCAGGGCGTGACATACATGATCATCACCATCGCGCTTGTTCGGCACCGACCTATTCATTAGTGTAACACCCCGATCCAGAAAAACCCATCCGGTCTGGGGCGTGAGGGTTCCTAATCTATTCAGTCCATCTCTGACTTGTTTTTATAACAATCATCACGACTAATTTTAACAATTCTATAAGAGGGGTATCATAGTAATTTGTCATAAACTACTATTTATAGCAATTCTAGATTAACATCAGAATAAACAAGATTACTTAATTATACAACCCTCAAAGTTATGCAATTTTCTCCTCGAATACAAATTTATAAACATTTAATCCTTGAAGAGGGAAATTATACATTTAATACATCTATCAAAAGTAATCTATAATAAAAGGGATTGTTGAAACTGTCAACACCTCAGGATTCTCGAGAGCCTTCTGAATTCACTGTGCTACCAAAAGCCTGTCCAGCTGGTACTACGGAAGAAGAGCTTACGCCTGCACATGCAAGCACAGCTCGGGTAGGAGTGAGCAACAAAGCTTAGCATGATTCTATTTTACGTCACACTAAAAAGAGGAAAACAACAACAGTGTCGTTGCCCCGCCAGGTTTAAGGTATGCCTAGGGTCCCATGACCCATCAATCTCCCAAGAGCTCCCATCATGAACCTCTCTCTTGAACATGTTACCAAGACCACCCTAAGCACCATCAGGGGCAAAGGTTCCATGCGAGATCATCCTTACCCAAGCGGGACCACCACACTTGGGGACCACGTCGGGAACGCATCGACAACCATCCTTAACACATGGCCTTGGAGAAATGACACGTTCTCTAAACCTCAATTAGAGTGATTGCAGTCAACTAAAAAAAATCCTTGATATCAAAAGATTATTATAATAAATCGCATCCTTGACCTTGTTACCCAGCCTCGGTCCTACGGCTAGATCTGAGCTTTCCGAGAGCCTCAAATCGACAATCAACCCATCACCCATGTCCTAGCCAAATGCTTCTAATGCAATCATATGCATGCAATGTTCACACACAAATATAAAAGTATGAGAATGCAGTAATATATCAAATAATATACAATTCTGGGCATAGCCTACTGCCCGCCAAAAGGGTATATTATCGCTCACGAACGTGTCGTTAAAACATTGCAAACTCAATCAAATATTAAATTTATAATCCTTATTCAATGACTACACTACTAGGTAGAATAGTGGTAAAGTCGGGAGTCGATCTATAGGGAAAACGTTGAAAACTGAAATCAATTATCGAAACCCTAAAACTAAGGAAAAGAATCAAAGATAGAATAGAGTTATCTAAACTAATAAATAAAAGAGATAAAATGTTGATCAATTTGAATGAATGGAGTAGTTACTTAGGAATTACTCAATCCACCCTAGTTTTATTATTAGTCTTCTCTAGTTATCATCTTGTTCCCTTCTCTCAGCATTATGGATCATATGGCTACAAGCTCACATGAATCCCTAAAAGAAAGTTAATGTTCCCAATGGCATAACCTATCTTTGCTTGACATAGATTTGAAGCTCTAAGAGGGGGGGTTTATCTTAGGCTTTAAACGATAAAATCAATTAAGGAAATCAAAATAGGAGGAGTCTAATTAAATCATATGCTTGCTAAAGATAAGAGTATATAATGTATTTAAGCAAGGGATATGAGATGAGAGTTAGAGAGATTGCATCAGAATTTTTATAGTGGTTCGGCCAACCTTGCCTACGTCCACTTTACTCAAGAGCCTCCTTGAGGTTCCACTACTTGCAAGACCTCTTATAAGTTATCCACAAAGCTTCCGGGTGCTTGGCAACCTATCCACCAAGCTTACGGGTGCTTGTCAACCTTACAATCTCTCTAGGATATTTCTCTAAAAGTCTACTTCACACTTGAAGTAGTTTTACAAAGGTTTAGCTCACTAATAAGAGATAGAAACATGCTGGAATATGATTACAATAATCCTTTAGCTCCCCTCAAGTCCTTGGCAAGTTTGTTGCACTTTCTCTTTTATAGCTGAGCTCCAAAGCCCTCCAAATAGCCTCCTAACGGCTATTTGCTTCTCCTGCAACGGCTCTTTTCTGGGCTGGCGGTCGACCGTCGCATCCTCCGTGACATCGTCCGCCAGGTTCTTCTTGAGCCACGGTCGATCCACACATCATCCGTCAAGCTTCACGATTGACCGTCGCATCGACCGTCAAGCTTCACGGTCGATCGTCGCATCAACCGTGACATTGTCCGTCAAGCTCTGTTGCGAAAACCGCCTCTCAGGGTCGATACCTCGTTCGACCGTCACTCCTTTGAGCAGGTCACATAGGCCACAGTCGATTGATCCATCGACCGTCAGCCTATTTTCCCAAGAACATCTTCCGCGGTCGATGGTTGCATCAACTGCCATACCCCACGGTCGATCCATTCATCGTCCGTAACATCGACTGTCAGTACAAAAAACACGATAAATATGATTTTAATGCTTTCCAAATTAAGGGATAATAATATTAAACTAATGTTTTATCATCAAATATATATTGACATCATCGAAACAATATTAGGGCTAACAAGATTGTCTTTGGTCCTACGATTAACTTAAATTATACTACTCCTAATGACCTTGTCACAACCTATCTTCGCGTAGCATAGCTTACCTCAAAGGCAAACCAATAATTTCATGAAAACCATCTCATAAATCTCTATAATCAATCACAGAAATCATGTAGGACTGAAAGTACGTCAATGGAACTCTGTTCTTTCCACTCTGTTAACAATAAAACCATATTCATGAGATCATGCATCGAGAAGTTCACAAGAATCCAAATAAAGAAAAACCAAAACTAAACTAGGGTTTCATGAATAATCCTAAGTACAATAATTAGCAACTCATCTATTGGATGAAAGCCATCGGGTTGGAATAAGAAGCTGTCACCATCCACATCCTCTCCGTCTTCTTCTTCCTCCTCCAAAGATTGTCAAAAAGATGAGAAATCGGTTGGAATAACCCCTGTATATAATCGAAACCCTTAATCCCGGAATTAGGAGTTATAGTTGAACTTAAACTCTAATTTCCCTAAATTCCGGGTTGATGACATCATCGGAGCAATTTATCGGACTTAAATCCGATCCCTCGCTCTAGTCGACCTGGCTGAGTCATTAACTGCCTCGTCATTAATTCATTTCAGCTTTTATCAAATTTCAGCTTTCATGGATCCAACTTTGCTTCAAACCTGGTGCTAATCTATCCGGAATCTCACAAAGTCTTCAACATGAAAGTTGTAGCTCTTGAAGTCTTCTTTCATTTCTTAGAATTTTAGAATATGTGGAGTTTTATAAAATATCTGGTGATTTATTTTCAAACAGTCGACGAATCAGTCTTTTTGCAGAATTTAGTGATTTTTGGCCAAATTTCTTGTATTTCTTCTCAAATCCTACTTAAACCTGAAATCAAACAATAGGATATCAAATACACCTACTCTAGGCGTAACAAAGGTAATTTAAGGGATTTAATTAGGAATAATTAGTGACTTATCAGTATACATAGCAAAGGTTTAAGGAAAACGGACAAATAGGCACGCAGGCCTACTAACGGGATACAACCCCCGTTAACAGTTAACAATAATTAACAATAAGCAATTGTAATAAACATAATTATCAGGGTCCACCCTCGCCGACTATTCTACACATCCCAAGGGCCTAAGTCCCTTGGTTCAACCACAAGTCACCCATAGGGTTACACGTATAATAAAATATAATAATGAAAAGCTCGATTTAAGGAATTAAAGCAAAGGAACTAATAACTTCGGAAAATCATAACTTTCGATCTAGCCATCCAATTAATTGATATGCATACTCAATGACATACCCTGAATTACATATTCAAAGATCATATCGATCGGATAACGAAAAATCACTTAATTTCACTAATTAAACTGATTGTTCTGTTCTGCACAGCCTGGCCATTTAATTCACAATAAATCATACGTAAATCCAAAAAATGTGAAACCAGTTGGAAGCTAAAGATAACTCAGATATTGACAATATTTATGGTGAAGATAAACTGAGATCATGGACTTACAAGGTGGAAAACTAGTTATAATATAGCTGTTTCTGCTAGAACAGAAATCCAGGAATAATTCAAGGAAAAACTCACTTAAATCAGGTTTAAATCCAACTAAAATCCAATCAAACATAAATCAGATATTCAGAAAGCCTATATGCACTATCTAGCGTAGATTGATTAAGAAAACAAGCATGTAATTAACAAAAAAGACATAAACAGAGAGGTATGGATCTGCTCCTCCCCTTGCTGCCGAGGATCTGCTCCTCCCCTTGCTTCCGACCTATCCAAGACTTTGGAATGGCCTCCCATCGTGAATCCAAGCACCGGTGAACAGAAGAGAAGAAAACTGGAAAACAAAGCTGCTTGCGGGTTCTTATAAGCTCACGTCCGATCGATCGCTCCACGTCACCGATAGATTGTCCAACGTCGGTTTAGTATCTTTATCCAGACACGTCACGGCGGTGCTGACATTGAGCCCGATCAATCCGCCCACGGACCGATCGATCGTCCCAGGGCTGACAGATGTCCTAATGATGAGCTGTCGCGCTTGAGCTAGGATCTTTCAATCCCAAGCTCACCTAAGGCTCTAACAAACAATTATATCAAACAAAATGGCCGTGTGTGCATAACACGGGTGTGAAATCAACCACCAAGTTGTAATTTACTAAATTGCCCTTGGGGTCTCCGTGATCAACCCGATCGCGAAACAAGGTCACAAGAGTCAGGCCCTCTGTCACACCTCGACCTAAAAAACCCATCCAGATTGGGGCGTGAGCAACCTAAACATGTTTCTAAAAAAGTTCGACAGAGTCTCCCTTAGATTTAAAACACAAGGAACCTATGCAATGTCACGCCCCGATTAAGAAAACCCATCCAGGCCGGGACATGAGGGTCCTAAACTCTAAAAATCAAACGGCGAGAGCCTCCCCTGTAAACATCACATTTAAACCTGGTGCGTGATTATAATATTCACAATTAATTTAAACTATCCTATCATCAAATCATAAAACAAATTAACTACTACAGTACTCAATTAACTTTAACAAAAGATACAATAATGGTTCAAGTCCTCTAAGTACAGCAATCTCTTATCAATTTACATCAAATTCAAATACAAATACATTTCTCCTTCATATTACAATTCATACATTCAAGGTTGTACATCAATTGAATAAGATAAAGGGATGATGTCCTCGATCTCACGCGCCGCCAAGGGGAGTGTTGCCTCCAAGCCGCAAGCTGAAAGCTGAAAGCTGGAGGAAGGTGGCTTTGAAACGGGCTGCTGCTGAAAGCTGACATCTGGAAGAAGACGGCTCTAAAATGAGCTGCTGTTGAAGCTGCTCTCTGCCAAGAAGTGTGCGAAACTCTGGTAAGACTGGTCGATGTCTCGTCTCCGGTAAGGCTCTATCTGGAATCTAAATTCCCGCATCTGCCACAGATACCTGCCCCAGCTGAGGCATCAACTCACTGCTGTGCTCCACGCCGTGCGTCACACCCGACTGCTCTGCGGTAAGCGTCTCGCGCCCCTCGCAACCAGCACCGTCTGCGGAAAGGCTCCCGGCGGCTAGCACTCGAGCACCCTGCGGGTTCCCTCTCAGTCTGGCGGTCAAGGCTACCTCTCAAAAGACTGGCACGACGCTGCTGCTACCACGACTGTCGCTGATGCTGAAACCACTGCCTCTACCAACGGCTACCCTGCCGTTCCCCTGAAGCAGGAACGACAACCCCGAAACTCACCACGACCACCGACCAACAGTCTGGTGTCAACGCTCAAGTCATCTGTCTCAGTACCCGGAGTACAGTCCAGGGCGTCTCCCGCTGTCACTCCAGCATACCGAGCCAGGTGATCCAACCAACCCGCGTGCTGTCACGCAGTGCGAGTACCACGAACAGAGGAAGGTACTCCCAACTACACCACCCTCCAAGGGTAGGTGCCAGAGAACAGTACGCGAACTGTTCTCCACACACAACCAACAGTGTCCCTAAGGGCCTCGACAAGCACCACTACGCATCGCTTCCTGGGAAGGCAAGAAAACAATGGTTTCCCAAACAAGCAATACTCCAGGATGTCTAAAACATTTGGGATTCGGGATCCGGGACACCTCAATCAATCAGTCCTCTACTGTCGAAGGACCTCCAACATCACCTCTGGGCCACAACGGGTCCACCTCCCGGGATTCCAAGAGAATAAAAGCGACACACGTCCTATTCCCTACTCGCTCATCTTCAACACGGGGGGAGACACACTGTCAGGTGAGGGAATGGACAGCGCCGGTGTGCGTGCACACCTCCCCTTGAGACGTCACGTCACAGCCGAAAACTAAAACACAACAGCAATCAACCTAACTAATGCACATCACTCGCAATTGCAAACAGCCATGCAAGGATGTTCTAGACCTAGACCTATCTCATTTCACACTCAAAACCTTAACCGCAAGCCTAATCCTATCCCTGGGACCTACAGCCTGCTCTGATACCAAACTGTCACCCTCCGACCCAGAAAACCCATCCAGATCGAGGCGTGAGCCACCTAAACCTGTTTACATCATCAATTGACGCACAAGTGTATAACTGCTATGAATTTAAACAATTTAAACCTCAAGTTCATAAATTTTTTTTTTACAGAATCCCCTTTATAATTATAACACAAGAAGCCTGTACATTTCATAATATTACAATTTCAACTTGTACACTGATACAATGGTAAATAACTAATTATTACAATTCTCGAATACAACTGAATTAAAGATCATACAATCATGTCCTCGAATACATCATGTTATACCTCAATTTATACATCAATTTGTATATCATTGATTAAAACTGTAATTTATCTGTAGAAGAACTCCTCGAAGCTCTAAGTCCTTAATCACCTCGAAATACAGCGTCGTCTTCTAAAGAAACACCTGAAAGAAGGAACTGCATCGACCTGCATCGCCGATGCAGCCCAGGTAGGGTGAGCAACAATGCCCAGTAAGGTTCTACTCTACGTCGCACAGAAAGGAAGGGAAACTGCAACAGCATTGTCCTTCATCCCAAGTCTAAGGTGCCACAGGAAGCATCACACCTCGTCGATCCAGAATGGGCCCCTAAATAGGGTCACCCTCACCCAAGCGGCGAAACAAGGAGGACGGCCAACACAAGCCCGGACCCAGGGTCGGTGCATCGCCGCTGCACTCACCGCCGGAGCTCTCACCGTACATGCAATCTCATCATTAGGCTCAAATGTATTCGATGCATAAGAAAAGTACAACTGCGAATTCAAACAAATTTGAATCAGAACAAATAACCAATTATTACATTCCTCAAAATCGTTATCAAAGGATATTACAAACTTTCTTAAATACAACTGAATTAAGAATTATACAATTTCGTCCTCAAATACATCAGATTATACATCAATTCATATATCGTAATATAAAACTTTAAGGAAGATGTGTAAATCTCCTCGAAGCTCCAAGTCCTCGACCTTCTCGAAATGTTGCGTTATCTTTTAGAAGAACACATGAAAAAAGGAACTGCATCGACCTGCATCGTCAATGCAGCCCAAGTAGGGTGAGCAACAATACCCAATAAGGTTCTACTCTACGTCACACTCAAGAAAAGGGAAACTGCAACAATATTATCCTTCATCCCAAGTCTAAGGTGCTACTGGAGGCATCACACTCGTCGATCCAAAATGGGCCCATAAATAGGGTCACCCTCACCCAAGCAGCGAAATAAGGGGGACGACCAACATGAGCCCCGACCCAGGGTCGGTACATCGCCGCTGCACTCACCGCTAGAGCTCTCACCGTACACCACACCTTGTACGAGGACCCACGTCATGGACCTCAACATCCACGCTTAGGCCCTTGGGACAAAGCGACAATACGACCTCTATTCCTAAAATAATGGAGATCAAGTCAACTACATAATGTCCTCGAATACAATACAAGATCACATCAACAAAATGTCGCCTAAATCCTCAACTAACCAAACCCAAGTCCTAGGGCTAGATCTGGGTGACCCGAGACCCCCGGATCGGCGATCGAACCTATCGCCCGCAGCTTGTCTTAATGCTTCTAGTGCATACAGTATGCATGAGCCTATTCAAGCAACTAGGCCTAGGTGTCTCTACATGCCCAATCATCAGTCAATTGTCCAATATAAAGATCCTTCTGGTCGTCAAGAGCTGGGGCTTATTCACCAGCTTGTGGTGAAGCCTTCCCTTTACCCTCGGAGGTGCTTGGTAGAGCAGGTTTCCCCTTGTTTTGTTGATTAATTGTGGAGCTGTCTTTTCTGAGGAGCTTCCTGATTTATCGCTTTGGCGGGATACCGAATCTAAGATCGAGGTTCTTTCGGGTGGTACTAACTGTTACCAGTTTGCATGTTGACACCAGCAGAATATAGAGAGAGAGTTGAGAACTCTGTTGGTCGAGTTGACAACTCGAGACTTCTTCCACTCCAGCGTATCGCCTCGAAGTGTTCCGACTCTTCTTGTGGATGATTCCTTCCGTACATGCATAGGTTTCAGGAAGATAGACTGTGTTGTAGCGGGGAGTACGTGTCTGTTGTAGTGCATTGATGACATATTCAGCGGCTGAGAGATTTGTCGACAATTTTAGAAATTGGAGTCGACTACATCAAATGAAAATACAGGACCGTGACGTCCCATAGGCACTATTCCAAATTAGATATGTGGTGTATGACTTCATGATCGTGCCCTTGGAACTGAAAGACGCGCACGCGGCATTCGAGGACATGATATAGAGGATCTTCATGTCGTACCCTGATCAGTTCGCAATAGCATTCGTTGACGACATCACATCTACTTGCGCATTGAGGAGCTTGAGAGACATTTGGGGACTACGTGGCAGCTGCCGAGGGAGCGTCAGCGTTATGAGGCTTCTGGTGTGAGATTCTGGCCTTTAGAGGCAGGACTTCATGGACAGATTGTGTCAGCGACAAACAGATTGGTTAACCCAGCAAAGGCATCTCCAGAATTGCAGAACTGTTGACCAGAATGACCAAGAAGTCGAATCTCCTTGTTTTGAAGACACGATGTCAGTGCCTTTAAGGGTGATAGCCATCAGTAGTTGCTAGAGAGACAAAAGCAGCCTTGGTGGATTTGTCATCTTGTTTGAGACAGATAGTTAGCTAGAACAATCATACGCATGCCACGAACGCATGAAATTAACTTTTACACCTCAAGCATAACAATCACCATCCAGACGAACATACGTGACATGACAAATAAAAGTTACATACAACAGCAACTTCTACCCACCATTAGTCCAAACACACCATTATCTTCTTGGCCAATCATCCACCCCTCACACTTTAACTACAGCATGCTCTTTTACTTCATTATTTTTTATTATTATATACTATCAGTGGTTCTATCTTTTTACGCGAGCTTTGTGCTTCCTGAGACAATAACACCCGGTTACTCATTAGACCACTTAGTAATCATTTGGGCATAGCTTGATCCCTTAAGCTACAACTGGATCCATATAGTGACCTCAAGCGAGTGACTCCCAAACCAGACTACTTTAGGGCACTGAGTGTAAAACACTCCTCGGGCTCAAGAATCAAACCTAGCGGCTGCTAATCAAGCTCCAGAATCTCTTTTTTTTTTTTTTTTCTGCATGTAATACTCACATACTAGCTAAGGTGGAAATCATAGTCCAAGTTAACACTAGTATACTGAATCCATTGGTGAGTATATTTGCCACTGCGCATAAAGTGTTCGTATATGAATCGCACGATATCTTCCTTCTGGTTATCACACATGCATTCAATGTATAGGTCAATCCAAGTGAAAGCAACGTGTATAATAAGAAGAAAACATTTCGTGCTCAATTCAAAACTATTAAACCCACAAGGTAGCATGCATGTCTACACCCCCCAACCTGAAATCGGCATCGTCCTCAATGTGCACATTTTATCCAATAAAATATCTAGGAGGTGGCTGTCCAAAATTCTATATAAAAAAAAACAAACAAGATTCTATAAGTAAGAAAGATGCCATCTGATAGAGTAGCGAACATCTCCTCAAGGGTCCTCAGGGTGGCTGAAATCCTTAGTGGGTTGCCTCCCACTCAGCGCTTTATTTAACGTCTAGGCAAGACGTACTGCAAAGTCTAAGGTTCAACAAAATTCATTGGATCCACAACTCCTGATGGTCCTGCCAAATACAACTTCAAATGATGCTCATTGACTTTGAATTTGTTCCCATTCGTCTCATTCTCAATTTCAACATCACCATCAGGAGATACTTGTATCACCTTTACCTGGAAAGAATTTCAATCGTGAGTTATAAAGTAAGACTTTCATACCTAGTGTAAACTCATTCTATTGTATTGCTTTATCATGATAGAGCTTAGTTCTTTCCTTATAGATCTTAGCGTTCTCGTATGCTTCATTCCGCAGTTCATCCAATTCGTTCAATTGCATCTTCCTTATGTCCCCAACTTCTCTCATATCAAAATTCAGCTGCTTTATTACCCAATAGGCTCTATACTCCAACTCCACCGGTAAGTGGCATGCTTTGCCAAACACAATTCGATAAGCGCTCATACCAATAGGAGTCTTATATGTAGTGCGATATGCCGAAAGAACGCTATTCAATTTTGCCGCCCAATCCTTCCTTGTAGTGCCGACAACTCTTTCCAAGATCATTTTTATTTGCCTATTGCTTACCTCAACTTGTCATGCTGTTTGAGGGTGGTAAGGAGTTGCCACCTGATGGGTGATTGATACGAGCGGTCTACTCGTAATCTTCTCGTATCGGGTCTCTACTGCTCCAATCGATCAGAATCGGCCTGATCGGACATGATTGAGTCCAATTGGTTGAATCTGGCTTGAGCTGGTTCAGATTTGGCTGAGCCTGATTGGATAGGACTTGACTGGGTCAAGTCTGAGTAGATCTGGATCAGGCTGACCGGGTTGGATTGGGCTAAGTCAGCTGGATCCGGATTTGGTGGCTGAGCTGAATCAATTAGACTGAGTCTGATTCAAGCTAGCTGAACCGTACTGGATCTGATGGCTGAGGGTCGCCGGAGTGGATCGCCGGCGTAGGGGTGTCAACGACAGTCGGGATACTGGCAGGAAGGGTCACAGGTAGAGGGGGAAGAGATCCACCGGAGTGGATCTGTCGGATGGACGCCGGGGGGACGGGATCTAGAGAAGAAAGACGGCGGGTTTGGGTTGACCGGCGTCGGGAACGACGACGTGGGTTCTGCAGATGTCGGGAAGGGTTGTGGATGGTCGGAAGGGTATTAAGGACGGTTGGCGAAGGTTTTAGAGGGCCTAGGGGGTGAGATCTGGGTCGTGTGGCGGACGGCGGACGACGACTATGAAGTTGGGTTGCCGTAGGAATCACTGGAGAAGATGTGGAGTGGGGCGACGGGAAAGATATGGTCGGAGTCGTGGGACTTAGGGGAAGGCGTTGGAGGTCTTGGATGGCAGCGGGGCGGCCAGAGAGGTAGAGGCGGTGATGCTAGGGTTCCGGTCACGGGAGAGAGGAAGATGATGGCGATGACGTGGCAGGTGATGAGGAGAGAGAGTGGTGATGTGGTGCTGACATGGAGGAGAGAGAAAGTGGCGGGGAGAGAGAAATACCGGTGGAGGCGGTGCCGGCTGCGGAGAAGATGACCAACGGGGAAGAAGGTGGATCGATGGTGGATATCTGGTGGAATCTACATTACCTCTACTCCTATGATATTCTACTCCTATGATATTCTATCAATCATTCTTAACTAATCATAATTCTCTTCTTCATTCATCATTCAACCAATTGACCCGATACGAGAGGATTACGAGTAGACCGCTCGTATCAGTGATATTGTATTTCTTTAACAATGAATCAAACGCTTTATTGCAAAAGTGCTTCCCCCATCACTTATAATCACTCGAGGTGTTCCAAACCATGTAAAAATCATATCTTTCAAGAATCCCACCACGGTCTTGTTGTCATTGTTCATGGCTGCAATTGCTTGAATCCACTTAGATACGTAATCCACAACAACAAGAATATAAGTGTACCCATATGATGGAGGAAACGACCCCATGAAGTCTATTCCCCAAACGTCGAATAATTCCACCACTAGATTGTTTGTAAGAGGCATCTTGTTCCTCTTGCTTATGTTCCCGATCTTTGGCACCTGTCACACTTAGCAACAAAACTAAACACATCTTTGAATAAAGTAGGCCAAAAAAAAACCAGATTGGAGAACTTTAAAAGCAGTTTTTTTACCCTCCAAAATGTCCTCCACAAGTTAATTCATCACTAAATTTTAATATATCATGATACTCAGATTTTGAAATGCAACAACTTATTATTTGATCAAAACAATGCTTAAGTAAATAAGGGTCATCCCAAAAGTAATATTTGTTGTGGACAAAAATATTTTATTTTCATGTGAACTCAAATCAGTACGCAGAACTTTACTTGCTAAATAGTTAACGATATCTGCGTACCAGGGGTCTTCACCATGCACAAACAAGAGCTGTTCATTAGGAAAACATTCTTGGATAGTTGTTCATCAAGAAAACATTGTTGGCCATGTGCTCCAATCATGAGAAGTGGTCCGCCACTACATTATCGCTCCCTTTCTTGTCCTTTATTTCCAAATCGAACTCTTGCAGCAAGAGGATCCACCTAATTAACCTGGGCTTGGTATCCTTTTTTATTAGTAGATATTTCAATGCTGCATGATCAGAATAAATAACAAATTTAGAGCCAATCAAATAAGAATAAAATTTCTCTAATGTAAAAACAACAGCAAGTAATTCTTTCTCGGTAGTCGAGTAATTGACTTGAGCATCATTGAGGGCGCGACATGCATAATAAATAGCATCAGAAACCTTATTTATCCTTTGTCCTAGAACGGCCCCTACAACATAATCAGAAGCATATCACATTGTTTCCAAGGGCAATGACCAATTAGGAAGCGTAATAATAGGTGTAGTAGTCAATTTCTCTTTCCAGGTATTGAAGGCATGAAGATAAGCTTTACTAAAATTAAACTCAGCATCCTTGGCCAATAAATCACACAACAGTCATGCAATTTTAGAAAAATCTCTAATGAATCTGCGATAAAATCCTGCATGGCTGAAAAAACTTCGAACACCCTTCCCAGAAGTAGGGGGCGGTAATTTCTCAATTAAATCTATTTTCACCTTATCAACTTCATTACCTTTACTAGAGATAGCATGTCCCAACACAATACCTTGTCTTACCATGAAGTGACTCTTCTCCCAACTCAATGTCAAATTTGTCTCCTCACAACTCTTAAGCACCAAGGTTAGATTTTCAAGGGAATTATCAAAAGAATTCCCAAAGATAGAAAAATCATCCATGAATACCTCGACAAATCTTTCTATCATGTCAGAGAAAATCGATATCATGCACCTTTGGGAAGTGGCAGGTGCATTACACAATCCGAACGACATCCATTTGTATGCGAATGTTCCAAATGGCCAGGTGAATGTTGTCTTCTCTTGGTCCTCAGGGGCTGTGGTACTCTGATTATATCCTGAAAATCCATCAAGAAAACAATAAAATACGTGACCAGCTAAACATTCAAGCAATTGATCAATAAAAAGGTAAGGGAAAGTGGTCATTTTTAGTTGCTGCATTAATCTTGCGATAATCGATGCAGACACACCATCCAGTAGTCATCCTCGTAAGTATAAGCTCATTGTTATCATTCTTCACAACTGTTATCTCTGATTTCTTATGCACCACATGAACTGGACTTACCCACTTGCTATCAAAGATAGGATATATAACACAAACATCAGGTAACTTGAGAACCTCTGCCCGAACAACTTCTTTCATGTTTGGATTAAGGCGACGATGGGCGTCCCTTATAGGCTTGGTGTCCTCTTCCAGCATAATACAATGCATACACATAGCAGGACTTATCCCTTTAATATATGCAATTGTCCAACCTATTGCAATATTATACTCCCTAAGAACTCTCAAGAATTTTTTCTCCTCCAATGATGTAATGTCATAGCAATAATCATAGGAAGAGTTTCATTTTCATCAAGATATGCATATTTCAGGTTACCGAGAAGAGGTTTTAACTCAACTTTCGGTGGGGAGACTATTGATGAAACCATTTTAGAATGAGAGGTATTTAGCATGTCTAACTGAGACCCACTAGGGGGGTATGGCTACAATGCCTCAAGGGCTGCCGTGACCTCCTTTGCTCCCTCATAATTGTGCAAGTCATCCTCCACCATTGTCAATGCCGCTTCCAACGCAATCTTAAATTGCTGCTGCATGAAATTTGAAAACACCACTGAATCTATGACGTCTATTGAGAAACAATCAAAAAAATTTGAAGGATAGAACATAGAATCAAACACTTTAAATTCAACAGTTTCACTTAGAGCTGTGATGCTGAACTTACCATCTTGCACATTAATTATAGTCTTGGTTGTAGCCATGAATGGACGTCCCAACAAAATAGGTAAATTTTTATCATTCAAAAGTGAATCATCTATATCCAATATCACAAAATCAGTACGGATAATTAATTTATCAAATTGTACTAAAATGTCCTTGATGAGAATGCCAAATGTCATATTTTTATTCCATAATATTTAGTCTTCTATACCTATTTTGTGCCTAAATGTACTCATAATTCTTATATTTTGATTTAGGAGGCAATTGGAGACCTAAAGTGCAAAACGAAGTTAATTTGGCAATTTTGGGCAAATCTGGACAACCGTTAGTAATTTGGACATAACATTTTCATACAAGCTTCGATTGGGATGATCCAGGATGCTATGGAAAGCTAAGAAAGAGCTCTACAACTTTCCTGCTTTGCATTTTGTGATATTACGGCTTCAGAAAGACAGAAAAATCAAGGAAGAAATCAGGCTCGGAATTGCTGCAAGTGTATTTCGGTTTGGACGAGATTCATGTTTGGAGGAGTCCAGATTTGATGCATGAAGATCCCAGCTGGGAACACCACCTTTCCTAGTTATATTAGGACTTTATTTGATAATAATCTTTCCTTTATTAGTTAGATTTGCATGTGGTTAATAGAGGAAAGGGTGAATACTTTTGGAGAGTGGATGGAGATTTGGTAGGAAAATGTGGGAAGTACGATGAAAAGAGGAAATGGAATCTCACGCATTCCTCTCTCTCTCATCTCTTCTCTCATATATATATCTCTTCTCTCTCTCATATAAGTTCTCTATTGTATCTTTCTCTTTAACTTTCCTTTGGTTTTATTCATGGCACTACGTGGCTAAACTTTGAGTCTTAGTCGAAGGAAACGGAAACCTCGGAATCAATAAAACTGTGAGATCTAATTTATTTTTATTGTTTAATTTATACTTTGGGTATTGGATGTTCTTTTGTGATTATATTCATGATTGTCTTGTTTAATTGCTAGGAGGCATACTAGTTTATTATTCGTTGCAATCTACTGCTAGGTTGGATATCAAATCCGTATGTGATCCCTCTAATCTGCGAAGTAACTGAGATCTATTGATTTACTACGTTTCAGAGATTATTAGATCTTAGAAAGAATATTCGACTAAATTAAATGCAACCGCTTGTGCTTGTGTTCTTTAGCTTCATCGATCTCCCTATTCTTAAGGCTGCTACTAGATTAAATCTTCGGTGCTTGTCTGGGGTTGTTTAGTAGTTAGGGTTAATTGGATCGCTTGTTTCTAATTAACTATGATTGAAGAGAAGTTCGAATTTAATTCGAATGGTGAATATTCGAGGTGTGAATTGATATATTCCTGCATCAATGATCAGTTGTTGGATTACGATGGTGGATGTTGACTTAGACCATGGTTTGTTCTCTTAATTGACTTAAACTCTTTAATTTAAATTATTTCTTAGTTTTTTCCGTTATGCCAAAACCCCCATCTTTGTTCACAAAGCACAAAACTAGTCTAGACACTCATCGTGGGAACGATCCTTGCTCGCACTACTACATTTATTTTGAGAGCACTGTTTTTATTTTTGATTACCTGCAACAACACTTTAGTCCTCTACAACGCCCAATGGATACTTAACCGAACGATCTGTAAGTTGTAGAGATATAGTAGTATGTTTTAATTCACCCACACCTAACAGAAGAAAAACAGAGTAAGACATCAAATTAACACTAGTTACTAATTAATACTAATGTTAAAATTCCCTAGATCCTTGAGCTTGGGTGGCAACTTCCTTTGTAGCACTGCACTTACCGTCTCTGAAACCATTACCTTCTCATGAAGTTCATACTTATGCTTATCGTGCTTAGTTTCTTGAAGAACTTTGGAAAGGCTGGCGTGTTCCTGATCACATCAAGCAATGGTAAGTTCACATTAACCTTAGATAGAATATCAAAAATTTTAAAATATGAATTATCCAATTTGGCTTTCTTCAGGCTGCTTGGAAAAGGAATTGGCGGCACATATGATGCAGAAGTATTGGGA
This sequence comes from Narthecium ossifragum, assembly GCA_963920575.1. Taxonomy (NCBI): domain Eukaryota; kingdom Viridiplantae; phylum Streptophyta; class Magnoliopsida; order Dioscoreales; family Nartheciaceae; genus Narthecium; species Narthecium ossifragum. Next base: position 17,830,767 of record OY986967.1, on the reverse strand, counting down.
TGAACCTCAGGAACTGAATTTGCTCTCTTTTCATGCTCAAAATCAGATGTGACCAGTGGTTGCCTTTTCGAGGGCTCCTCCGTCTCAACTTCCTCAATTGCATCATCAATGCACTCATCAGTAACTTTAGCATTAATTTTATTGTCAATTATCTTACTTGAATGAAGAACTACGACCGCTTTTGCTTGATCAGGTTGGCTTGGAAATTTACCTGAAACATGGGCTCGTACAGCATCAACGAGCTGTTCCACTTGAACTTCTAACTTCCCAGTGGATTCTGTAGCATTTTTTCTGTCCTGCTTCATGTTTAACAGTGGTCGAATCTTGCTGTTCCATCTTTCAGTTTATTTTTTGCTTAAAAGCTAACATAGTCGCTTCCAAGGACGACTTAACAGGTGAGTTAGACGGATTACCAGTAGGCATACTAGCATTAGCATTATTTTTCCATGAAAAATTCAGATGCTCCCTCCAACCAAAATTGTAAGTATTTGCAAACGAATTAAATCTAGTTCTCTGGTTTTAGGAATTCATCAAATTAGCTTGTTCTTGCACATATTCAGGAAATTCATTACCATAAGGACATGAATCAAATCTATGACCAACACTATTTCAAATTGAACAAATCTCAATTGGTTTGGCTTGTGTGGACATCATCATGTCCATCTTTTTGTTGAGGGCTGCCATCTGCCTTGCCATATCGTCGTTTTGGTTCAACTCATAGATGCATTTCCCTTTATTCCTTGTGTTCCTTTGCTGCGAATTAGATCCCAACATCTCATAAATCTCATATGCCTCTGGTGGTGTCGTTTTGAACATTGCTCCACCTGCAGCATTATCTGCCATAGTTTGACAAGAAAGCTTTAGTTCATCATAAAAATATTGCATCTGATTTTCTAAAGAATAATTATGATGGGTGCATTGCATCAAAAGCATCTTAAATCTATCCCATGCTTTGTGAAAAAGGTTCTCCATCAGCTTGCTGAAAATTTGGAATTTGCCTCCTCAAGTTGGTAGTCATGGCATGAGAATAAAATTTGTCGACAAACTTGTTGTAAATTGCATCCCAATCAGTGAGTGATCGAGGAGGCAACGACATCAGCCATCTCTTTGCTTTATCCTTCAAGATATAAGGAAAACATCGCATCCTCAGTTGATATTCAGTAATGCCACATAGAGGAAAGGACTGAATAGTAGCATAATAATCTTTCACAAAAGTCAGTGCATTTTCAGAGGGTAAACAATGAAATTCAGGAAGCATAGAAAAATGTAGATTTTTTAGTTAATAATTTCTAGCCTCTGCCGTAACACAATGCACGAAGGTGAAGTAGAAATAGCAGGCCTTGCATACTCCTCCAGCGGACGTGCATTGTTATTAACCTCAATTTTCTCTAGTTCCTCCTTTTGAACTTCTGGATCTGAAGTAGACAGGCCACCTTTGTTAGACCTCTTCTTCCTCCTGATTTGATCTATTTTATCGTCCAAGGGCAAAAACTTTTTTTTCCGTGATCGGTGACCTTGCATTCACCACTAATAACCTTTAATCAAATCACAGGCAACAACACCAAAAACTTGATGAATAAATTTGATATCTCACAAGTATATGAATCGGTGAAATCAATATAGCAGCAAGACGAGTATCGTACCCACAAAGATTTGTAGATATTATTAGGGTAAAACGCTAAAGAAGAACAGAAAGGAAAGAAAGTAAGAAATAAGAATTGCTTGAAGTAAAATATGTAACAATGACGTAAGAAAGCAACAGAGATCTGATAGATGAAGACTAAGGTTCCGATTTCACCATTACATCCTCATTCTATGCAATGAATCAGCAAAATCTCAATTTAATTCCAAAGGCTCGTTCTTCCAGTATGATGATTCGTTCGGCAGTGGTGTCACCAAGTACCCCTAACTAACCCTAGCTAATGAACCCATAGCTAAGTGTCATTCAAGAATCCATTAAGTTCTGTAAAACACTCATGAACCAAGAATTGTGTAAGCTTGAACCCGGCTTCGACATAAATGCATGCATTCACAGATCATGCAAGATAAGGATGAACCCTCGCCTAATCTCACATAAAACAATCTACAATACTTCTATTGGCCATATAAAAGTATCAAGATCTCAGTTATAATAATGAATGAAACAAGGAATATAAACTGATTTAATAAGATGATTCAATAACATAAAATAATTCTGTTAGGCTACATCGGTTCCTTAGCAAGGAAACTAGCCACTCATGTTCTTCATGAATGCAACCAAAGTGTTCAAAATAAATAAAGAAGAAGAGAAACCAAAACCAAACTAGCTGCTTTCCTCCTTGAAAAGCACTCCCGGAAATCCCCCTTTTGATAACCGTAAATCCCCTATTTATAGCCTCCAAAGCCTTCCCCCTTGGATTAAATCTGGGCCGTTTATTTTTCTCTCCTATCAAACAAAGATCGATCTTTATATAGGAGAAGATCGATCTTTTCATCCCATGTAGTTACCTGCGTCCAGGGAAGATTGATCTTTTTAAAGGAGAAGATCGTGCTTTTGAAATGGTACTCTCTGTCTGCTTCAGCTTCATAAGAGATCGATCTTCTTAGAGAGAAGATCGATCTTTTCTGTCTCAAAAATCTCTTCAGTTTCAGAAGAGATCGATCTTTTATAGGGAGAAGATCGATCTTTTGAAATCATACTCTCTATCATCTCTAGCGCATAGAAGATCGATCTTTCAATGTAAGCGCCATTAGTAGTAAACATGCTGTAACTCCCTCTATGAAACTCAGAATCATGAACCGTAAAATTTTCCAAAAACTATACTTCTAGAGCTTTCTAATCATATACGGAAAATCATCTAGTTCTTCCCGAGCAGGTACAATTTAATCTTTGAACTTGACCCATGTGATCTTTTCACTTTCTTTGCTCCTTTTGACTCCTACTTCCTGCATATTTCAAATAGCTTTGTGAAACATCATATAAATGTAAAACCAATACTAAAGAGGTTAATTAAGGATAAAGAATACAGCAATTGGACTGGTGATAAGGCTATTCAGAGTGAACTTTCATGCACTCATCAAGCTTCAAACGGCTAGTTTGCTTTTCTCCAATGGCTCTCCAACGACTATATTTCTGACTGGTGGTCGACTCTCGCACCGTCCGCCACATCAACGGTCACGCTCAAAATATACCTCGGATCAACCGCCCATCGACCTTCAAGTTTCGTGGTGGACCTTCGTATCGTATGTCGCATCGACTGTCAGTCTCTATGAGAAAATGATGCATTATGGGTCGATGGCTCGTTCAATCGTCGGTTCTGCAAATAAAGTCACATAGTCCATGGTCGATTGGTGCATCGACCGTCAAATCGTCCGCTGGCCTACAACATTAAAAACGGCTATCCCTTCAAACCAACACTTAGTCAGAGTATTAAACACACAACCAGTCTCCACGGTCGATCTGTGCGTCAACCGCGAGTAAAAAAAGTCTCCGCGGTTGATCTGTGCACCAACCACCACATCGACCGTTGATGAGTCACTAAATATTTATAATTAAACCCTTTAAATTACCTTTGTTAGGCCGAGAGTGTTTGTATTTGATAGTTTGTTAGTTGATTTCAGGATTAATGAAGATTCAAGCTAGAAATTACAAAAAAGGGTTAATATGCTGAAATACACTGCTCTGTCGACTGTTAGCATAATATTCATCAGAAATTATTATTATGCCCAAATATTCTGAAATTTGGGTGAAATGTAGAAGACATCAAGACGTACAACTTTTATGTTGGATACTTTCAGAGATTCCTGATGGATGGATAGTAGTTTTGAAGAAGATGAAGATATTTAGCTGCTGAAAAACTGATCCGTCAACGTGCGGGAGAATATTCGCCAAATATTCTAGATAAGTCGAAATATTATAAACTCATCGGAGAAAGATAGAAGACTTCCTAATCTACATCTTTCCTGTTGAGCACATTTCCAAATTCCGAACGGATTGAATCCAGTCGTGACCAGAAGAGGCAGTCAGAATTAAACTAGGAATTCCGAGTTGCACTAGAGGCCCAACTCAACTTAGCCATAACTCTAATTCCGGGATTAAGGGGTTTTATTATAAAAAGGGGTTATTCCAGCAAAACTTCTGATCTTTTTGTCAATCTTTGGAGGAGGAAGAAGAAGAAGGAGAGGATGTGGATGGTGACAGCTTCATATTCCAACCCGACGGAGTTCATCCAAAAGATGAGTTGCTAATTCTTATACTTAGGATTATTCATGAAACCCTAATGTAGTTTTCTATCTTCTTTGGTTTGAATCTTGTAATCTTCTCAAGACATGATCTCATGAATATGGTTTTATTGTTAATAGAGTTGAAGGAACAGAGTTCCCTTGACGTACTTTTAGTCCTACATGATTTCTGTGATTGATTGGAGAGATTTAGGAGATGGTTTTCATGAATTTATTGGTTTGCCTTTGAGATAAGCTATGCTACGCGAAGATAGGTTGTGCCACGGTCATTAGGAGTAGTATAATTTAAGCTAATCGTAGGACCAAAGACAATCTATGCCAAGCAAAGATAGGTTATGCCGTTGGGAACATTAACTTTATTTTAGGAATTCATGTGAGCTTGTAGCCATATGATCCATAATGTTGAGAGAAGGGAACAAGATGATAACTAGAGAAGACTAATAATGAAACTAGGGTGGATTGAGTAATTGCTAAGTAACTACTCCATTGATTCAAATTGATCAACCTTTTATTTTCTTTATTAGTTAGATGACTCTATTCTATCTTTGATTCTTTTCCATAGTTTTAGGGTTTTGAGAATTGATTTTGATTTCCAACTTTTTCCCTGTGGATCGACTCCCGACTTCACCGCTATTTCTACCTAGTAGTGTAGTGATTGAATAAGGATTATAAATTTAATATTTGATTGAGTTTACAACATTTTAACGACGACGTTTGTAAGCGATCAATTTTTGGCGCCGTTGCCGGGGATTTCGACGGTTAACTAATTGATTTTCTCTTAACTCGTTTCTTTGCTTAATTAGATTTTTTTTTCTTTCTCAGTTTTTCCCTTTCTTTATTTTGCACTTTTTAGGAATTTCTGACAATTTTTCTGATTTTTACGGCTACTAAATTTGATTTTCTCGGACTTGGACCTGCAGCCCATCGCCAAGAGCGATCGGTCGGACACGGGAGCGACCGATCGGAACTGTGTAGTCAGGTAAGTTTTTTCTAAACTCCGAGTTATTTTATCTAGCTATTTGAGACGCTTCTGCTAGTCGCACAAAAGCACGTATCAGCGACAGTCGTCTCTTAGACCAGCCCACTGTTTGTATTTCTTATCTTTGGTGTGGTCATTATTTATGTGATCTTGCATGCATGGCTAATTTTTATATGCCACCGGGTGCCATGCTGAATAATGATTTGCCGTTTGGTTATGGACCCGCATATAATAATGACACATATGGTTTCTCAAATCCGACATATAATTCACATTCATATCCTAATAATTCAAATTTTAGAAATCATAAAAACCCTAATTGGAAATTTGATGGTTATCAACCTCCTAATGTTCAACCATGGAACATAGAAACATCGGCCCAAAATTTTGAACCTAGTTTTGGACAACAATATCCTTCACAAGCATCATCTAACCCGACTATGGACACAATCATGAGTACACTTGCCAACATGAATGCTAGTATGAATAACATGAATGCTAGTATGAATAACATGAATGCTAAGATGGCAAAACTTGAAAAAGATGTTAACTCTAATGATCAATCAATTAAGAAAATAGAGATACAAATAGAACAACTAGCCCACATGGTTGATTTGTATTATGAGAATGAGGATTATGCGAATGATTCTATTCCTCTTGTTAATGATGACAATGCTTGTGATGCTTATCTTTCTAATGATGTTGATGCATGCTATAATGCTCATGATGTTTTGCCAGTTCATGATGATATTGATAATGTTTTACCAGCCGCTGAAAATATTGTTTTATCAACTTTGGATGATACAGTTGATGATGTTGATGAATGCTATCCGGATGTATATTCTGGGCCTTATATGTATTTCGGTCATTCTTATGAAGCAAGTTTTTTTGATGATAGTGATGATGATGGTTGTTATGCTAAATCGTCGGTTGTTCATGATGATAATATGTCTATTTACAATGATCATAATGAGGATGAGCATATTAGTGAAACCCCCTGTCAGGAACCTCAAGTTGAACTTATACATGATCAGTTGAATGATGATGATGTGCATATTAGTGATAAACATAATGAGGGTGTTAGCAATATTCCTTCTCTAGAGCCTCAGTTTGAGATTCTACCTTTAATATCATCCCCATTAGTTGAACTTTGTCAGGAGGAGAACCTTGTTATGAGTGAAGACCATGCCAATTCTTATCGTCCTTTCATCAAAGATCGTATCAAAATTTCTAGTTTTATGCATATGTTGTTTGCTAAGGACTTCTTTTTATTCTTTGATGAAGCATGTATGCATACCTTCACCATGATTCAGGCAATGTATTTCTTCACATGGAATCATCGGCCTCCTAAATCTTGTTTCGGGAGCGTCTAACGAAAGACGTAAAATTGCGCGCTAACTGGGAGGCAACCCAGCTTTTTAGGAGTTTCTATTAATTTTTACGATTTTTCCTAATTTTTAGGAGTTTTTCCTGATTTTTTATAGAATTTTTCCATAATTTTTTCGTTTTTCTTTCATTTTTTCGCCAATTTTCTTTTGATTTTTTCTCTCTTTTCCCGATCGGCTCTCTAGCGAGCCGGGACATCATCGTCTCGGCTCCGCTTGGCTTCAAGCGGTTCGTCCCCGAGCCGTTACCCAGTGCCGCCCATTGCAGCATCTCTGGCCGCCCTCAACCCTCCAAACCAGCACCAACACCATCGCCATCCTTCCACCTTTCCGATATCGCCCTCCTCTTCCCTCGGAACCCTCTCCTCCGACGCCAGTGAGCCCCTCCGCTACCGCCGGCCGTCTCCGATCTCCTCATCCCATGCCGCCCATCACCCATTAATCCCTCCAGAACCTTCCTCCGGCTACCACGAAGCTTCCTCCACCATCAAAACCATTGTTTGCTGGCTGGATCACTGTGTCCGACCCCGGCGGTATCCACAACTCCGACCACCTCCTATCCGCCGCCTGGAAGCCCCATTCTTCAATCAAACCCCATATAACACTTCCTTGGCCTTCCACGATTCTTTCTCAATCGGTACCGTCCTTGATTTGAGCTCCGATCGTCGGAATTCAATTCCGGTCGTCACTTCCTCCGATCCGGCCACCTCCGTTCTACCACCTGGGGACCTCCATTTTTCGATCAGAGCTCACTGGAGGACTCCTTAGGCTTCCACGATTCTTCCTGTACCCTTCCCGTCCTTCGACGACGCCGTTTCACCGTCGATCATCGGCTCCGAGTTCTCAGCCGTCCGATTGGGCTATACATGATCCAGGTGCCACAGTGATCCGATTTTCGATCGGACGGTATAGATCTTCAATAAGGACCATGTTGACCATTCTTTGATCTTCTAGACGTCCTAGAGCAACATCCAATATTAAATTCTTCATATTTTCGCCGATTTTATTTCTGATCTCGCCGCGGGCTGCAGACCGTGGATGAGAACAACCATACTACGGGTTACGAATAATTTGATGCTCTGCTAAGATATTTTGGTTGTTTATTTCTTTATCTGTGATGTCTAGAAGATTATTTTTGATATATTATCTCCTTTACTATTTATCTGTACATGTTATATTTTTATGTAGTGAATGTTTGTACAGATTAATATATCATGAAAATACAAATGAGACTCTGCCGAAATTTTCTATGATTCTAATACCTTTTTGGACTTTTATTTGTTATATTTGATATTTTTGGAATGGTATATATTTCTGTGACAGGTTATGGTGGGGAAGGAAGTATTTATTCAATGATGGTGATGCCTAAACTAAAATTGGAAGAGAGAGAAATCTATTTCTGAGGCGTTCATTATGGTTATCTCTACCCTTTACATCTTGATTTATTTTTATGTCTTAGTATAATTGGGGACAATTACATTTAAGTTGGGGGGTAGAATTCTAGGAATTCATACTTATTATTTTTATGGTAACCAAATATTATACATCCCTTGAATTATGTCAAAAGAATGAAATTATGATATGATTTGACAAAGGTGCATGTTTTAGAAATTTATTTTATGAATTATTCTGAGACTTGTATATCATATAAGAAATAGTAAATTTTTGCTATGCATGATATTATTTCTATACTTTAACACTTTTATCATGATCTAAGGATAGCTTGACATATCCTAATGCACATGTTCAGTTCCACATGTTAAGGGGTTGATATTAGATTCTAAGCATGATACTGGGATAGATTTATAATTTTATGTCATGACACAGAAAATACATGAACACATGCAATTATCTGAGTATGAAAAAAAGAAAAAAAGAAAAAGAAAAAGAAAAAAGGATCTTCAACTTAGTAATCGGGCAGTGTGCCTAGCCAGCGTGGTGTTCGCGTAAAACGGTTGAATTTCCTGAAAAAAAGAAAAAAAAATGGATTTTCAACTTAGTAACCGGGCAGTGTGCCTAACCAGCGTGGTGTTCGCGTAAAACAGTTGAAATTCCAGCAGAAAAAAGAAAACAAAAGAAAAAAAAACAGTGATTGTTATGTGATAAGTGGAAAATATGTGTTGAATATGATTGTGATCTTGAATAGTTGAAATGTTTAGATATAATTGATGCTCTGAAGCATGTGGAACCCCATTCACACACAGGAGTGTTAAAGTTATTTTTAATCATGCTTAAATATGTTGAAGTGTTGGAAATATGTTATGACATGTTTTGATTTACTATGGTTTTATGCGACTATGAGTTGAAGGGTATATTTATGGATATTATTTATATTTCATGCATTAGAGTTGATGAGTATTATGATTGATTTCAAATGATATATTCAAGGGAATGTATAGATGTTTGTGGGTGTCATCCCTGAAAACCCTCAGGAGACTATAACTCCTCCACTGGGGTAACTCAGGGGTTTAAAGGCTTGTTGCACATGCTAAGTGCAATCGTGAGACCTACGAAAGTGGCTAGTTAGATTTACTGTTTTTTTTTTTATCTTTTCTTTGCTCGAGGACTAGCAAAGTGTAAGTTAGGGGGTGTGATGAGTCACTAAATATTTATAATTAAACCCCTTAAATTACCTTTGTTAGGCCGAGAGTGTTTGTATTTGATAGTTTGTTAGTTGATTTCAGGATTAATGAAGATTCAAGCTAGAAATTACAAAAAAGGGTGAATATGCTGAAATACACTGCTCTGTCGACTGTTAGCATAATATTCAACAGAAATTATTATTATGTCCAAATATTTTGAAATTTGGGTGACATGTAGAATACATCAAGACGTACAACTTTTATGTTGGACACTTTCAGAGATTCCTGATGGATGGATAGCAGTTTTGAAGAAGATGAAGATATTTAGCTGCTGAAAGACTGGTCCGTCAACGTGCGGGAGAATATTCGCCAAATATTCTAGCTAACTCCAAATATTATAAAATCTTTGGGGGAGGATAGAAGACCTCCTAATCTACATCTTTCCTGTTGAGTACATGTCCTAATTCCGGATGGATTGAACCCAGTCGCGACCAGAAGAGGCAGACAGGATTAAACTAGGAATTCCGAGTTGCACTAGAGGCCCAACTCAACTTAGCCTTAACCCTAATTCCGGGATTAAGGGGTTTTATTATAAAAAGGGGTTATTCCAGCAAAACTTCTGATCTTTTTGTCTATCTTTGGAGGAGGAAGAAGAAGAAGGAGAGGATGTGGATGGTGACACCTTCATATTCCAACCCGACGGCGTTCATCCAAAAGATGAGTTACTAATGTAGGATTATTCATGAAACCCTAATGTAGTTTTCTATCTTCTTTGGTTTGAATCTTGTAATCTTCTCAAGACATGATCTCATGAATATGGTTTTATTGTTAATAGAGTTGAAGGAATAGAGTTCCCTTGACGTACTTTTAGTCCTATATGATTTCTGTGATTGATTGGAGAGATTTAGGAGATGGTTTTCATGAAGTATTTGGTTTGCCTTTGAGATAAGCTATGCTATGCGAAGATAGGTTGTGCCACGGTCATTAGGAGTAGTATAATTTAAGGTAATCGTAGGACCAAAGACAATCTATGCCAAGCAAAGATAGGTTATGCCGTTGGGAACATTAACTTTATTTTAGGGATTCATGTGAGCTTGTAGCCATATGATCCATAATGTTGAGAGAAGGGAACAAGATGATAACTAGAGAAGACTAATAATGAAAGTTTCAAATGAAAGTTTCAAATGTTCTCAAATACATGAATTTAGGGATTATAAAATTCTGTCCTCAAATACATCAGATTATATCTTAATTTATACATCATAATGTGAAATTGTAAGAAAACGGTGTAAAACTCCTCTAAGTTCTAAATCCTCGAGCACCTCGAGAGTGTCACGTCATTTTCTAGAAGAACACTTGAAGGAAGGAACTGCATTGACCTGCATCATCGATGTAGCCCAAGTAGGGTGTGCAACAGTGCCAAGTAGGGTTTTGATGAGTCACTAAATATTCATAATTAAACCACTTGAATTACCTTTGTTAGGCCTAGAGTATTTATATTTAATAGTTTGTTAGCTGATTTCAAGTTTAATCATGATATGAGAATAAATACAAGAAATTCGGCTAAAAAGATGAATTTCTGTGATAAAGACTGCTTCATCATCTGTCAGGAGAATATTCTATAGAAGTTCTCTATAATTCGAAATATTCTGGAAATTTAGAAAGTCGTAGAGGACTTCAAGATCTACAACTTTTATGTTGGATATTTTGAGAGACTTCTGATGGATTGATACCAGTTTTGAAGAAGATAAAAATATATAGCTGCTGAAAAACTGGTCCGTCGACATTCAGAAGACTATTCATCAAATATTGCCTATAAGTCTAAATATTATGATATATTTGGGATATGACAGAGAACTTCCTAATCTACGATTTTCGTGCGTTCGGAGTAAGACTGCCATAATTAATTCAGAAAATCCGAGTTGTAACTGAAATCCAACTCAACTTAAACTCTAATTTCGGGAGTTCTCTTTTAAATAGGGTAATTCAATCCGAATTTCTCATCTTTTCAATTATCTTTGGAGATGGAAAAAGAAGACGGTGAGGATGTGGATGGTGACAACTTCCTATTTCAAGCTGATGGCGTTCATCCAAAAGATTAATTGCTAATTATTATACTTAAGATTACTCATGAAACCCTAGCGTAGTTTTCTATCTTCTTTTGTTTGACTCTTGTAACATTCTCAAGACATGATCTTATGGGTTTGATTTTAATGTTAATAGAATTAAGGGAACAGAGTTCTTTGATGCATTTTTAGGCCTACTTGATTTCGGTGATTGATGGTAGAGATCTATAAGATAGTTTCAATGTGGTTTATGAATACCGGAAGAGATACTTTATGCTTAATGACGATAGATTGTGCTAAGGTTACCCCAAAGAAAAGCTATGCTAGTCGCAGATAAAGTATGCCTTTGGAAAACACTTATTTTCTTTTAGAGATACATGTAAGCTTAAGAAGTTGTGGATCCATAATGTTTAGAGAATAGAAGAAAAGAGTAACTAGAGAAGATTGAATGCGAAACTAGGGCAGATTGAGTAATTCCTAAGTCACCTATCCATTGATTCGAATTGATCATCTTTAATTGCTTTCCTTAGATAGTTTTAGGTTAATTCAAACTTATCATTGCTTCTTTTGCTTGGGTTTAGGGTTTTGAGAATTGATTTCAATATTTCCTGGTAAATTCCCTGTGGTTCGACTCCGGACTTCACCGCTATTCTACCTAGTAGTGTAGTTATTGAATAAGTATTATAAATTTAATATTTGATTGAGTTTGTAATGTTTTAACGACACGTTCGCAACACATCAATTTTTCGCGCCGTTGCCGGGGACATTCGATAGATTGTTGATTGATTTTCTCTCTACTCTTTTTCTCGGCTTAGATAGGTTTTTCTATTACTTATTTTTCCTTTACTTTATTTTACACTTTTGAGGATTTTTTTGACAACTTTTTTTATTCTTATTTTTATTTTTTATTTAGTGGCTACTAGAATTGGAATTTTCTCGGACGAAGGAATTTACCCAACCCGGACGACTGATTAATCGACCATACCACCGATTAATCGGTTACCTACCGATTGATTGTCTGCAGGACCGATCGATTGGCCAGGCGACATAGTCAGGTAAGGTTTTGAATTTTACAAAAAATGCTTTTCAATAGTTGTTTGAGACACTTCTGCAAGTCGCAGTAATGCACATATTTGCGATGGTCGTCTATTGGATCGGCCTACTGTTTATATATCTTATCTTTTGTGTGGTCCTTATTTTTGTGATTTTTAACGCATGGCCAACTTTTATATGCCACAGGGTGTCATGTCGAATGAAGCATCACCTTTTAGTTTTGGACCAGCTTAGAATAATTGCACATATGGTTTCTCAAATTCGGCATTTAATTCACATTCATATTCTTATAATCCGGGCCATGTATTTTTTTCGCATGGAACCATCGACCTCCTAAATATTGTTTCGGGAGCGTCTAACAAAAGACGTAAAATTATGTGCTTTCTGGGAGTGAACCCAGTTTTCAGAATTTTTTCTTAGCTTTTTAGAAATTTTCCATGATTTTTAGGATTTTCTCCATATTTTCCTGGAATTGTTTTTCCACCTTCTTCCTATTTTTCCTTATTTTCTGCCGGATTTTCTCTCTCCTCTGCACGGTCGCCAATCACCAACTCTCCGGCGACCATTGTCCCTCCAATCGACGACCTACATCACCCCCATCCTCTCCTCTACCTCCTTACGGCCTCCTCTTACCCCAATTTCACCTCCTCTAATGCCGGTAAGCTCCCTTACATCACCGCCATCTCCGTTCCCCTCTTCCATGGCCTCCCATCGGCTTGAAAACCCTCTCCAAAATTCCCTTGCCGCCATGATCCTTCTGCCACCATAAAAACCATTGTTTGCTGCCTAGATCACCGGTCTCCAACTCCAGCTATCTTCCACTCCGCTGGCCATCACCATTCCACGACCTCCCGTTGCCCTGAATCACCTCAAAAAGCTTCCTTAGGCCACTATGACCCTTCGTTCACCATCCCCTACCACAATTAGAGCTCGGATCACCGGATCCAATTCTAACGATCTCCACCTCATCGTCGACCTCCAATTCGCCGCCTGGACGCCACTATTCTTCGATCAGACCACATGGACGGACTCCTTGGCCTCCTACGATTCCATCTCCACCATCCCCGTTCTTCGGCAACGAAGTTTCACCGTCGACCTGCAGCCAGTTAGCCTTCAGTCGTCTGATTGCTACATATCATGATCCAGCTGCTCCTAGGCTCCAATTTTCCATCCGACGATTCGGATCTTTGATCAAGTCCAAACCAAACACCCCGAGATTATCCAGATCTACAATTTCGAACCCTAGCTTATTGTTTGCTATTTTCATCTAGTCTTAGGACAAGTAGTCTTTAGGAAGGGCACATGGTCGAAGTTTACGAGTCGTCTGTGGTATAGTGTTCCACAGCCTTGAGCCAGTTTGACCAAGTCGGAGCCGCCTCTAGGGTTGATTTTTGCACTTATAGTAGTAGTTGACTCCATGACTTGCAGACTTATGGCAGAGGTTTGCCGCGGCTTTGCTATTATTGCGCAGTCTTAGCCAGCCTACCCCTCTACTTCCGTTAGACTGCTTGATTTTAGGGATTCAAATGAATATTAGCTATTGATTTGGGACCATTTTGGATTTTTTGGATGTTGGTATGTGTTGGTTCTTATTGCTCCGTGGTATTGGGATGAAGAAGATGGTATCTCCTTTACTTCTTCTTGTGCATTTTCTGTTTTCTTTGTGGATGAATACTTGTACAATATTGATATATCATGAAAATACAAAGGAGACTCTGCCAATTTTTTTTATGAATTTAGTGCATTGTGTATTTTTCTGATAAATGTCTTCGCTATTTTTCTTGATTTTTTGGAAAGGTACTTCTTTTATTGGCAAGGGTAAATATATTTGGCTTTCGATCAAATGTGGGTGATGTGTACCTTTTAGGGGAAGTATTCATTCCCTATACCTCTTATTTTCTGTGGTTTATAATTAAAATATTTCTATGTGCTTCACTTGTTTAGCCTTGAGGTATAGGTTATGATTGACAGGATATAATTCATTGTTAGTGGTGGAGGATTGCTAAACTTAAATTGGAAGAGAGAGATATATCTATTTCTGAGGCGTTCATTATGGTTATCTCTAACATTAATTTCTTGATTTATTTTTATGACTTAGTGTAATTGGGGACAATTACATTTAAGTTGGGGGTAGAATTTTAGGAATTCAATACTTATTTTTTTTGTATAAAATATTATAGATACATTGAATTATATCAAAAGAATGAAATTATGATATGATTTGACAAAGTTGCTAGTTTTAGAAATTTAGCTTCTAAATTATTCTGAGACTTTTATGTTATATAAGGGATAGTAAATGTTTTGCTATGCATGACATTATTTCTATACTTTAGCACTTTTACCATGACTTAAGGATAACTTGACATAGCCTAATGCAGATGCTCAGTTTCACATGTTAAAGAGTTGATATTAGATTCTAAACATGATAGTATGATAGATTTACAGTTTTATGTCATGTCACAGAAAATACATGAACACATACAATTATCTAAATACGCGAAATATATGTTAAAAAAAAGGATTTTTAACTTAGTAACCGGGCAGTGTGCTTGGCTAGCATAGTGTTCGTGTAAAACAGTTAAATTTTTTGAAAAATATGACTAGTTATGATTTGTAGCCTTCATGGTTTGAGCATCAGAGTTTGAAGGGTGTTCTACACTTAGTGCCTTAAAGCCATCTGGTTTGGGAGTCACTGGCTTGAACCTCGTTTCATGAACCATGAAGAAACCTTAAGAAATCATAGCATTGCATATGATAAGTGAAAGATATGTGCTTGGATAGGATTATGATCTTGAATAGTTGAAGTGTTTAGATATAATTCATATTCTGAAGCATGTGAAATCTTTTTCACATACAAGAGTGTTAAAGTTGTTTTTTAGTCATGATTAAATAAGTTAAAGTGTTGAAAATATGTAAAGACATGCTTTTAGTTACTATATTCTTATGTGACTATGAGTTGAAGAGTGTATTCATGGATATGATTTCTATTTCATGTATTAGAGTTGATGAGTATTATGATTGATTTCTAATGACATATTCAAGGGAATGTATAGATGTTTGTGGGTGTCATCCCTGAAAACTCTCAGGAGACTATAACTCCTCCACTGGGTTAAACCAGGGGTTTAAAGGCTTGTTGCACTCACTAAATGCAATCGTGAGACCTACGAAAGTGGCTAGTTAAATTTATAGTTTTTTCTTTTTATCTTTTCTTTGCTCTAGGACTAGCAAATTGTAAGTTAGGGGGTGTGATGATTCATTAAATATTCACAATTAAACCACTTAAATTACCTTTGTTAGGCCTCGAGTGTTTGTATTTAATAGTTTGTTAGTTGATTCCAGGTTTAATCCTGATTTCAGAAGAAATACAAGAAATTCGGCTAAAAAGATGAATTTATGTGACAAAGACAACTTCGTCTCCTGTTCTAAGTCTAAATATTTTAGAAATTTAGGACGTCATAGAGGACTTCAAGATCTACAACTTTTATGTAGGATATTTTGCGAGACTTCTGATGGATTGATACCAGTTTTGAAGAAGATAAAAATATATAGCTGCTGAAAAACTGGTCCGTCGACATTCAGAAGACTATTCATCAAATATTTCCTATAAGTCCAAATATTATGATATATTCGGGATATGACAGAGAACTTCCTAATCTACGATTTTCGTGCGTTCGGAGTAAGACTGCTAGAATTAATTCAGAAAATCCGAGTTGTAACTGAAGTCTAACTCAACTTAAACTCCAATTTCGGGAGTTCTCTTATGAATAGGGTAATTCAATCCGAATTTCTCATCTTTTCGATTATCTTTGGAGAAGGAAAAAGAAGACGGTGAGGATGCGGATGGTGACAACTTCCTATTTCAAGCTGATGGCGTTCATCCAAAAGATTAGTTGCTAATTATTATACTTAAGATTACTCATGAAACCCTAGCGTAGTTTTCTATCTTCTTTGCTTTGACTCTTGTAACATTCTCAAGACATGATCTTATGGGTTTGATTTTAATGTTAATAGAATTGAGGGAAAAGAGGTCTTTGACGTATTTTTAGGCCTACTTGATTTCGGTGATTGATGGTAGAGATCTATAAGATAGTTTTAATATGGTTTATGAAAAGCCGATGAGATACTTTATGCTTAGTGACGAAAGATTGTTCTAAGCTTACCCTGAAGACAAGCTATGCTAATCAAAGATAAAGTATGCCTTTGGAAAACACTTACTTTCTTTTAGGGATACATGTAAGCTTAAGAACTTGTGGAGCTATAATGTTTAGAGAATAGAAGAAGAGAATAACTAGCGAAGATTAAAGTCGAAACTTGTGCGGATTGAGTAAGTCCTAAGTCACATATCCATTGATTCGAATTGATCATCTTTAATTGCTTTCCTTAGTTAGTTTTAGGTTAATTCAAACTTCTCATTGCTTCTTTTGCTTGGGTTTTACGGTTTTGAGAATTGATTTCAACCTTTCCTGGTAAATTCCCTGTGATTTGACTCTGGACTTCACAGCTATTCTACCTTGTAGTGTAGTGATTGAATAAGGATAATAAATTTAATATTTGATTGAGTTTGCAATGTTTTAAGGACACGTTCACAACTCATTAGGTTTTACTCTATGTCACACAAAAAAGAAGGGAAACTACAACTCTGTCGTTTCCCGCCTAAGCCTAAGGCATGCCAAGGGGCCTCATAATCTCGTTGATTCCCTGAGGGCTCCTGTCTAGGTCACACCCTGACCCAAGAACAAACAAGAGAAAACAAAGACTGCGGGCTCCAGTCCAGGTCCCAATTTGACCAATCGTACCATCTCTCACGGGGACACACATGTCAGGGACATCGACAACCATCCTTAACACTTGGCGTTGGAAATCCAACACGACCTCTAAAGCTCATGTTCAAGAATATAATACATGGTCAACTATAACAATAACCTCAAATGTTAGCAAACATGATCATTCGATGACAATCATGTGCGAATCCTCAACTACTCAAACCCCGGTCCTAGGGCTAAATCAGGGCTGCCCGAGACCCCCGGATTGGCAATCGAATCCATCACCTACGACCTAGCCTGAATGCTTCTAATGCAAGCATCATGCATGAGCCTATTCAAACAACTAGGCCTTGGTGTCTCTACATGTCATGTCATCAAATAATCGTCCAACAGAATGAGATAGCAAGCTAAGAAGATAGAGGAAGAAGCATTTGTGCATAAGGCCATCACAGATACATCAAGCCATCCATCAATTAGACATACACTCTACTTGTATAATTATCCAAATCATGCATAATATCATTTAACAAACAAGGGCACGCATTCGGCCCATTTATACTAAGCATTCCCCCAAGGGGCATCACTCCCTTGGTTAACCCACAAATGAAATAGAAACGGGCACACAGCCTGTCCTAGGCTTCAACATTATACAAGAATAAGTAATTGGCACAAATAGCATGAAAGTACAAGAGTTGAATAGATGGATAAATAAATGGCACTGATGAAAAGCAATTAGCACACCGAACATAGAAATCTATAAGCCGAACCTCAACCAAAATAGAAAAATATAATCTTGGATTATGCATTACGATAGGGAGGTTACGCGTCAACCAAAACGACACTAATCAAAGAAGGAATGCAGTAGTAATCTGAAGGAATATAGACAGTGTAAACTATACAGATCTAAAGGAATGCAGCATAACCTCCTTCAACCAATCCACATGCAAGCCAAAGAAGGGTCATCGAAGAATGCAATTGGCACCACATTATCCATCACAAAATCCGAAGGAAACCAGCAGTAGTCTCAACGAGGAAAGCATCCAGGAAAACAGCATCAGAAACTCCAAGAACTAGATGATGTGCAATATATTATTGGAAAGCTCTTGAAGTCTAGTTTCTTGAGAATTTTACGGTTCGTGATTCTGAGTTTCCTAGAAGAAGTTATAGTATTTTTAGTACCAATGATGCAAGCTGAATGAATAGTGACGGTCGACCGTCGCATCATCCGCGAGGTCGACTGTCGCGCTCAAAATAATCACGATCGATTGTCGCATCCACCGCGACATCGACTATGAGCCTCTGTCAAGAAAAAAATTTCTCAGGTTCGATGCAAAGATCGACCGCCACTTGTCTAAATAAATTTGTGCGGTTGACGGTCGACCGTCAGGTCTCACGGTCGACCGCATGATCAGCTGCGAGTGTGTAACGGATCCGGACCTAACCCGAGCTTAAGCCTATAAATAGGATGCTTAAGGTTATCAAAAGGAAAGTTTTTGGAGGACTTCTAGGAGGACTTTTCTGGAGGATCTAGAGGAGAGGAAGCTATGTTAGGGTTTTGTTTTATTCGTCTTTTTTTCTTTGTTTTTCCTTGAACACTTTTGTCGTCTTCATGATGAACATGGGTGACTAGTTTCTTTTCTAATGTACCGATGTAGCCTAATAGAATCAGTCTATGTTATGGACTCATGCTTATTTAATCAGTTTATTTTCCTTGTTTCATTCATTATTATAACTGAGATCTTAAATACCTTTATCTGGCCAATAGAAATATTATGGACTGTTTTATGTGAGATTGGGCGAGGGTTCATTCCCTAATCTTGCAGGATCTATGAATGAATGAGTTTATGTCGAAGTCGGGTTCAAGCTAAGACAATTCTTGGTTCAAAATTGTTCTTCAAAGCTTAATGGATTCTTGATTGACACTTAGCTATGGGTTCATTAGCAAAACTTAATAGAGGGTACTTGGTGAGGACCGCGATCGAACGGATAATCATACATGAAGAACGAACCCTAGGAATTAAACTGAGATTTTATTGATTCAATGCATAGAATGAGGATGTTATGGTGAAATCAGAACCTTAGTCTTCATCCATCAGATTTCCATCATTTTCTTATTTCGTTATTAGATCTTCTATTTTCGGTACTTCTTATTTCTTACTTTACCTTCCTTATTTTCTTTCTTCTCTGTTCTTTAGCGTTTTTCTCTAATAATCTTTACAAATCTCTGTGGGTATAATACTCCTCTTGCCGCGATACTGACCACACCGATTCGTATACTTACGAGATATAAAATTTATTCATCAGTATGCGCATATTATGAATTATCTTGTCACCGGATTTATTCCTTCTCATTGGACTAAGCAAGACAAAGATAAATTCTTCTCTAGAGTTAAATCCTATGTTTGGAATGATCCGATTCTTTTGAAACATTGACCTGATCAAATTATGCGATGTTGCATACATGAATCTGAGATTATTTCTATCTTAACCACCTGTCACTCTCATGCTTGTGGAGGACATTTTTCCGGTCGAAGAACTGCGGCGAAAATCTTTCAATCTGGTTTCTATTGGCCAAGTATATTTCCCGATGCCCATAGTTTTTCTCAAGCTTGCATTAGATGTCAACAGCTTGGCAATATTTCCAGTAGGAATGAAATGCCACAAACTTCTATCATTGTTTGCGAAATGTTTGATGTTTGGGGCATCGATTTTATGGGTCATTTTCCTCCTTCAAATGGATTCAAGTACATTCCTTTAGTAATTGATTACGTATCTAAATGGATTGAAGCCGTAGCTACTAGGACAAATGATCATCGAGTTGTTATCAAATTCCTTCATTCAAACATCTTTTCTCGATTTGGTCATCCTAAGGTGATAAATCACTAATTATTCCTAAGTAAACCCCTTAAATTACCTTTGTTAGGCCTAGAGTAGGTGTATTTGATATCCTATTATTTGATTTCAGGTTTAAGTAAGATTTGAGAAGAAATACAAGAAATTCAGCCAAAAATCACTAAATTCTGCAAAAAGACTGCTTCGTCGACTTTTTGGAAATAGATCACCAGAAATTCTACACAAGTCCAAATATTCTGAAATTCTGGGACGTGAAAGAAGACTTCAAGAGCTACAACTTTCCTGTTAAAGACTTTGTTAGATTCCATCTACATTGGCGCCAGGTTTGAATTCAAGTCAGAAGTATGGAAGTTGGAGAGAAATGCTGAAAAAATTAATTAATGACGTGGCAGTTAATGACCCAATCAGACCGACTTGAGCGATGGATCGGATTTGAGTCCGATCGATTGCTCTGTTGACGTCAGCATCCCGGAATTTAGGGAAATTAGAGTTTAAGTTCAACTATAACTCCTAATTCCGGGATCAAGGGTTTCTAATACATAAGAGGGTTATTCCCGTCGAAAATTGGCATCTCTTGGAGCACTTTGGGAGGAGAAGGTTAGGGTTTTGAAGACGGCGATCTTTTCATGGGGATCAATGGCTTCATCTTCTACATTGATTCATGATTTCCAAGAGATGAGTGGCTAGATTTCTTGTTCTTAGGAATACCATGAAACCCTAATGTAACTTTTGATCTTTTTTAGTGGGATTTTTGTGAACTTCTCTACGTATAATCTCATGAATATGTTTTTAATGATCATAGAGTTGAAGGAACAGAGTTTTGTTAACGTATTTTGAGTCCTACATGATGGTTGTACTTGATTGTAGAGATTCATGAGATAGTTTTCATATGGTTTGTGATTTGCCTTTGAGATAATTTATGCTACGTGAAGATAAGTCATGCTAAGGTCATTAAGAGTAGAATAATCTAAGATAATGATAGGACCGAAGATGATTTATGCCAAACAAAGATAGATTATGCCGTAGGAAACATAAAACCTTCTTTTGGGGATTCGTGTGAGATTGTAGCCATGCGATCCATAATGCTTAGAGAAGTGATCAAGATAATAACTAGGGAAGATTAAGGGTGAAACTATGGTGGATTGTGTATTTCCTAAGACATCTTTTTAATCTGATTAAAACCTTAATATTTTCTTTTGCTTTCTTAGATAGTTTCAGTTAGATCAATCTATCATTGAAGTTGGTGGCTTAGATCTAGAGTTTTGAGAACTGATTTTGTTTTCCGTGGTAATTCCCAGTGGCTCGACTCCGGATTTCACCACTAGTATACGTAGTAGTATTAGTGTTGAATAAGGATATAAATTTGAGATTTGATTGAGGTCAGCAATGTTTTAACGACAACGTTTGCAAGCGACCATAAGGCAATAATTAGTGATGGAGGATCCCACTTTATGAATAGATACTTCCACCACACCCTTAATAAATACAACATCTCAAAAAATTACCACACCCTACCATCCTCAAACTAGTGGCCGAGTGGAGGTGTCGTACCGTGAAATTAAGCGAATTTTAGAAAAGGTGGTGCGGTTGGATAGAAAGGATTTGTCTATCCGACTCAATGATGCTTTGTGGGCATATCGTACTGCTTATAAGACTCCGATTGGTATGTCCCGATATAGAATGGTTTATGGTAAATATTGCAATCTTCAAGTAAACCTTATGAACAAAGCATGGTTAAATATTCATAAAGTGAATTAGAACCCATGGACTGGACTTCGTACGCGCTTGCTTCAATTGAATGAACTAGAAGAGATCCGAAATGAAGCCTATATTAATTCTGTTATTTATAAAACCCGAACTAAAGCTTATCATGATAAATTTATACATCGAAGAGTATTTCATGTTGGTGACAAAGTTTGGCTTTTCCATGCCAAGCTTAAACTCTTCCCGGGTAAGTTAGGTCTAGGTGGAACAGTCCCTTCATAGTAAAACAAGTCTTTCCGCACAGAGCAATCGAAATTCAACATCCTAAGCCGGGTTCCACCTTTACAGTGAATGGCCAGAGATTGAAACCCTACATTGAAAATCCTCCACAACTAGACCCTACGATGACGTTGAATGAGCCGCATGATCAGGGATTGAGCTTGCTGTGTGTCGAGCTCGAGACGTTAAACCAAGCGCTTGGTGGGAGGCAACCCATCTTTGCTTTGTTTTTTGTTCACTAGTTGTTTGTTTTTCCAGTTAGTTGCATGCTTGATTTTGGTGTGTTTTTCAGTTGCTTTTAATTTGTTTGATTGTGATGCCGTAATTGTCGTTGCTGAATTTTTCTTTTGATCATTCGATTGGGATGTTCTTGCTTAAGTTTAGAGGCCCTAGAGGGGTTAGTATTAATCTATACAAGGTTAGAGGCTTAATTACCACGTTTTAACACAGTTTTTGTGATTTTGGTGCAAATGATCGATCTTCCTAGGATGAAACGATCGATCTTTATTTGCACCACACGTAAACAGAACCTGGGTGTTAAGATGATCGATCATCAGTGCCTTGATGATCGTTCTTTTATATGTACCCGTTGAAACAGAGCGTGGTAATTAAGATGATCGATCTTCCTAAAGACGATGATCGATCATCTGCGGGAACACCACGAGGCAGGGACTGAGGTTCAAAATGATCTATTATTCTATGAAAGACGATCAATCATTTTTGTTCACTAGTTGTGACAGAGAGATGGTTTTTGGGGGATCGATCATTCTTTGCACATGATCAATCTTTCCATCTTCCCTTCAAAGCAGAATGACCAAGTGAGTATGATCGATCCTTTAGCCCAAAGTGATCGATCTGGCTCACTTATACACATCACAAAACCATAAAGCATATCTCATGAGATGCTTCCACGTGGTAAATGATCGATCTTCGCACCCAAGGAAGATCGATCATTTGTGAAGAGCGTTAAAAAAATAATATAAAGGTCAATGACCGACTTAGATCTTTATGTCGCGCCCCGACCCGTGAAGGCGGCCGGAAGACGTGAACCAGAACCTAAGTAAATGCGGAATAATTTTGACGAGGGTTCCCTTTAGCCTATTTGTTTCCCTAAACATTTCACAAGTACCTGAAATTGGCAATAATTAACAACTTCAAAAGATATAATATAATAAGATTTGAAAACCTCAAAGGGTACATTCATATAGATCACACTCCCGTAGGAGGCTATCTAAACAAAAAGGATATAGATGACAATCACCGCTCCTCAAGCACCGCCAGACGCCTCCGCGCCACCAAACACCTGCCCGGTAGGGGCCACTGAAGAAGAGCTAATGCATGCACCTGCAAAATGCAGCCCGGGTAGGAGTGAGCACTAAGCTCAGTAGGATTCTACACTATGACACACAAAAAGGAGGGAACCAAACATTGTCACCCCCAAGTAAGGTCTAGGTGTACACAAGGGTCTCAAAACCCCACCGCGTGTCCCTGAGGTCCACAATCATGATCTTTCAGCCAAGCTGGTCACACGACGAGTCACGCTCAGTAAGCAGGAAACCAATAATGCTGACTCACAAGCAGGAAATGACACCGCTGAGTAGGCACACCCTCTACCCAAGAGTCGTTATAACCGGACACCAGCTATACCTCAAAACCCGACTCGAGGCTGACACGACCTCTAAATCATCGATCAACATGTATTAAGTCATCTAAGCCTATCATCAAAATTGACAGAATACTACCATCCAACCTGGACCATGCTACCCGCCACGATCCTTGAGCTAAATCTGAGCTACCCGAAAGCCTCGGATCGGCGATCAACCCATCACCCATGCCTTATCCTTATGCATATAATGCACAATAAAGAATGCATGCTATGTACACACGCAGGGAAAACAGATAAACATGCAACATATGTGATGATAATAAAACAAAGTCTGGACTCGGCACGCAGCCGGCCCGAGGTGCTGAACAAGTAAATAAGTCAAGGAACTGCTGCGGCAGTAACACCACCAGCTGCCAGCCAATTTGCAGAGAAAACCCGCAATGGGAAGCAACCCCGATAAAAATCCACTGATAATAGCATGCATTGTCGCGCCCCGACCCATGAAAGCCCAACCGGGCCGGGCGACGCGAACCGAAACCTAACAAACCAGGGAAACGTTTTGACGAAGGTTCCCTCTAACCTAATAGTCTCCTTAAACAATTCATCAAAAACCCTCAATTACAAAAAAAAAAGATTTAAGAAGCCTCAAGCTGAAGATATCAAATCCCAAAGTTTAATATACAGAACCTCGAAGAGGGAAAAATCAAGTACAAACATATATTCTCTCCCGTATGAGGCTAACTGTACAAGGGTTTTGGGAAAAACAGATCACCACTCCTCAGACTCTGCCAGGCGCCGCCGCACCGCCAACCAACTGCCCGGTAGGGGCCACTAAAGAGGAGCTAACGCCTTCACCTGCAAAACGCAGCCCGGGTAGGAATGAGCACTAAGCTCAGCAGGGAAACTACACTACGACACATAGAAGGAAAGGGAAACACAACAGTGTCACCCTCTAGCAAGGCCTGGGTGTATACAGGGCCCCATAACCCAACCAAGTATCCCTGAACGCAGAAAACCAGCAGTGCAGACTCACAAGCAGGAAACCATCACTGTCGGCAAGAAATGGCACAGCTGAGTAGGCACACCCTCTACTCAAAAGTCATAGATCACCGGGCACAGCCTACACCTCAGCACCCGGCTCGAGGCCGACACGACCTCTACAATCATCAATCAACAGGGGTTCGAGTCATCGTCTTATCATCGAAATCGACTGAACACAACTATTCAAACTTGGGACGGCGATCTAACCTTATGCAACTACTGCACAACCAGATGCATTAGTTGCACATACGCAGGAAAGCAGATAAGCATGCAACATATGTGACGATTAAGGAAACACGGTCTGGGCTCGGCACCCTGTCTGCCCGGGGTGATGAACAGTAAAAATGTTACGGGAAGCAACCCCGACAAAGAAGACTAGCAGTACAACATGCTATCTAAACATCCCGGGAGTCGTCACTCTCTCGGTTCACCACTACCCCTCATTATGGGGCAAACATGCTCAAAAATATGTACCAGTTTATAAAGCAGTAAAGAAAATAGCATATGTGATGCCCCGTGGGCAAAAGCTATTGAAAACACCTCCCTGCCACACGAAGGATCAACCATTTCTAGGGGGATGATCGATCACACTCGTGATGGGAACGCTCAGTCCTTGTCAAGCTACAAAGGATCGATCTTCCCTCCAGGGAAAATCGATCACCTTCGTAACCAAGGACCTCGCCCATGTCAGCCAAGGGGCACGATCGATCATCTCCAACCAGATAATCGATTCTTCCCGGGCTAAACATGACCAACCCAGAATGATCGATCATTCCTCAAGAATGATCGATCATGTTGGGTTCTCCGGCGACCGGACGGCGACAAAATACCATCGGAAAACTCTACCACATCCCACAAAACCTTGAGATCTGGTAGTACGAACGACCAAGAATCCAAAACCGGTATTTCTACTACAAACCAACGAGCATGCAGCAAGATCTACTCAAACCAAACACAACCAAACTCAAAACCTCACAAAACCGAAAAGAAAGTAGGTAGAATCCCTACCTAAACTAGCGCAGCTTCAATCCCACCTGCCAAGTCGACGATCGCCCTCAATCTCCTCCAAATCCGGCCAGAACTGAGCTCAAGGATGGTGGATTTCAAAAGGATTGAAAGAAGAAGATCGCGTTCGTTTTATAGACGAACGAACCGACTTATGAATGATCGATCATCCAGGAGGAATGATCGATCCTTCATGACGATCGCAACTCCCAGCACCAAATGATCGATCCTTCCAGCGATGAATGATCGATCATCACTAAATGATCGATCCTTCTAGCAATGAATGATCGATCATCTAGGTGCAGGAACCTAAACTTGGGCCAGAACACAAGCTCAAGTCCGGATCTTTCGATCCCGGGTCCATCTAACCGTTCTAAACAAACATTATCACCAACACGGTCAGTGTGTGCACACGCAGGTGTAAAACAAACCGACAAGGCACAATTTACCAAATTGCCCTTGCGGTCCAAGAAACAATGCGATCCACCGGATCGCACGCTCGACGCGAAACAAGCAAACGAGCCACGGGCCCGACCCAGCCAATCGACCCAGGAGTAGAGGGACAGGTCCTCACATGCAAGATTCCTAACACCATTGGCTATCTATCATGAAAGAAATTCGATGACAGAACCATGAAAAAACCCTATTCAAGGCTGGCGGTCGATGTCACAGTCGACCGTGGAGAAGTGGAGGTTGACAGTCGATCAACGGATCGACCATGAGGTGTTATTATGGTGATTTTAACGCTCACGGTTAACCACGGAGACCACGGCGGTCGACCGTGGAGTCTGGTGGTTGATCCGTGAGGTGTTATTCGGGAAAACTCTGTTCTGCCACAGTTTGGAATAACATTCACCAAAAGTTGTAGAAACATCAGAAAAATGTAAAATCAATTGGGTTTGAAAGTAGACTCATAGAGATACAACTTTTATGTTGAAGACCAGTTGAGATAATGTATATAAAGTGCCGAAAAAATGGGCTCGAACATGCAGTTTCTGGGAAGAACAGAAATCCAAAATTATCTGAAGGAAAACTTGCTTAAATCCAATTTAAATCAAAGCAAAGACCATCCAAACATAAATCAGATCTTAAGCAAGTTAAAACAATTCATCTAGAACAAAAAAACAACCAAATCAAATATCTAACCATCCTAGAACATGTAAACAAGGTTGAAGTGTAGAAACCTACCATTCTACGCTAAACCAGCCGCTAAACCACTGGAAAGATGGCTTCCTCCTCGTCGTGGAGAACCTCCAAGCTCGTCGGAGAAGCTGCCGGAGCTCTCTCTCTTAAGGTCTCACTCACGATGGGAAGAATGAAGGAGAAGAAAGGAGAAGAAGGGTCGTGGGAAACAGTGGAAGGAAAAGAAAAGAAAGGAGGAGGAGAGGGGGTATTTATAGCGGGTCGTGAACTGACCTGTTACAGGGACGGTGACTGGGTCAGGGTGATTCAGCAAGCTACGAGATCTAATCTCGACCGTCCGATTTGATCTTCCCCGATCGAGCTCTGATCTTTCGATCGAGAACGCGTACAAGAATCTAATCAAACACACAATCCAAGGCCGTGTGTGCACAACGCTGCTGTGAAACAAACCGACAAGGCGGAATTTACCAAATTGCCGTTGCGGTCCACAACGAGCCATGGGCCGGACCTAGACGGTTGACCCAGGAGTAGAGGAACAGGTCCTCACACTTTATGCCCTAAGATCGATCACTTGTTCCCTTTCTCTCCGCTGCACCCCACCGCCTCTCTTCTTCAGCACCTCCGACCCGTGCGCCACCACCTCCTTCGGCCCGATCACCTCTCGTCCGACTCCTTTTCCCATTCGCGACCACCGTCTGGTTCTACTCCTCCCTCAATCACCCCTTAATCTTCCACATTTCCCTCATATCCCATCACCGCGGTGTTATCCGACGAGGGCTGCTGGCCAAAGTTCAACTCTACTGGCAATCCACTTCCACCTTACCCTCCCTACATCCCCACACAATGGGCCACAAGAAGGTTGCCGCCAACAGGGATCCCGTCAGCAAGGGGAAGGCCTCCACCCGACCGCCGCTCGCTACTCCGATCAGGCAAGCACCATCGCCTTCCGGACCTTCGACAAGCCCACCTCCAGCAGCATCGACAACCCTTTCTTCAACCCGTCCAACTCCAACTCCGTCTCCATCATCCAATGCTCTAGTCCCTGTCCAACTCTATTCATATTCTTTTCTTAGTTTTTGAATTGATCTCGTTTAGTTAGGGTAGTCCCACTTCAACTCAATTTTCAAGCTCCTATATTTAATCACCGTCAACCCCCTTCCCAACTCTTCATTGTTTCATGACTTGCCCCCATCGATCATCGCCAACCGGCTTCTCCTCAGCGGTCTCGTCATTGACGTCGACGATGCAATAGAGCTTCTGATCTTGCTCATCCGTCCATACCCACGTTGTTTCTTCATATTTACTTCCGAGATGTCTCGCTCTAGCCCGTCATCCTGTCCATCTGCAGGCAGTCCTCCCGGTTCCCCACGATCTGATTTCAAACCAGGATCTCCAGTGTCGCAAACATCTTGGTTCTCTAGTGATGCTGATTCGGTAAGCACGGCTGACTCTTTGGCACCACCATCCCCACCGACAGTATTATGTTTCCCTCCTCGGGTCCAGTCAAAGTCCACCCTTCCGGTGTTGAATTCTACCGGCCATTACTACCTGCAGATCTGCTTGCTCGTGTCGTCCATGACATTCAGCATGACCCACAACTTGATGATCCATGGGTTTGATTCTAGAGTCCTGGCGGTTCCACGATTGTCGTGCCACCACGATCCCTCATTGATCCCGCACTCCTATCGCCTGCGGAGTCACCATACGTGTCCGATGATCTAGACCGCCCGACAACTCTTGTGGCCAGCGACTATGACTCCGACAGTTCTTCATTCTCTCCCTCCTGGAAAGTTGATTCTGTGGACGAAGATAGTGAGGATGAGATTGACGAGGATTGAGGAGTTGGGCTGCCTTTGTTAGCTTAGGATGTGTTTAAAGGATGCATAACGCTTTAGGATTTAGGGTTGCTTTAGGTTTTATTTTCATTTCCTTTTCTTTTCCATTTGTCCGATAATTACTTTTGAATCTTCCAAAACTTTTTAAATTACAAATGTACCCCTACATTCTTTCATATTACATATATACCCTTACAAACATCAAAAAAATCCAAACCATACCCCTCCGTCCTCACACCGTTAAAAACGCCCTATAAAATGACCATTTTGCCCTTATCATACCCTTATGAGTTGAATCCTAATAAACATGAATAAGGGGCAAAATGGTCATTTTATAAGGCATTTTTAACGGTGTGAGGACGGAGGGGTATGGTTTGGATTTTTTTGATGTTTGTAAGGGTATATATGTAATATGAAAGAATGTAGGGGTATATATGTTATTTAGCAAGTTTTTAGGGGTACGTATGTTAATAACCCTTATTTCTTTTGTTGGAGTACAGGTTGTTTCTACATACAGCAGAGGTCAATGGAAATTTTGTAGCCCTTGTGCTTGAATAAATAGAGGAGATGCTACCCAATTATTCTCTAATTTTGCATGTATATTCTATTCGTTCCTTCTTTGCAATCATGGGGTATTCCCTTTGCTATTTTCCAGGGTCTCTCTGTTATGGTATGCATATTGCTGCGATGCATTACGACATCACGAATGTACATGGTTTTCACGCTTAACCTTGCTCAGCAAATACGGTTTTCACTATCACCAACGTTACTGTTTCATTAGAAGCATCATCAGGTTATCTCTCTCTCACCCTACATCCGTGCTTGAGCACAATCCCGCTTAAATTGAGGGGTAGCATTCATAAATTTCATGCTTAAGTTTTTAAATGACCACATATTATACATCCCTTAAAATATGGCAAAAGGATGAAATTATGAGATTTATTGATAAAGATGCATGTTTTAGAAATTTATTTTATGAATTATTCTGATACTTGTATGCCGTATAAGGGATAGTAAATGTTTGCTATGCATGACATTATTTCTATACTTTAACACTTTTACCATGATTTAAGGGTAGCTTGACATATCCTAATGCACATGTTCATTTTCACATGTTAAAGAGTTTATATTAGATTCTAAGCATGATACTATGATGGATTTTCAATTTTATGTCATGTCACAGAAAATACATGAACACATGCAATTATCTGAATATGCAAAAAAAAGAATTTTCAACTTAGTAATCGGGCAGTGTGCCTAACCAGCGTGGTGTTCACATAAAACGGTTGAATTGCCTGCCAATGCAAAGTTCTTTATAAAAGGAAAGGATTTTCAACTTAGTAACCGGGCAGTGTGCCTAATCAGCATGGTGGTCACGTAAAACAGTTGAATCCCCCGAGAAGTTAAAAAAAGAAGGAATAAAAACAAAGATTGTTAAGTGGTAAGTGGAAGATATGTGCTTGAATAGGATTGTGATTTTGAATAGTTGAAGTGTTTAGATATAATTGATACTCTGAAACATGTGAAACTCTATTCACACACAAGAGTGTCAAAGTTATTTTTAATCATGAGTAAGTATGCTAAAGTATTATAAATATGTTATGGCATGTTTGGTTTGCTATATCTTTATGTGACTATGAGTTGAAGGGTTTATTCATGCATAGTATTTCTATGTCATGCATTAAAGTTGATGAATATTATTATGGATTTCTAATAGCATATTTAAGGGAATGTATAAATGTTTGTGGGTGTCATCCCTGAAAACTCTCAGGAGACTATAACTCCTCTACTGGGTTAACCCCGGGGTTTAAAGGCTTGTTGCATATGATAAGTGCAATCGTGAGACCTACGAAAGTGGCTAGTTAGATTTATTTTTATCCTTTACTTTGCTCGAAGACTAGCAAAGATCAAGTTGAGGGGTGTGATAAAACTTGAAAAGTACACAAATCACCCTTGTAATTGGCTTTGTTAGTCTCTGAGCAATGCTTCACTAATTATTTTTAACCTATTTCAGGTACAAAAGACCTTAATAAGAGTTAGATCATGTTTGGAGCTAAAATGAGCGCATTAGGGCAATTTCAGCATAAATGATCGATCATCACAGCATGAGAAGATTGATCGTTTATATGCATTAACCTGACAGAGAGCACAACATCAAGGGATCGATCATCAAGCATGAAAGGATCGATCATTTATGTACGTCAACAGTGACAGAGAACAAGATTTGAAGAGATCGATCTTCCTTCATGGAATGCTCGATCACCCACGGGGCGTGACCCATCATACAAGAAAATGATCGATCATCGTCTAGGAAGATGACCGATCCTTTACGGGATGCAGCCAGCAATAACAAACTAACTGATCGATCTTCACCCTATGAAGATCAATCATTCCATTATCCGTGAAGAAAATCAAATGCCCAGATCTAATCCGAGTTAAGGATGTTTACCAGGCTATAAATTGGAAGTTTTCTAGGGTTTTTGGGGGCGTCTTTTTCTTCTTTTGGCTGGGAAAGTTTCTCTCAGTTTTCTTTTTCTTCTTTTAAACTTTTCTTTTGAGAATCTCTTGGGGGGAATCCATGGCGGAAAAAATTCATCAACTTTCATTGATGGATCTTCTCTTTAAGATGAGTAACTAAGCTCTACCCTAGGGATTTCTATGATGTATTAAAGATATTATCTAGGGCTTCTTATGGATCAGAGCATGTATTCTTTTGATGGTTTTAAATAGATAAATCCTTTATTTCTATATCTTTTTGGTGTTGATTTATATTGTGGATGAATGATTTGTTCTATTATGCCCTAGATCCAGGTCTTGTTCATGTTAGAGGTTAGGGATGGGATTGTTTCATGATACTTTCATGCTAGAACTATGATTGATCTATGTTTATGAATCCTAAACCCTAGATTAAGATTATAGGAGTGCTAGAACCACTACCTTAGTGCTAGAACCACTGAAACCTATATTCCTAAGTTGTCATTTATTCCTTATTATTATTGATTTGGCTCCCTCGAAGTGCTAGAACCACTTTGACTTATTCACTAAATATCCATTCTTTGTTGATCTCATTCCAATGAAGAATTCTGATAGATATTCGTTGAGTGATAGGTAGATCTAGCCATTCTTCTATCAACCTTTGGGAAACCATTTATGATCTATGGATTTGCTCTTATTCTAAGAAAGCCTAGATAGTTCTTTATTACGGATTAGAAATCCTTAGCTTATTCTCATCAGATTATTATTCCATATTAGTTTAATTCTAGTTAAGAGTGGTTTAAAGACCAATTATCATTTCCTTTTCCTAACTTTTGATTCATAACTACACAAGGTAATTAGACTTAATATTTCTTTTCCATGTGAACCGACTCGGACTCATTGCTATCTACCCCTAAAGTAGTTAGTTAGTGATTCGGATTATAAATTTCTAATTTTCGCGTTCTTGTTAAGACCACCATGACACTTTTCAAGGCGTATCACAAGGCACGTGCTCTGTGACCTCCATTGTCGACAGTCATCCCTCTCTCTACAACCAAGCACTGTAACAAAAGGGCGTAGGACACATGGTGGCACGTAACTTCCCCTAACACAAATACTGAGACTGAGACTGGATCCCTGGGTGACCTCTACACATCAATCGAAAATTATTATAGCCAGCTAGGCACCAACCTCAAGAATACAAGATTCCAACTTAGTACAATCACGCCCTATTTTTAGTACCCATCCTCAACCCTAAAGCTAGAACCGAGCTACCCGAGAGCCTCAGATCGGCAACTGACCCATCACCCACGCCTAACCTGAAATGCCTCTAATGAATACAGTGCATGAACCTATGCAAGTATCTAGCCTAGATATCACTATATGTCACATCATCATATGAGTTCAACAATTAAGCTAAGACAATATAAAGAATCCAACTTGATTCTAGAACAACAGTCGACAAGGTCGTTATACAATAGCCTTCAGTGCACTCCGGCACTCGACAGGCTAAGGTTCCACAGTTATCCCGAGCATAACTGATCTGCAAATACAACGATAGTTCTACCGGCCAAGTAACCAACTAGATCAAACATCTATTCAAGAAACAATTCAAGTATTTTACGCTACTACCCCTGGCGCACGCCGGCCATCAGTTGGGCTATATTAAAGCAGTAGGGCACAAATTCGACCCATTTATTCTACACATTCCCGAGGGGCATGACTCCCTCGGTTAGCCACAAGGAAAAGAAAGGACATACCTTCGACCCATTTATACTAAGCATGCAAATAAAGCAGTTTAAAGGAAACACAAACCATACAAGGTATGCTTATCGACAAACTACGTTAAATCCACAAATGTCAGTAGAATACTATGAGATCTAAAACATTTCTTACTTACTAAGGTAACCCTACAAAATCTCGGTCAAAACGTCATGCTAGTCTCTACCCTGTTTGTCCTAATATTGTTTTGATGATGTCAATATATGTTTGATGATAAAACATTGGTTTTATATTAATATCCCTTAATTTGGAAAGCATTAAAATCATATTCCATTGTGTTTTTATACTTACGGTCGATGCAACGGACGAAGCATGGATTGATCGTAGGGTATGGTGGTTGATGCAACGATCGACCGTGGAAGCAGTTCATGGAAAAATAGGCGACGGTCGATGTTACGGTCGATGGACCGATCGACCGTGGGCTATGTGACCATGTCTTGGAGGTGCGACGGTCCAACGAGGTATCGACCCTGAGAAGCGGTTTTTACAACAGAGCCTGATGGACGGTGTCACGGTCGACCGTGGCTCAAGAGGAACCTGGCGCACGATGTCACGGACGATGCGACGGTCGACCGCCAGCCAGGAAAAAAGCCGTTAAAGAGCCATTGTAGAAGCAGAAAATAGCCGTTGGGAGGATATTTGAAGGGCTTTTGAGCTCAGCTATAAAAGAAAAGTTGCAGCAAATTTGGCTGGAGCTTAGGGAGAGCTAAGGGATTATTGTAATAATATTCTCGCAAAGTTCTATCTCTATATTAGTGAGCTATACCTTTGTAAAACTACTTCAAGTGTGATGTAGACTTTGAGAGAAATATCCAAAATAGAGTTTGGAGTGATTGTAAGGTTGTCAAGCACCCGTAAGCTTGGTGGATAGGTTGTGAGGACCCGTCCCTCTACTCCTGGGTCGACCGGCTGGGTCAGGCCCGTGGCTCGTTGGTTTGCTTCGCGTCGAGCGCGCGATCCGGTGGATCGCATGGTTTCTTGGACCACAAGAGCAATTTGGTAAATTGTGCATGGTTGGTTTGTTTCACACCCGCGTGTGCACACACTGACCTTGTATGTGTTAGTGTTTGTTTAGAATGATTAGGTGGACCCGGGATCGGAAGATCCCAGCTCGGGCCCGCGGAAGCTTGCTTTTGGGCAGCTTACGGACCTTGAGCGATCGATCGCTCCTGGGAGCGATCGATCGGGCTCGTGAGCGAGTCGGTGGTTTTTTTTACCCGTTCGGATCGATCCAAGTGTTTTGGATCGATCCAGCCTTTCTCGGATCGATCCGACTTGGTGTTGGATCGATCCAGCCTGTCTCGGATCGATCCGACTTGGTGTTCGATCGATCCGGACTGGCTTCTCCTTCGAGAGCGATCGATCGCTCCTTGGAGCGATCGATCGGACTCGGTGTCGGTGGCTTTTCTGCTTCGAGAGGACGGCCGCCGTTGGCCGTCGCTCTCTCCTGTCAGAAGGGGAGGACTTTCCTTCCCCTCCTTCACCTTTTCCCCTCCCTTCCCGGGTTTCCCCTCCCCCTTTTCCCTTCTTTCCTTTCTTTTCATTCCTTCTCTTCTCTTCTCTTCATCTTCCTTCTTTCTCTTCTCCCGCGGCTCTGTTTTCTTCCCCTGCTTCTCCGGCAGCTCCTTCTTCTTCACCGTTCTCCCTCTTCCGGCCACCGTTTTGAGTGTTCCAAGGCTTGTTGGAACCGTGGCAACGAGAGGAAGATCCTTGAAGTGGTTTGGAGCTGTGTTGGTGACCAGTTCGCAGGGAATCAGCCAAGAAGTGCGTTTCAGGTAGGTTCTTCTACCTACTGTGTTCTTTAATGGGTTTCTTTAAATCTAGCCGTTGGATCTTGTTGATCTTTGTCTTGTTGGTTTCCTCATGCCTAGTATCATTTCTGATATGAGTTTTATGATCTTTAGTTGAGATCTTAGTAGGTTTTATGTATGATTAACCTCAGATTTTCCGGTTTTTACTGTTCTTGAAGAACAGTCGGCTTGCGGCGCGTTTTTCGGCCGGTACGTACATGATCTTGGGTTGTGATGAGCATAAGAGTTGTAGATCTTTGAATCTACTCTCTAACCCAACTGATTTCATAATTTTCCAATTTTCGTACGATTTTTTATGAATTGTTTACTGGAGGGCTGCGTTGCAGCAATTAATTAGCAAGTTAGTTTGATTAACGGTTTTGATTAGTTGTTTCCTGTTAATCCAACCGTTGGATGATTATAGATTTTGGATATGTTGATCCTGGTATATACATCTACTAATGAATATGTTGGATCTTGAATCCGACGTCGTTGGGATGTCGGATCGACAAGATCAATTAGCCTCTAGTAGAGAACTTTTGAGTGTTTTGAATATAATATTATATTTCGGAATATAATATTATATTGTTTACTGTTCATCATCGTTTTCGGGGTTGCTTCCTATTGCAGGAGTCTGTGGTCGACGGTCGTGCTACCGTCGTAATGCCGGGACCCGCTGCGGATCGGCTGGCAGCGGTCGGTAGTACCGCTGCAGCGATCACTAGAAGAAAAAGGATGTTTAGTGACAACACTTTGTGTCACTGTAAACATGGTTCTCGTCACTGAAGATGCTTTAGTGACGACAGTAGTGACAACAACTGTTGTAGCTTGTGTGGCCGTTGCTAATACTTTAGTGACGACACATGTGTCTTGTCACTGATAACTATTTTTTTAGTGAAAACTGTGGGTGTCACTATAGTATATACACTTGTCACTATAACTCGTTCTAAATCGGATGGGTTGTGAATTAGTGACAATATTAGTGACAACATTCTTGTCACTCATTAATTCTTTCGGTGATAATATTTTTCTCTCGTCACTAGTAAGTATTTAGTGACAAAATATATTAGATTTGTTGACACAAATTCGCGTCACTAATTTTAGTATGTGACAACACGTATTGTAACTAATAATATTATCGACAACAATATTAATTGTTGTCACAAAAGATATTTGTTAGTGACAATAATTGTTGTAACAATCAAATGTGATGCTTGTTACGAAAATAGTTAAAATGACAACTCTTATTGTCACAAAAACCATAAATAGTGACAAAACATTATTATTGTCACAATTACATTTGTTAGTGACAATAATTTTTATCACAACTGAAGGTTATTGACAATCTTCATTGCCACAAATCGTAGACTAGCTACCTGTTATTTTGTGCATACAATTTTGATCTAATGAACTTATCAATTGACATACATTCAATATAAAATAAAACGAGCATTACAAATAAAATTTTATTAATCAAATTGTTCATAACAAAAGTAGTCCAAAAAACATAAATAAATTCACTACATAGTTCCTAATAAATGTCAAAGAGAGCTAAAAGTTATGGTAAATTAGGCTCTAAGATCTCAATCCAAAACAATCCCAATGCAGAAGAGCAACAATCGATGATCCTGCAAAAACATATCATGAAGCATGTTACTTTGGAAAAATAAATATCAATACTACAATAAAAAATAACTTCAACTATTATCACAATATACAATTGCAAATTTACCTATCATTGTGATGATTGTGAGCTGGCGGCATTAAAAAGTGAACTCATCGTGTTTGAAACATCTTATCAAACTGAGCTTGCATTCTCTTTTCAAATTCCAATTGCATAGTTTTTTCCAGCTCCGCTCGCACTTCATCAACTACTTCAGCACGTACTTCTGCATGAACTTCTTCTCTCATAATGCCAATCATTGCTCTTACTTTCTCCATCTCTTCATGCATATCTTGGGCCCTGGCTCTCTTTGTTAGTGTCTTTTTTCCCGTACCTTTCCCACGAAAGTACCCAGATTTCTCACCAAGAACGTGCAAAAGAATTTCATCATCATTCATTTGCTGGTCACTTTCAGGTTGTGTTTGCTCACTAACAATATCTTTGAGTTTTCCCTAAAATAAACAATTGCCGTAATTACAATGCTGAGCGATAGAAATAAGATCAAGTAAGGTTTATAATTGTGTACTTACATGAATCTCTTGGGATTTTATGTCAGACCATATCACTTCTCCTTCTTTGTTTTTCTTAATATGTTGTTTTAACCATACTTCATCAGCTCTAGGCTTCTCCCCAGTGAAAGGATCTCTCTATTATATATATTTCACACCAAACAAATAAGCAAAAAATAAATATTTGAATATAATCCCTAAAAAAAACAAAAATAATATATCTTACTGTTGATTCCTCCACTTCTGCATAAGATCTAGTTCAACATGTGTGCTTCACAACTAGTTTTGATCT
Organism: Narthecium ossifragum; assembly: GCA_963920575.1. Taxonomy (NCBI): domain Eukaryota; kingdom Viridiplantae; phylum Streptophyta; class Magnoliopsida; order Dioscoreales; family Nartheciaceae; genus Narthecium; species Narthecium ossifragum. The sequence goes on along the minus strand of OY986967.1, from coordinate 17,793,741 downwards.
ATTCTCAGTATTACGTTTGCTAACTTTCTATATTATTTGAGAAATCATATTATACACATAATTAATTTAGTATTTAAAATATTAGAACATAATGCATAACATAAAAGAAAAGGTGAAGCATTACCTGAAACTCATCAGAACCAAAGTAATCAATAAGAAATGCCTAATCTTCAGTACTAACATTCTGAGGAAGATTTGCCAATCTTTCTTCATCAGTTTTGAACTTCTTATACACCATATGTAATCTACTTTTCCAAGTTCTATAAAGACGTTGTAATGTGGCTATAATGAATGCCTCAAAACGATATTGATTTTTCATATCTACTTTGAACTTTTCCTGAAAAAAAGATTAAAGTAAATATTTAAAATTGAGTTCAACAACTAAAACTGTTTTCTAAAAAAATTCGATAGAGCTTCCTTTATATTTATATCATAGGAAATCTGTACAACAATTTCACCTAGCACAAGATAAATATTCGATACAAAATAAAAATTCAACTACTAATTTAAACAACTACATCAACTGACAACAATTATACATATTCGATACAAAATAAAAGTTCAAGTAAACCAGTTTTCTAAAAAAATTCGACCGAGTCTCCTTTATATTTATATCACAGGAAATCTGTACAACAATTATACATATTCGATACGAAATAAAAGTTCAACTACTAATTTAAACAACTACATCAACTAACAACAATTATACATATTCGATACGAAATAAAAGTTCAACTAAACCTGTTTTCTAAAAAAATTCGACAGAGTCTCCTTTATATTTATATTACAGGAAATCTGTACACAAGAAATCTATACAATAATTATACATATTCGATATGAAATAAAAATTCAACTACTAATTTAAACAACTACATCAACAACAATTATATATATGTCTACAAACCTGAACCTTTTTCACCATTTGTTGACCTGCAACCTTTGAAATTTTTGTCCAAGTTTTCTCTTGTAATGGAGCAACGGTCCTAACAACAAATCCACAGTAGTTAACAATATCTCTTGCATTTTCTCCTAGGGCTCGTAGTATATCCTCTGGAATATCAACTTTAATTTTTCCTCCAGTCTTTGTTTTCATATCAACTTTCAAGCATTTATACTTTCCCCTCCCATGGTGATTTGGAGTACAATTAGATGTTGCATAAAGAATAATTATCACATATGAAAACATAGTATGTGCTAAGTACTTTAAGGTCATGATCAGACATTTTACCTGCATCGCTATGATTGCCACTTGAATATTGAGGCCTCGCATCATCAAGTTGATGGCTTGATCCTTGTTGGACAAGTAGTTGAGGGGTTGTCTGAATATGGAGCTCAGGTTGAGGCATTTCTTGTTGTTAAGTCCTTTCTTCACGTAGGATCATCCTCGATGGTGAGCGTGGTCCAGAGATGGATGCATCAATTATAGACGGAGTATGGCGTTGTCCACTATATCCTTTAAATCTAGTGCATCTAGTTCGTGTCATAGCTTGTTGAACTATCAAGTGCAATCTCTTACCTGCAAGTAAATAATATGTAGACAAAAACAAGCTACTATCATTGTAGCAATATATCTGAACAAACAAGTAAATGAAAATTCACAACATATACTACTAAAATTAACAATGATATAGATTCCTCTTTAACCAAGGATGTTAAAAGAAAAGAAGAATTTAAAAGAACAGAAGAATAATTTAAAATATATAAAATGCATAAAATTTTCACTCATCAAATGTATCATCAGAGCTAAATTCAATATTATCAACATTATTTAATTCATCATCTTCGTCAGCATCTATATCATTATCATCAAAAGAGTCATTCATGGGTGTTGATCTCATTGTATCCTCCATATTGCCATCAACTTTTTTAGCTTCCACATCTTCTCTTCTAAGCACAACATCAATGTTCTCGTTCTCCACAGATTTAGCAGGTTGAATATCAATTATGTCAGCCTCATCTTGCTGGTAGGCATCCTCCTCCACCAGTTCTTCGTCATTTTCATGAGAGTTATTCTCATTTTCTAGTGGCATGGCATAGAGATCATGAGGATTTGTTTTCACAACAACAAGCCAATCAGCATCCTTTATGTCTTTAACATAGAATACTTGTTCGGCCTGAGATGCCAACACAAAAGGTTCATTGCTGCTCAAGGATCCTTGAATATGTACACTTGTATACCCATAATTATCAACCTTGTACCCCCTTCCAAGTCGAGCTACATCCCACCAATGGCACTTGAAAAGATAGACTTTGTTACTTCCCACATATGACAATTCAATGATATCTTCCAAGACCCCATAATATTCTTTTTCTGGTGTTTCATCATCTCCCCGTACAAGAAGACCACTATTTTGACTCCTCCTTCCAATTGCTCGGTCTCTTGTATGAAACCTGAATCCATTCACAACATATGTTGCATAGCGACGAGCCAAATGGAGGGGACTCATAGCCAAATTTAGTAAGTTGTCACTTGCAAGCCCTCGTGCATGAAGATCCGAAACCTATGCAAAAAAATAGTGTTTTAGTTTTGTTTTCATTTGATATTGAGTATATCAATTAGATTTGTAATGTCTCATATCCGAAACCTATGCAAAAAAATAGTGTTTTAGTTTTGTTTTCATTTGATATTGAGTATATCAATTAGATTTGTAATGTCTCATATACAAAAAACAACATTTGAGGCTTACACGATTATGCAACCAATTAGGAAACTCCTTATTGTGTCTTCCGGCTATACTTCTGGTGCTCTCACTTTGAAGCTCACGCTTGTGCTCCCTACGAGAAAATATTGTTGAATACTTAAAACGTGTATAGTATATTGTGTTCATAAATTGAAAGAAGTTAATTTAAGCTCAATTACTCTATAAATGGCCAAACTTCTTCACAATTTTGAAGCACATATGTACGAGCTTGGTCATACTCCTCATTATTAAGGCGACATGATTTGAATGCTCCTTTCGGATTACCATTTTTGGCAAAAATAGACAAACCACTGTGATCCACATGTCCATCATCATTTCTTGGTACTCGATTCAATCTCGTTTCAACACTATGCAGATATCTTGAGCAAAATGTTAAGCATTCATCTGCTAGATAACCTTCTGCAATCGAGCCCTCTGGACGAGCCTTATTGCGTACATATGATTTAAGTGTACGCAAGTACCTAACACATAGTAAAGACACTTAATTAGCAAAATATTCAACTAAAGTCATAATGGTACACGATTGACTAAAAAAGAATGTACCTTTCAATTGGGTACATCCATCGATAATGTACCGGTCCAGCAAGTTTAGCCTCTGTAGCTAAATGAACTGGTAAGTGAACCATTATGTCAAAAAAAGCCGGTGGAAACACCATCTCTAGCTTGCATAGAGTTATCGGAATCTGATCCTCCATTTTCTCAAAATCCTCGACTCTCAATGACTTTGAGCACAAAAACTTAAAAAAATTACTCAACTCAATGAGTGGCTCACATACATTCTTAGATAAAATTCCACGAATTGCAAGTGGAAGTATCTGTTGCAACAATATATGGTGATCATGGCACTTCAAACCGATAAGTTTTTTTTCATTAATATTCACACATCGTGAGATATTTGATGAGAAACCATCAGGGACTTTTAGATTTGCTAAGAACTCACAAAAGATAGTTTTCTCATGAGGCGACAATGCGTAGCATGCAGCTGGCAACCATAACTTATTCCTGTCAACATAAGGATGAAGATCTTCCCTGATGCCCATGTCTACAAGATCATAACGACTCTTTACTGTATCTTTCGTTTTCCCCTTGATATTCATGATTGTTGATAATATATTATCTGAGACATTTCTTTCAATATGCATAACGTCAAGATTATGCCGTAATAAATGAGTCTTCCAATAAGGCAATTGGAAAAAGATACTCTCCTTCCTCCAATTATAAGCATAGTTTGAATCACTACGTTTTCTTTTTTGACCCTTGCCGAATATAACACCATCCAATGACTGCAATTGATCAAGAACATCATCTCCCGACAACACTTTCGGTGCAAGTCTTTTCTCTACTTTGCCATCAAAGGACATTTTATTTCGTCGCCATGGATGATTGAGTCTCAAAAAACGACGATGAGACATATAACATAGCTTGCTCCTAATTGACATGGAGGAAGTGTCTTTATGGCAACACGGACAAGCTAATTTTCCTTTGGTTGACCAACCTGACAAGTTAGCATATGCTAGAAAATCGTTAATAGTCCACATCACAGCCGCTCTTAATTTGAAATTCTGCTCTGCATGTGCATCATATGTGTCGATCCCAACTTCCCACAACTCCTTCAACTCTTCAATCAAAGGTTGTAAGTATACATCAATTTCATTTTCTGGGCACTTGGGTCCCGGGATAAGAAGCGTCATCATGAAGTTGGTATGTTTCATGCACCTCCAAGGAGGTAGATTGTATGGAATCAGAACTACAGGCCAAATACTATGTGAGGTGCTCATAAGACCATAAGGCTAGAAACCATCACTTGCAAGGCCAAGGAGAACACTCCGTGGATCTGCAGCAAATGAACCATGTTCCTCATCAAATGATTTCCATGCAATAGAGTCAGCTGGATGTCTCAAAACACCATCATCAACACGTTGCTCCTTGTGCCATCTCATATCCTTAGCAGTAATTTTGGACATGAATAGCTTTTGTAGTCTTGGTTTTAGGGGAAAGTGCCTCAAAACCTTGTGTGGGATTCTACTCCTACCTCGTTCGACTTTCCATCTTGGAAGTCCACACACAGGACATGACTGCGCATCCTGATGCTCCCGCCAATATAGAATGCAATCATTCCTACATGCATCTATTTTTGTATAATCCTGACCCAAATCACGAACAATCTTTCTTGCGTCATAAAAAGATCCAGGGATCAAGGCATCTTTTGGAACAAGCTCTTTTATAAATTGCAACAGTGAATCCATTGATTTGTTGGTCCAATTATTTAGAGTCTTCAAGTGCAGTAACTTCACAACAAACGCCAACTTAGTTAGCGTGCAACCCGGATATAGTTCCACCTTGGCATCTTCGAGCAATTGATAAAACTTCAAGGCCTCCGAATTTGGATCTTCAGAAGTATTTGTAATGCCACATGTATCATAAATCATTCCAACAAAGTCATCATCAGCGGCATCATTTGCCCCATCATTATCACTAGCAGAATCCAAACCAGATGGTTCGTATGCATTTGTCAATATTTCTCCATGAAGATCCCATGTATTGTAGCTCTCTAGTATTCCATTATTGAATAAGTGAGCTCTAACATCGTATCGGCGATTGAAGACACAATTCCTACATTTATTGCAGGGGCACCGAATTCTATCGCCGACCCTTACTGATTTGAATGCAAATTGGAGAAAAGAATCAACTCCGTTTATATATTCCCAACTTGACCGATTTTTTATTTTCATCCAATTCTTGTCAAGCATTTTTCCTAATAGTTTTCATAGCAAAACAAAAGTCATAACAATGAAAAAAAGAAAGATAATCTCAACTAACAAAAACGTATCATTGATAGCATATGGAGATAATATAGCATTGATAGCTCTTCTTCTTAGGACTACTATCTCGAAAAATTTAAGTACATATTTTAGCAAAATATACAGGATGCATTGGTACTGTAGATATCTGACTCAAAACCCCCTAAGCAAATGTGTGAGGCCTAAACTCATTAAAGGGCAAAAAAGACAAGAAAACAAAAAAAACAACTGCAAGAGAGGCGTAGGCTTTAATTTCCTCATCTTCTTCACTCTTGTATAATACCCCCTTTACAGTACCATTGCCTCTGTCTAAAAATGTTACACTCCCCTGCTCCAACAGTACACTAAACAAGTTTAATGATCATAACTTGTACTCTTGGATTAAAAATAATCTGACTGTGATGTTTATCAAAAACATATATTCTTATGCGATTTGAAATACATAGATTGCTCTGGCTAACATTCTAATTCCCTTGAATCATCTTTTTTTTTTATGGCATATGGATGCCCATTCCTCATTGAATTATTCAACGGTAGCCAATATAAGCTGCTTAACCTCAAGCTCCATTTTAATTAATTTTAGGTAGCCTCCAGGTTGTAAGATTTCCCCAACAGGTCTATTAGGCTCTGTTAGATCTCTCTCTATGACAAGAATTCTACACCCATCCAAAAACCAAGACAGATTATTTGGTGACCTAACTATATTCAAAACTACAATCATTAGTGACAAGTCTTCGTATAAACAATACACATTTTGCCATCGCCATGTCCTAGATCTGGTGACCTAACTATATTCTTTGGAAGGATTATACTATTGATGAGCTTTTAGATAGAACTGTACTAATCTACAGCAATGAATGTAATTATGTTATCTTTTATGGAAAATAAGGCTTTATCTTAAATCTCTTTATATTGTAATAAGGCCTAACATTACTCGAGAAAAGCATAACCTGAAAGCTCAACCCATGAAAGCTCAACAAAGGGAATGTCCTGCAGATTAGACAAACTCTAAAAAAGGCCCAATGGTCTAATGAGGAAAAAGCAGTATCATGTTGAAAAAAAAGAAAAACAACTCTCCAGTATCCACAAACACTGCACACTGATCATGTAAAACCTGCCAGGCAATGAGCCATCAACTGACACGAGACTTGGAGGCCATGTTAAGATCACAACTGCCGTGCGTAATAAACCAAGCAATTATAACAATAAACCTTGCAATCAGAGTTTTGTTACCCGAACCAGAGGAAATGAAGGGCAGTTACCATGTTAAGATCACAACTGCCGTGCGTAATAAACCAAGCAATTATAACAATAAACCTTGCAATCAGAGTTTTGTTACCCGAACCAGAGGAAATGAAGGGCAGTTAGTGCAACTACGAAGCGATATAGTTCAATCTAAATTGAAATCATCAAATGAGATTTCTATAGCAAAATGAATTCAAATATTGCTAATTCCTTCACATAATGAATTCAAAGTCGGTATGATTGGCAACTTTAAATAGAAAAGGTTAGAACTCATAAGCTTATAGAGGACATCAATATACCAACAGCAATCCTAAGATGAAGCTTAAACCACTATACGAACAGCACACACAATCCCCATCAATATGAGACAATCTCTACATCAAGAAGGACAGACAACCATGTATTGAGAAGAAGAGGAAGAAGAGTAAAATTAAATCGACCAACAGCAAAGCATAGAAAAATCGACCAACAACATAGAAAAGCATAGAAGAGGAAAATGGTATGTGCTAATGCACAGAAAAAGCAGAGCATCCCTTTGCTTTCTTTAGTCAAGCTTTACACACAAAAGCAGAGCATCCCTTTGCTTTCTTTCTATGCAGGGAGCATGTTGAAAGCTTTCATTCCAAATGCATATAACCAAGAAAAAACCCGAAATCAAGATGGAGGAGGGCAAAAAAATCCAAGTACCTTGTATAGAAATATCACGAAGATGATCCAATTAATCAAGCGGCGACGGAGCCACCCCTCAAGAGCTTCTAAACGGAAGCTCCGTTCGTCTTCAAACACCCCGACCACCGTGAGGGGACGTTGGGAGAATCAATGGTAGGCTAGCCGAAGAATAAAAAGGGGAGAGTAAGAGATCGAGAGATCAAGAGAGAGATGGAGTAAGAGATCGAGAGATCAAGAGAGAGATGAAAACCACGAAAGATGAGGACGAGACCTTACCGTAGAGGGGACGTTGGGAGAAGCAAGGACGCCGGAAACACGAGATCGCCGGAGCACGCCGCCGAAATCGGGATCGATCACGCGGTAGAGAGGCGTGGGGTCGGTGTGGGGTTGGGCGAAGGAAATAGACGGGAGAAGAGAGGGACGGCTGGCTTAGGGCATAAAGTTTCTAAGTATAAATTTTTTTTATTTATTATTATGTTATTTTATTTTATTTGCATTTTTTTTTAAGAGAAGCTCTCCATGTTTCTAAAAAAATTAACAACTTAATGAAAGTGGATTAACAACCTTTTATTTTATTTTATTTTCATGTTTCTAAAAGAATTAACAACTTTTTATTTATTATTATTTGGATCTTAGCTCGTTAAAATTGATTGTAAGTGACCCCTTATATGACCAGATTTCTCAAAGGGAGAAACCAAAAACCCTAACTTTCATTAATCATCAAAAAACTCCCTTTACAAACCCTAGGAAAGACCAGACCAAGTCAAACATGGACTCAAACATCATTATCCTAATCCAAGTACTAAACCCGGAAGTCCAAGAGGAGAAAACCTACTAGAAATAGGAAATTTGCCAAAAATAGAAAGGACCCAAACAAACTGCCTAAAAAGGAACGTTTTTCACAAAAACTGAATGTTAAGCCAAACGAAAAGGAATTTTGGAGATTCGGAGGTCAAGGTCGTTTCGACTGGTCGCACGCCCCGATCGGACACCTGGATCGAAAGTTATGCCACTTTGACGGTCGGGGTCGCCCAGAGATCTGAGTCGGACGGATGGAGTCCGAACGCGTCCGGATCGTCTCGGGAGCTGCTCCGGATCGGACTCGGTCAGGTCCGGGCTTTGTCCTGCATCATAAACCTAAAACTCCTTTTATAGGATAAGGAGAGACCAACTTACACAGATTCAAAACAGGAATTAGACTCAAACCCAATAACTAATGAGGCAATCCAGAATTAAGGAAGAAGAAAAACTGACTAGAAATAGGAAAACATGCTAAAAATAGAAACGGCTCAGGTCATGGAGAGAGGTCATGGAGAGATCTGAGATCTCCGATGAATCTCGTCGGGCTCGTCGAGCCGGTCGAAACGGCTAGTTGCATGCCTCGATCGGACATCAGGGTCAAAACTTATGCCCATCTGAGTCGAACAGACGGAGTTCGAACGCGACCGGATCGCCTAGACTCTTCGGATCGGACTCAGCCAAGTCTGGATCTAGACTTGGGCTTGCATCATTAAGCCTTGAGCTCGAGCCAAGCTCGAACCCATAAATAGGACTCGAATTAAAGACAAGCTCAAACTTGATAACTATTCGGTTCAGATTGAAAGCTCACGAGCCGGGCTTCAACTCGAGATCTATATACGACAATCACACTCCACAAAAATAAAAATGAAAGTGGTTGGTGGACTCGAAAATAAACAATATTCAATATGCATATTTGTTAGAGTACTTAGAGTACCTTGATTTTCTGTTCAATTTCATATGGATGGGTGAGATCTGCTATAGAAGAGAGAAAATGACGATGACCGATTAGTGACAACCATATGTTGTCGCTAAACAACTTTAGTGGCAACAATCAATTGTCACTAACAAATATTAGTGACATCTAATATATTCTTGTTACAAATACAAAAATATGTTTTTCCGAACTAATTGATATCATTTACAGTGACAAATGTCAGTGACAACAAATAGAATTTGTCACTAAATCGTCACTAATATGTGACAACGCCAATCACTTGTCACAGATTATTAGATGACGACCAGCTATGTGTGACAACAAATGAAAGTGTCACTAAATACATATGTTTAGTGACAAGTTTTCTCATTGTCATTGAAACCTTGTCACAGAAAGATGATTTTTTTGTAGTGGATCCGGTTGACTTATATGATGTTTGTCATACTGTTGCATTGTTTACTTCTTCTTTGTATATGTCATAGCATGCATTGTTGTTTTGTGCATTCCTTGCATTGGTTAGGGCGTGGGTGATCTGTGGGTTGCCTTCCCGAGGCTGGAAGCTCGGACTTAACCCTAAGACCAGGCTTGGGTAGCTTGGACCCGGTTTCAATTGTGGTGTCCAGTCGACTTGATGATAGACCTAGATGACTGGTGTACTTATTGCTTGATGATTGTAGAGGTCGTGTCGGCCTCAAGTCGGATCTGAGGTGTAGCCGGTGTCCGGTGTTCTTAAAACTCTTGAGTAGAGGAGTTGACTACTCAGTGGTGTCTCTTGCCACCAAACAGTGTTCAGTGTCCTGTTGAGAGTCAGCAGTGTTGTTTCCTGCTACTGATGGCTGCTCCTGGGCCTAAAGGACACGCGGTGGGGTTATGGGACCCCTGTATAAACCCAGGTTCTACTTGAGGGCTACACCTTTGCGTTTCCCTCTTCCTTCTGTGTGTCGTAGTGTAGAACCCTACTGAGCTTAGTGCTCACACCTACCCGGGCTGCGTCTTGCAGGTGCATGCGTCAATTCTTCTTCTGTGGTCCCTACCGGGCAATTGGTCGGCGATGCGGCGGCGCCTGATGGACTTTGAGAGGGGGTGATCGTTTACTGCTTTTACCCTATGTTAGATAGTCTCCTACGGGAGTAATGTTGTATTTGGATCTTCCCCTCTCCGAGGATATGTAAATTAAACACTTTGGGTTTTAAATCTGTGGTTCGATGTTGTTAAATTATTGTATCTTTTAATTGGGGGTTTTTGATGAATTGTTAGGGAGACCAATAGGTTTGAGGGAACCCTCGCCGTCTTTTTTCGCGTTTTGTAGGTTCCGATTCGCGTCGCCCGGCCCGGTTGGGCTTTCGCGGCCCGGGACGTTACATAGGTTGCCAAGCACCCGGAAGCTTGGTGGACAACTTGTAAGAGTTCTTGCAAGTAGTGGAACCTCAAGAAGGCCCTTGAGTGAAGTGGACGTAGGCAAGGTTGGCCGAACCACTATAAAATTTCTGGTGCGATCTCTCTAAGTCTCATCTCATATCCTTGCTTTAATATATATTTTCTGCTTTTATCATTTGCAAGCATATGATTTAATTAGACTCCTCCTATTCAGATTTGCTTAATTGATTTTATTATACAGGGCCTAAGATCAACCCCCCCTCTTAAAACTTCAATTGCTATCAGAGCGAGGTTTCTATTTTTCTGGTGTAACAACCCATAGAGAAACCTAAATCAAGATGGAAATCATAAAAGGACAATCTACCAATAGGCTATCCTACTTTAATGGATCTAACTATACCTATTTGAAGACTAAAATGGAAATTTTTATACAATCCATGGACTATGATGCATGGATGATAATAGAAGATGGAGATTCTATCCCTTTAAAAATCATTGAGGAAAAAGAAGTTCCAAAAGCTAAGAGTGAATATACTCCTACTGATTTTAGGAAACTTCAAGTCAATGCAAAGGCCAAAAACTTTCTATTTTGTGCCCTTAGCCCAGATGAATTTAATAGAATTTCAGCATGTAAAACGGCTAAGGAAATATGGGAAAAACTTGAAGTTACCTATGAGGGAACACGCCGAGTTAAGGAGTCTAAGATTAGCATACTTGTTAATGATTATGAGTTATTCTCTATGAAGGATGATGAGAATATAAATGAAATGTTTACTCGCTTTACTGACATTATAAATATTCTTGATTCTCTTGGTAAAAGTTATACTAATGATGAGATGGTAAGAAAGATTCTTAGGTGTCTACGTAAGATGTGGGATCCCAAGGTGACAGCAATCGAAGAAGCTAAAGATTTAACCAAGTTGTCCCTTGATGAGCTCATGGGTTCTCTCATGACATATGAGATGAACATGGAGAGGAGCAATGATGGAGAAAGGAAGAAAAAGAAAACCATTGCTTTCAAGTCAACATACAAGGATTCATCTGACTCAAGCGATGAAGATGATGATGAGGAGACGCAAAAGATCACAAGAAAAATCCAACGAATCATCAAGAATCAAGGAAAGAAAAACCCCAAAGGTGAAAAAGGAAACTTCTCTTCTTACTTAAATAAAATTACTTGTTATAAGTGTAGGAAGCCCGGACATTACATGTCCGACTGTCCAAAGCTCAAGAAATCTTCAAAGAAGAAGAAGAAGGCCAAGGGAGAAAGTGACTTGAGCTCCACCTCCGAAGAAGAAGAAGCAGAAGAAGAAACTGCAAATCTTTATTTAACCGCATTCGGAGAAAAAGAAAATAAAATTGACAAGTGAAGGCTCAAGGTATTTAAAGGAGGATAACAATTTGCTTTAAAGGTAATGGATGATTGCTTTAATTTTTGATATATGTCTCCTCCATTATATCTTCTTATTTCATTTTTATTTTAAGTTATTTCATGTTTAAAAATGGTTTAAGAAAGGCTTTTTGTGAAGAATTGGTTATTTTTTACAAATGACCGTTTGATTGTAAATCTTCATTTGGTATCTTGTTTTGAGAAGATTTTAAACCTTCAATGTTGATTTTAAAACTTTATATTGGTTCACTTAAGAAATGTTTTTGCTATTTTAACTGGATTCTTCTTCCCCTTCTACTAATTCTTTAAATATTGTGATGATATCTTGTTGTTTTGAAAGTTCTTGAAACTTTATATATTCTACTTGAAACCTTTGTTTATTCAAAGAATTTTTATATCTATATTTACTGAAGACTTCATGAAAATAGAATTCATGCTCAAATATCATGTCCCACATTTCTATACAAAGAGGTACATATGTCATATTTTACACTGTCATATCTTTTGACCTATAATCAAACTTGGTATAACCTTTTAGTAACATATGACCTGCATGCATTAATGAAATTCACTTTAAATCATATTTTATGAGATAAATGAATGCATAAATTAAGGGGGAGCTTTCAAAGTTTTATCATCACAATCTAAAAGGTTCCCATCATCAAAAAGGGGGAGATTGTTAGTCCTAATATTGTTTTGATGATGTCAATATATGTTTGATGATAAAACATTGGTTTTATATTAATATCCCTTAATTTGGAAAGCATTAAAATCATATTTAATGTGTTTTTATACTGACGGTTGATGCAACGGACGATGCATGGATCGACCGTGGGGTATGGCGGTTGATGCAAGGATCGACCATGGAAGCAGTTCATGGAAAAATAGGCGACGGTTGATGGACCGATCGACCATGGGCTATGTGACCATGTCTTGGAGGTGCGATGGTCGAATGAGGTATCGACCCTGAGAAGCGGTTTTTAGAACAGAACTTGACGAACGATGTCACAGTCGATGCGACGGTCAACTGTGAAGCTTGATGGACGATGCGTGGATCGACCATGGCTCAAGAAGAACCTGGCGGACGATGTCATGGACGATGCGACGGTTGACCGCCAGTTTGGAAAAGAGCCGTTAAAGAGCCGTTGCAGAAGCAGAAAATAGATGTTGGGAGGCTATTTGGAGGGCTTTGGAGCTCAGCTATAAAAAGAGAAGTTGCAGCAAACATGGTTGGAGCTTAGGGGGAGCTAACGGATCATTGCAATAATATTCTAGCAAGTTTTTATCTCTTTATTAGTGAGCTATACCTATGTAAAACTACTTCAAGTGTGAAGTAGATTTTGAGAGAAATATCCAAAAGAGAGTTTGGAGGGATTGTAAGGTTGTCAAGCACCCGTAAGCTTGGTGGATAGGTTGCCAAGCACCCGGAAGCTTGGTGGACAACTTGTAAGAGTTCTTGAAAGTAGTGGAACCTCAAGGAGGCCCTTGAGTGAAGTGGACATAGGCAAGGTTGGCCGAACCACTATAAAATTTCTGGTGCAATCTCTCTAACTCTCATCTCATATCCTTGCTTTAATATATATTTTCTGCTCTTATCATTTGCAAGCATTTGATTTAATTAGACTCCTGCTATTCAGATTTCCATAATTGATTTTATTATATAAGGCTTAAGATCAACCCCCCCCCCCTCTTAGAACTTCACACCCATCACTGGGAAAGGCACATGAGAAATCCGGGTTAAAAGGAAACCAAAATCATTAAAATCGGAATCACAAAGTGTTAGCAGTAATCAAGAGATCGATGTTCATACCCTGTGAAGATCGATCTTCTCTTCGTAGCCAACCACCATCAAAACAAGTGATCGACTTTCATGTCCCATAAGGGTCGATCTTCTACAAAGACGTCTTCTGTCTGGAACGGAAGATATCGATCTTTCCATCTAGGAGTGTCGATATTCTCGAAGTGGGTGGTATGTCTTGATTAAATGAGATGGATCTTCATAAGCAGAAGATCAATCTCCTTTAGAATAGACAGAGGACTAACTCACAAAAGATCGATTATTGATCCTTCATAGTCGGCGGCTTACTTGGCAACAAGAAGATCGATCCTTCTTCATGTCGGCAGCACTTATGAATAGTGCTGTGAATCCAATTTCTTGGATTTGAACTATCAAAACTCGTTGGATTAAAATGAAACTTGTAGGGGATATACAATCAGGTGTGGGGAATCTAATAAAACCAAGCAATCCAACTTTAAATGATCAAATCCTCAGATTTCAGACAAATTGCATAAAAATAGACAAAACCGATGAAAACCCAATTACATGGATTTGATCTATCAAACGGCGATGGAATCGATTCAAACTTTGACGGAAGGTAGATTAGATGATGGGGG